>JAWLRI010000169.1:4817641-4910075 GCA_034781795.1 Crypturellus tataupa | reverse complement strand
ATCTCCTTGAATTCAAGACAGTTTTGACATAGATCAGCAAAGAAGGCATTTCTCAGTCAAGGTCATGGGTCATCCAGAAGCTGGGAGATGTTATGGTCGTGTCTCTGGCTTGAGGGAGGCTGGCTCAGTTTGTTTCGTTGCAGAGGTCAGTGTGGGGAAAGAGTTTCAGTGCTGCTGCTGGTGAGGGCAAAGTTGTGCTTACTTTTGGTCCATTCAAGTGGAGTTCTTTTACTGGGACTGTCTAAAAAAAATACAAAATACTGTGTCCAGTCAAGGATTACATATTTGTTCATCGTGTAGAAGGGCTAAAAATCACAGATGTTCAGTGTTTACTCTTCCAACCTCCAGTGTCCTGGCACCTCTTACCATCTACGTCCCCCACGAGAGGAGGGACTTGCAAGGCGACTTGTGTCAAACTTGCAGTTGGAAATTTCTGCCATTGGGGCAGCACCGAGGACTGCTAAGAATGCGACAGCACTGTCTGTGAAGGCACAGCATAAAGGAGGCCTCAGGGAGTCTATAACATTGGTGTGCAGAAGCAGAGAGCACTGGGCAGCCCAGCAAGGGACAACCAGCCAGGCTGTGTGTCTGCTTCACTGGGAGACTCAGGCACGACTCATCTCTCACCCCTTTACCCATTCTTTTGTCGACACAGCAATACAGAGTGAAAACTGTGTGATGGGGAAGAGGATGGAGAGGACTATGGGGAAAAAGCAAGGTGAAGAATATGCCATATTATTGCTTTATAAAGCTACTTAGCCATCTTCTTATATAAGGGAAAAAAAGCCTAGAGGTAGTTATTTGATCTGTTGTTAAGTCTTTTGTAAAGGGAGTGTATGCTGCTATTCCTTTGCTTTCCCCCCCACTTTTTCATTACTATTGAAGAGACTTAAAAAAAAACTCTTAGAGAAAATTGTGTTCAGAGTGGCACCTCTTTAAGTATCCATCATCCAGAACACCTCAGCTGAGGGTTACAACCTCTCTAACCATGCACTTTATTTGGATGGCTCCAACTTAACCCCTGGAGAATGAAGGTTATAATGGAAATGAGTTACAGACCCTCACCTGTAGTAGGTCTGCTGTGAGCCTTTCTAATAAACAGCATGTTTTTCTCCTCTCTCCTTTGAAAAGAGTAGAGGTTTCCCTAGAAACCATTTTTCTGGTAAATAAAGTCACTGTTCATAGTTAGATTTGCCTAATACTGCTGAAAATGCTTTAATGGCCTTAAAACATAATGGTAGGTTACTTGCCTCTGACAGTCACTTTGGGAAGCAAATCACAGAATCATAGAATGGAAGGGACCTCTAGAGATCATCTAGTCCAACCCCACCTGCTCAAGCAGGGACACCCAAAGCACGTGGCACAGGTCAGATCCAAATGGTGACATAAAAGAAATAAGACAAACACCACTGGAAACAAAATGTGCTTGGAGATAAGCATTCTCCCAAGATCTCTTGCTTTGTTTAGATTTTCATCTTCAGAAGCTGACCAGCACTACCTTTGTCCCTAGCATTAGCTACATATAGTAACTGCATGATCACTAGTAAAGCAAAGCTATGCAGACACATTGCTATGGTTTCCCTGTGAATTCTTTCACAGAAGAGTGTGAAGCAGAGCATGACATGATGCTCTTTCCACAAGACAATAGGTTTTTCTACCTGTAAATAGTTAACTGGCATGTTATTGTTGTCATCCTGATGAAACAGGGACTTGCAGGTAAATGATGTTTTATTGGCATTCCGTTTTACCAAAAAATCTAGAGCCAAATGTTCCTCTGGAACAGTTCCTCCTTCAGTTTTCACTGAAGTGAAACAAGTGTTTTCTTACTTTTGCTTCACTGGAAGCCAAACCACCTGCTCAGATGAGAAATGTTCTATGCTGCACAGAGAATGATAGAAGCACAGTTTTATGGATATATGCTCAGATTTTCTTTTTCTTTTGAATATAAAGGCTGTTGCTTTATACATCAGAGCCACTGGTGACTAAAACCCATCAGGTCTTTATTTATTACAGCAATTATACTATTCTGATATCTTTTTGTCATCTAGGAATATGAACACCACTGAAGTTAAAGCTTTGGATGATACCATGGCCATGAGTGAATACACTGCTGGAAGTTACCATGAATCTAAATTTGAGCTACCTCACCTGCTTTATTCATCCTCACTCACTAAGACAAGACCAGCAGGTGTGCTCAGCATCTGGGAATCATTGCTCGCTACCTGTTTTAATACAATTTTAAAGAAATAGAAAATTGAGGAGGGAAAATTCTTCTCAGGAGTCAAAAAAAATCAGCAGGGTTAGAACAAGGAAAGGTTCACACGTGAACTTGGTGAGTCATTCTCCTTAAATTCTCTTTCCCTGGAGAAAAATACTTAATCCCACTCTGTGCTGCTTCCATAAATTGAAGCCCAAAGTGTTTAAAGCAGATATAAAAAGATGGTCCTGATACATGTAGAAAACAAGTTTGAAGAGGCTGCTTGGTTTCTTTTCAGCATGCCATGGGCTAGTGCTATGGAGTGATTCTCACCACTCAGTAGACTTCCCCTCCTGCCTCCCAACATCTGTATATCCACTAGTGAGTAGTCACCAGCTCTATAGGTAGGGGCACTCTCTGGGAACACGGAGCCCAGTGCATGAGCTTCCTATGTGGAAGGAGACAGAGCAGGGTCTCTGAGGGAGTTATCTCTTAGTCACAAAGCGATCTGCTCTTCTGAGGTGGGTATTTTACCTTCAAGCCATACCTATATTGAGGAGTATATTTACAGTGAAATAGTGCAGAAATCCTGCCATATTCTGACAGTTCAGTATCTATCCTCTGGTAAAAATTCCCAAGCACTCTAGTTAGTACCAATAAGATGTTATTCAAAACAGGATGATCTTTTGAACTGATCAACTTATATTTATGGAAAGTCTTGGTCATGAAGTATTAAAAGGTCTCTGCACAAGCACCTTTGCCTATCCATCTACCAACCACATTCAATTGCATTTAGCATTAATTTATGTAGGTTGAAAGTTAGACTGATGAAATGACATACCCACGGCAAAATCCATTCTTTTTATTGCCACTCTGGAATTTTGGGTGTATGAGGAGCCTTGACTGATACCAACTGAGGCAGTGGCTTAATGTACTGCTTTATTTAATTATGACTTTATTCCACCCAACCTTCTCACCTTTTTTGGCTGTTTACTTAGGTAAAGGCATAATCTTAATTAAGACTGAATTAGGGGCAGAATGGATTCCTGCAGGCTATTACACAGTTTGTGATATAAAGCAGCAAATAAACAAGCATGCTGTCTATAATTACTGTGCTCAGCTGTACAGCGTAGGTGAATTGGCTTTGCCTTTCCCACGACTGTTCTCTGCAGCATCCCAGCTTGCCCTGATATGCTGTAAATCTGGTTCTAAGAATCCTTCCCGTCTCCAGCTTTATCCTGAGGAGAGTGAGGAGGACAGCAGTGGGGAACAGGCCACAAGGAGGTCAGACAGGCACATTTTGCTTTATCATCTGACACACTTGTCCTTTGGGGCATAAGTGTTCAAGCACAGAGCCACTGCACGGCAGAGGGGAATGTAGAGGAGTCTCGCAGGTAGTGCCCTGGACATGACAAAGTCTGCAGGCGAGCACTATGGCCACCATGCTGATACACTCTCAGTGAGTATCTCAGAGTTTCTTTTACTTTATATCATGTGATGAGACATCCTGACTGTTTCAAGGCTTGTCGTTCCTTTAAAAGTCTAAACATTTTGGTGGGGGAGGGTATTATTCATGTTGCATACGAAGGTGGAGGAAGGAGCAGCTTCTTGTACAGCTAACCACTTTCTTTTTTTGTCTTTGATGGAGGGGTGTCTAAACCTCCAGAGGAGGCAGCATGACTCATGATTAGACTTATGATGGGTGATTCGTCTCATGAGACTCCATGAATGTAATTCCATCTGGAAGATCATTCTCCATGCTGACCATTCTGGGTGGGAGCTGGTCTACGGGCTGGTGCCAGTTATGTTGAACTGCCAGCCAGCTGGGAGGATGACCCAGCCTGGCCTACAAGGAGAGCATATGGCCGGAGAACATACGGCAGCTGCAGGTCCATGAGCCACATGTCATTGTTCAGGGTGTCCTTTCACACTGCAGGCTCAGGTACAAACAGGGCTGCTTTGCCTTCTGAAATATGGCAACGGTTTTGCTCTTGCAGCTTGTACACATAGGCAGAGATGCTGTCAGACCAACATTCACTCCCTGCCTGAAAATATTTTTCTGACTGGTGTGTCACTTGGCGTATCTGTGGGAAACATTGCATTCGCGGGTTTGATCCTGACCGTTTTGGGTGGCATATATATATATACCCTACACATTTCAGTTGTTAAACAGTGTCTTGTGTCAAAATTCACAAATTGCATAGGTTAAAACAACTGTTTGCAGGGATATGTTGCTTTACAAGCATAGCTTGTTATCATTGTCTTAGAGCAAGTAGGCAAGTATTTTCAAACTCTTTGTATTTTGTTTTTGAGTCTGAAACGATTTGCTACTGAAATTTAAGAATTCCTATTCAAGTTCTTAAATTTTATTTGCCAAGCTTGATTATTTTGTTTTCCAAACTGATTTTTCACTGAAAATGAAGCTGTCCTCATCTTAAAGGTGTTCAGCAAAAAGGAACTCAAAATATTTTGATCAGTTGTGTTTGGATTTGTGATAAATTAGATTGTTTGCTTTCAAAATTTATTAAATATAGAAGTTGAAGGTGAATTAAAGAATTTATTGGCCTTTAAATATGCCTGTTGCTGGCAACACTGTCCTGAAATATTCTGTGCTTCCTAAACGCAGCTTGTGTACTGGAAAGTTTATCAGTATCCATAAATCTGTATTTCTCTTGAGAAGCTTAAAATGTGTTTCAAATGCAAATTAAAATAAACAAAACCATTAGGTCATGAGTTTTTGTTGATGAGACAGTTGTGTGTTATTTTGATCATTGGAGGCCAGGTGTAGTCTCTCCTTCTCCAAATAATAAATGCCATACTGAGCTGCACGCTAGTGGCTAAACCCCCAAACACAGTTATGTTTCACAGACCCCAAATATAGTAAATTGATTATTTCCAACACATTTGGAATTGTGATTGTTCAGTGCACATGAAATACTGAAGCTGACTATTTTTTTGTATGATTTTCTCATTTCTTCGAGCTTTGTTTGATTATATGCATTCCTAGTGCTTGTTGAGGCACAATGTACTGAAATGCCAAAAATGGGTGTCCAAATGCTTTTTCAAATAGTGCAATTAATCCTACATTCACACCGAATGTATTTGGTGTGCCATCTGCTACAACACATATAGCATTTGATTTGTCAAAATCAGTTTCAGACTATCATTTGCCCTATTGCTTCACAGTCGTCTTTACCCTTTGTTGCTCTCAGAAGTTATAGCAAATTTTCTATTTTTTCTTTCAGTTCAGTGCACGTTTTAGATGTTTCCACCTAAAAAAATAGAAAGCAGCTCACTTTATTTTATAGATAGTTTCTAACTCAGCAGTAATGTCTAATTCTTCTTCCTGAGGCATACCACATATTTGACAGTATCTTTTTTTTTTTCTATTTCTGTTGAAGTCTCTAGGGAATGAATTCACACAAAGTACTAGGTTTCCTTTATGTAATCACTACCAACCTGTTTTTCTATATAGCTTGTCAGTTGATAACTTCGTGAAACAACATTGTTGCTCTTGCAAACCTCCACCATTGATACAGTGTTTTAGGAGAGGAATAGTGTAACTAATTTTTTTCTTAGCTCATGTAACAGATTAATTCTATTTTTTATTCCATCCATTTTATTCCATTCTGCCATCTAATGTGGAGATTAAAAAAAAAAGAAAGAAAGAGAAAAGAGGGAAAAGAGGGAAGGCATTGATGGGCAAGTACAAAGTTAACAACAAAACTGCTGAAGTGCTCGAGCTCTGCCGAGACGTGTCAGACAGATGATAGAACAGCCTATCAGGAAAGCAAGGGTGAGACTTTTGGTACTTTCCCCAACAAAAAAAGGGAAGGAGAAAGCCATGAGAAAGCCATGTGGAGGCAGGATGGTCCAGTTTCCCAAAGACCCAACTCACTAAAGAACTGAAACACTTGCAAAGCACCTGATACGGGACCAAACTCGCCTGAAGATCCTGGAAGGACCACCTTGTGAGGGTGACCAGAGCACAGTCACGTACTCCTTTCCAAAGTGCATAAAGGGCAGCGTCTGGCAGTGAGGAATTGAGCAGCAAACAGGAACAACTCTTGAACAGCTCCTTGGACTGGACCATGATGTGAGTATCCTTTCACTCCCCTTACCCTGGGACACGGAGCCAAGGTGACTCCTTGCGAGGTTCAGTGTCCCCTGTACTTACAGGGTGTAGAAACATGAACATATTTTTCACTCCATGCAAGGTTGAGAGTGCCCTGTATATTTTTTAAATTTATTTCATTTTATTTTAGCTTTTTATTTTCTTTTTATCTTAGAACAAGCGGTGTACTCCATTCTAGTTCCTACTTAGTAATTGATCAACCAAATCTTATAACAATCATGCCAGTTAATGGTGGATATTGTTATAAAAAAAAACTTGCACTGGTGAATAAAAAATATCAACTAACCAAACCCCTCTGAATTATTTTGCTGCCTCCTTTTAACGGTAGACAGCACAACAGTAGAATTTGTCATAGCCGGCAGGATAGCGCAACAGGCTATAAAGCCCAGTATTTAAACTGGAACTCTCACTAAAAAATCCACATTATGCAGCTAACTCCACATATTCTTACCAACATCGACCTAATGCTTTTTGCTTCCAGATCTCAAAACACTTCAGGGAAGCGCTGGTTTCGCAATGAGTATCACACGGCATAAAAGAGCCGGGGTTACCAGAAGGCTCGTGGCAGCCCTGCTGACAGAACCTGGGTTTCTCGTGTCCCAGCTTTGTGCACCAAGGCTCATTGCGCCCCACAATCCCTGCAGCTCATCACTTACTTAGGACCTATAGCAGTGAACAGAAGGTTTACCACTACAGCCTTCTCTGATTAGCCCTACTGTAAATCTGGAATAGCTTAGATGTTGTAAAAGTTGACTTGAATTTATACTCAGGAACTGATCATACAATTCCAGCTATCTTTCACATGGCCAAAGCAGAAACTGTAGACGCTCTGTCATGAAAATCAATGTTGATGATGCATAAGACAGCTACAGAAAAGCACAATAATCAATTTTTCTCTGTGACTTTAAACCCATCATGAGAAGGTAGGGAAGAGGGAGATTTTTTTTCTTTAGACAAATAGCTTTAAGGCTAAATTCTTAAAGGTGAAAATTTAGACAGCTATAGGAGAAGGTCTTGTTAAATTAACGTAGCTCTTACTGATGAATGGGAGTTAAGAAGCATAATGATCACTTAGCCAACCGTTTCTTACAGGGCTCGCTCTCCTGCTAGGCTGACTCACAACATCAATCCACCAAGAAGGGTGCTACCTTGGGGACAATCACAATGAAACCATGCGATTCCTACAAACAATTTACGCTGTGGGAAAATTCCCTATCTCGCAACTGCTATTCTTTCCTGGAGCCTTGTTTACTTTTCTTTGCCACAGCAGGGGCAACTTTATTCCTCTCAATTACTTCACTATAACTCTGCCTGTGAAAATGAAGAGAATGTGGCTTTAGAAGAGGAAATGGATGCTATCGCTCAGTAGCACAGAAAAGTGTTTGTGTGCTGATTGAACTTCCTTTCTTCCACTTTATCAGTTTGGTTTTCACAAAGATGTGTGTATGGGCCAGTTCCTGGAGACATTTGAGAAAGAAGAAAGGTAAACCAATTCATCTGAGTTTATGTAGGATTGGGACTGGGCACATATTTCCGCTTAGATCAAATTTATATTTTCCTCTCACTGAAACAAACAAAATAATCTGAAAATGTAATCTGTCCTAAAACAGTCCAGTCACCTCATAATGATCTCCCTGAGTACTCCTCCTGAAAGAAAAGAAGGGCGACATTCACAGAAGAGGAAGAAACAGTATTTGTTTTCTCGGGTGATCAGTCATTGGCACACTAACTCCAGAATAAAGAAAATTTAAATTTAAAATAGTTTTCACCTCTCAAAGATTTTCCCTCACTTCTTCTATCCTCATACATTAACTACTATGTTTAAGCAGTATGCAAACTATTTACACAAGAGATGTATTTCACTGCCTGCACTTCAGCAGATAAGAGTCATCCTCCCTTCTATAAATGGTTGAGTGCAGTGATTTGGACAACTCTCTTAGATATGGGTTCCCTGGGCAGGCAGGGGATGACCTCTAGGACTCAGGCTTTGCATGGGAATGCTAAGACTATTGAGAGACTGAAAAAAAAATGGGGGGAAAAACAAAAGCATCTATTCTGCTTTCTATATTTTCAGAAAAAAAAAATGAAGAAAGTTGAAGACATAGCAACCCATCAGGAATGAAAGAGGGAGAGCAAAGTGCTTGTAAAGAAACTGCTGCAGAATGATGGAACAAGACAGTCTACTCTTCACCAGATGGTCTCTCTCATAGCCCAGTCAAATTAAAGGAGACTGCCTCTAACTTCTATCAGAATAATTCCTGCAACCCCATCATCTCATCAGTGCATCGTTTTAACATTACTTTCCCCTAAAATGCTTAACTTAACTTTGTATCATTCCCTCATCTACAGTAGACCCCTCTTCTTTCTCTTTGTATTCTAAGCTTGCAGCATCAAGACACTTCACTCTTCTAAATTGAGGCATCTCAGGGAGTGTAAACTAATCTCTCCAAAACTTCCCCTCTCTGATGCTGTGGCTTACTAGACTGAGCATTGCCCCTAGACGTCTGTCAGTTCAGTCAGGGTAGGCTCACCTGTTTGGATTGATGTGTCTACATTCAAACTTTGGTTTATATTTTCCTCACAAGCAATGATGAGCAGGAGGTGCATTTTGGAAGGGCTCATGTACTGCTAAGGCAGAAATCTGCAGTAAGGCAGAACTGCCTGCAAGAAACGCATGACTCTCGCAGACAGCTCTGCAGGACACAGCCACTGCACATACGGAGTGATGAACTCTCTTCTAATATATGACAAAGAGGACTTGGGATATTCGAGCATCCCAGATCAAACTGGCATTTTTTTTTTAACTCTGCTTTAAGTCATATGGAGAGACATCCATATTCTTCTAGCCAGCCTTTTTTCGTCTTCTGATTTTTTTATTGTTCGTTTAGATTTCTGTAATAATAGCAAGGCACATTGTTAATGAGCACTGCAGCTGTGTGGATGGCCTTGTACCTCTGGATGCTGCTGCAATGACCTGCCTGGAGCTCTTGACCCCGAGAGCAGGAAGGCTCAGCTGCCTACAGAACTCTTGATCATAAACAGTTTGTGCCGATCAGGTTCTCTGTTGGACTCCTTATTGACAAAACAGCACAATTATTAAGGACTTCCTTATATTAAAAAGTACAGCTTCAGTAAAGTTAGAATTTTACCCCCGTGTTTGGTGGAGTCAGACTTCCCCAAGCTACCCAATAAGATATATTCATGTAACTATAGAATTAGACTGGATATAGAAATGCATGTGTGTAACAATTTCCTATTGTATAGCAGTTCAGTGCTTGAGAGGTTTATTCATATCCCTTCCCCTTTCCTTTTCTTTCTTTCTTTCTTTTTTTTTTTTCCCAAAAGGTCTCAATTACAATGGTACAGAATATGGAATAGATGCAAAATATACTAATGCTTTTAGCTGTAGACAAAAGTGGTTTATAAAAAAAAATACAAAATGTGTCAGGAAGCACTGACAGCCATGCAATTTGAGCATTGTACAGCAGTGCCAGCAGCAGCAGTATAATTGTTTTCCAGTTTTTTGTTTGGTTCACATGCTGGCTGGCTGTGTTAATCTCCATATGACTTTTTTTCTGAATTCAAGTAAATAAAAGAGAAACAAGGCTCTGGATATACACAGTGATTTCACTTGTCTAAATGCAAGAGGAGGATAGGTTATAGAGTGATATGTAATATATTGACAGTTGATTCCCGGGTATTTTGCTACTACTTGCCAGTAGGTGCAAAGAATATCATTCACAGTTCTTTGCTTAGGAAAGTAAGAACATGTTCACAGTGACCATATTAAGAGAAGACAATGTTTTCCATCAGCGAGCCCAAATCTGGCTGAATACTGCTATCATTTTCATTTGATAAACAGAGCGTTTCTATTGTTTAGGGTCACAGCAATTGAAATTTAGATAAACTGTAATATTTAACTATTTATTTTGGTGCAGAGTTAGTAAGTGTAGTTATTCATTTAGGCATCTCTTGCTTTCCATTTCTACCCCCTTCAACATTTTTCCAAATCCTTTTCTCTGTCCTTTCATTTTGCATTGACTTCACAATGAAATATTTTATCAGTTTTAATTTTGATATTCACACATTTCTTCTTATCTGTGATTCACAAGCACCTGAAGCTTAAAATAAGTCATTCAGTTTCAGTGTGGTTATGTCAGCACGAATATTTCCTGATTCCACAGTATAAGCCAAGCTCCACAATTGTGTGTCCAAATATTGTCTTATATTCCACATAGCCTATCTAGCCAACTGGTAATATTTCTACTACTATCTTCCATCCTTGACTATCTACTATCCTAATTCTATCTGCTATCCTTGACCCTTCTCTCTGGAACAGTAAATTCACAAGTATAAATGATTTTCTTTTTTTAAAAAAAAATGAAGGTAATTAAAATAGCAAACCCTTAGAAAAAAACAATGACCAACAATTTCAAGAACATCAGTTCACCATATACAGTTCACTGTCCTATATCCATTAAGATGAAAATGGGGATTAGGGGAAAAGATTATTTTGCAAGCTCTCTTGGGTTACAGGAAATAAAAAAAGTAGTGGCTATTTGCCTCCCTCTCATATGTACAAAACTTGATAAGGAGATGCTTCTTATTAGAACTTTTCTGGTTATTTTGAGGTTACATGTGGAGGCTACATGCTGTGCAGTGTATTTCTGATTTTGGATCCAGTATCCCTAGAAAAAGAGAGTTTGAGATCTCACTGGCTATCTCACTGGAGATAGCCAAATAGTTCTTTACATGTTAGCCATGAATCATTTTAATGATAGATATGGACTTTGAGGGATGAACCTGTGACTAATATGGAAATATTCAGAAAAAAAAAAAAAAAAAAAAACTGATTTGAGCAGCAAATATTGAATTTCTGAATAAAATTATTTTGTGATCTATTAGACTTGGAACACGGGGACTGTGCACTGACTTGTTTTTAATTAAATTCACATTCATTTTTGAGTGAAATTTGAAGCAAAAACATTGAAATACTTTGCTTAAACCCTTTTAACCTTACATTTTTCTGTCTCTCTTTGATAGCATTTTATTGTTTAGTGAGGAGTTTGCAAATATCTTTCATTTCTTCGTGTGACTTGTGGTGACCATAAAATAAGATGTAGGATGCAGGAAAAGTCTCTCTGAGGATTCTGAAGACAGTCTTTAGACTCTACAGGATTTCTTTTGCTTAGTTTATTGCTGTGTTAAAGAATTTTTGTTCTAAAACTGTTCCCCTGGAGACATTCTCAATGAAAAAGAACATAGATCAACTGTAAAAACATCATTTAAATATGAGTCATTATAACAAGCACCTGTCAGGTTGTGCGGCCATCAGTTAGAATGCAGAGACTGCAGTTCTCCATCTAGTTTCATGAGCACACGAAACTAAACAAAAACAAAAGCCAACTTCTATTAAATGTTTTACAATTTTGATGATAGCATTTGAGTTGAGCAACTGTTCAGATCTCTCTGCAATTCTTACAAATACCTGTCTCAAAGATAAACTTTAAACATTGTTGTGCCTTTTTTCTTCAAATTTAGATAACTGAGCAGTTTCAGGGGCAGAGCTGCATTTTTATTTCCTGTCTTAACACCATGGTGATGAGATGCTATTCCAATCCCGATTAAAGACACTACTGATCAGAAGCATATCTCAGAGTATGTAAGACTTCTTATAGCAAGAAGCTAGAATTTGCTAAGCAGGCAATGAAAACATATTTCCCTCTTGCCTCCAAGTCTAAATGAATGTGGAAGTATAAAGCATTCATTCTTAACCTCTCCATCTTTTGGATCTGTGTTCTTGAAATCATGGTATTAAATATGGTCTGCTAGATAAAGAAATGACCTGGGAATCTGAGTCAAACTTTCCTTTCTATGCCAAGCGCTATGAAAAATGTCATTCTAAAACATTAGTCCAGGCTGCCTTGGTGAGTCACACAGCTCACAGAGGAGTTGGAAAGAATCAGTGGAGATTTTAAGAGCGCTTCAGCAGTAACCTAGAATATTGGATCCAATCCAAGGCCTATCTAATCAAGAGTTTTATTTTGAATCAGTAGCAGGTTCAGTAAAAGATTATAGGAAAATGGAAAGGTAAGTATACACCAATCATTTCCTTCTCAACTTTGCATCTGGAAGTGAACCACAAACATTCTGAGCCACTTCCTAAACCTGACAATTTATGAACATTGATAAACATCTCCTTTATTATTTTTTTCTTTTAAATTATTCCTACTTTGATTTCCACAACAACTATTGGGCAATGGTTCCATACACCAGTTGAAAAATTGCTGCCTTTGATTTGTTTTAAAATTTATCTCTGGTATTGTTTCTGCACTGTAAAAAAATCCAGAGTAATCTACCCTGTTTTTGATGGCATGAATCACATTTTCCATTCTGTTGAACTCAGTAGATCACAGAACAGTGATATTGTGTTTCTGTCTTGTTCTCAATTCCTTCCTAGTAATTGCTAAATTTCTATCTCCCTTCTGACTACTCAGATATTGCAAGATGTGACCTAGTCACGACAGTTGTCTTTCATGGGAGATCACAAGTCTAAAGTTTGTGGTATCTTGGCAGAAACCAAAGAGAATTAGAGTACATATGCCTAGCGATTTAGAACCTAATAGAGACATCCTGTGATAAGAGCAAAATTGTCTGAGTCTTCAAACAAGGGAAGTGTGCGTCTATAATACCAAACATTTTTGACTATAAACGTAAAATGCTATTATCAGGTGGAATTGATCTCCTCAGATATGAAGGTTTGCATACTGGGGCAAACAAACAGCAACCTAATAGGAAAACAGTTCAGAGTGATCTCCTCCCAGGTAGGTGAAAATGGCAAATCCTGGAGATCCAGCGTGTACCCTACCACATGCAAATATTTGATGGACCGGGATCATTTCTGTCCCAGTGTCATAAAGAATCCTTCATTGCTGATAAAGCAGGGAATATGCATAATGAAGTAGACGCCGCAAGCTGACAGGAGTATTGGTAATGAATAGAGAGAAAATGGAATGATCACAGGCAGAACTGGCAAGGGGAAGCCTGGCCATTAGGCAGAGGGAAATAGAGTGTAGCTGAGCATTCGCTTTGGCCAGCTGGTGAAAACAGAGAGGGAGCACAAGGAAGTAGTAAAATGAAAAGCTCTGTCAGAGCAGAGTTTGTTGTAGAAACCCAACTTACTCTTGAAGGAATAAACATCCCCCCCTACCCACCGCCCCGCCAAAAAAAATTCCCGCCCAATCCTGCCAAGATTGCACTTTACTGGTAAAATTGTGAGGCAAAGAAACTCCTTTGGCTCAAATTCTCTAGGAAGAGAAACCAGCTAGCAGAAGGAAAAAGCACAATGTGAAGGAGCAAATTAAATTTCCCTGCCTCTTTCTGTTTTTTACAAAATAATTGGTCTTTATTCTCACTGTTTTGCATTTTATCATCACTTACAGAAAGTTTATTTAACATTCTGCTGAGCAATAGCAATGTGTATCAGCATACGTAGCAATGTGTTTAAGAAAAGATTATGTTTCCCTTTTCAATAAGAAGTACTAGTCTTTCCTTTCCTTTCCAGAAAATCCAGTAGCCTGTTACCAAAATCACCAAAAATGAGGTAATTGTAATTTTCAGATTTGTCAGCATTTTTTTCTATAGTAGGAAGCTCTGCCTAAACTGATGGAAGCCTTTTTTAGCCAAGGATGAGGATATCTCACAACTGCAAACTCTTCCTCATTCTTGGAAGAGAATACTAGTTCTTCCTTGGGAATAATGTTTGCTTGGCTTTTGGGATTTCATCATTTAACTTTATAAAAATACGCCTCACATCGATTTGTGTTATTTGACTAAAGGAATCCTCATTCTCTAATCTTGCTTGTTACCAGTTTGAAGGGATGGGGTGGTGTGTGTGTGTGTAGATGCACGAAACAAAATGGATTATGAATTTGAAAATTGCCAATTATGTTGCATCACACAGCTCAGAGCACTGGCACAATGATGAACCACAATCCAGATTTTTCAGCTTAAATGGCTTTACATTCAAGCAAGCAAATTAACCATAAAATAAAGGTTGGGGGGGAACACAAAATATCCCAAGAAAGAATAAACTGCAGATAATAAGCACCAATCTGGTGTTGAATGCAGCCCAAGATACCAATTGTTTTAAGTCACGACAAAGACAGCTGAATGCTCATCTTGTGGATATAGAGCATGGATGATTGCTTGCCATGAGTATCTTCTCTCACAAATAACAGTTTTTTCGCTCTTAATTTTCTGCTAAATTGGAAGCTAACTGCTTCCCACATTGTCATCGTAGCACCTGCAGCTGTGCTGGATTTCTGCGCACCATTTCTTTTAGGTAAAACAGCACTCCACTTCCTTGAGCTCATCATTATGTTTATGTCTTCCTTTCATTGCACTGCCGCACTAATGATTCAGGCAGGCTGGTCAGTCATTAAGTGACAAGCAAATGATACCATATGCAACGTGTGACTAATCGGTCTGAACAAATGAAATCACAGACTTGCTTTTCCCATCATTCATTTCACAAACAGTAGCAATGTGGTGCACAGCAGGTAGTTCAGTTAAAACCAGCCTTGTAAAACAAATTTCCTGCAGTCGTTTAAGTGCACTGTGACGGATTCAATGCTTTAGCAAGCAGACGGTGCCCAGGGGAACTAAGGATGGTTTGGGCAAAGAGAAGTAGGGAGGAGGAGAGATGTTCCATACATACATTATAGTAATTAAAGGCTTAGTTATCTCATTGGTTTGGACATTTTGTTTATATGGATCTCAGAAATGATTACTGGATTACCAAGCCCAAAACATACATAACATACACGAAGCTCACCGAGAGAAATACAAAGCTCCTTAAATAAAGTTCCCCAAATATGCATGTTTTATGCAGGTCTGAACAAAATGATTTCTGATAGTGGCAAGATATACATGTGCAAAAGTAGATAGCTAAATCTCTCCTTTCTATGTGTGCAAAATGCCATTTGTTTGTTTTAATGAATTATTTTTCCAAAGAAGGAGCAAAACCAAATACTTTGCTCCTTCCCATTTACTCCTTTCCAAGGAAGGAGCAAATCAAAATTTTGTCTACTACCCTTATAATTTTCTTAGTATTAAATAAATTCCTCACAGAGCTAAAGCAATTTCCTGAATTGTTAGTTATCTATTTTACTTTTGTCATGTTTTTATAAAAGCTCAGAGCTACACACAGCTAATATCTCATTGATGAGGTCACAAAAAGGCTCTTTAAGTTTATTGTATTATTTTCTTCAGTACAGGCATAAAGGATCCTCTGTCTCAGAAAAAAGTTCCTTGTCCTCACTGTTTTACTCAAAATTGTTCTTTGAAATCGAAGGAACTTCAAGAATAAAAATGAACCAAACCAGTCTACTTTTGACATAAGTAAGAAGAAAAAATCTAGAGGGATGGTGAACATATTCACTAAACCCAAATCAAGATTTTGAGAAGTTGCAGTCATAGTTAATGAGCAGAAAAAGAATTTCTTCAGTGGTTAATGTATCAATATTAGGAGTATTGACTAGAAAGAGTTAGAATCATTCATCTACCAGCATAAATGTTATCCTATAGCTATTTCTCATATCCAGTGGAAATATTTGCATAATTAGAATCTGAAAATCAATTGTTAACAAGGATCAAAAAGGCAAAGGGTATCCCGCTTTGATCCTCTGTGTCAAAATGGCTTTATGAATTTCTGAATCATTGACATTCAGAGGTAGAGGATCATGAATACTTATAGACCAATTTTCTAACAGATAAAATCACTAAATGGGAGTTTTTGCAAATCCTGGTAGGTGACCATCTTCCACAGCATCCTTTTCTTGCAAAGGAAGTATAATGTTATGGTCATGGTTCTCAGCAGAGCACTGTCACCAAAAGTCTGATGTGATCTTTGTATACATCAAGAGAAGCCTGCCACATAACTGTAGAGAAGTTATATTATGTTTTTCCTACTGAAATGCTACCTGCTGTTCTGCTTCCCAGAATTCCAAAAGCTGCGCTGACATATTTGGAGAGGTCAAAAAGTGCCATACAGTCAAATTTGCCTTGCAATTAAGCAGTTAAGCGTTCAAGAGAGCGCTGCCATTTAATAAACAAAGAATAAAACAGATTAAAAACTAATGTGTTATTTGACAAAACTTACCTATAAAGTACCCATAGCAGCACTGTAAAATCAACTAGAACAGATGAATTAAAAGTCCATTCAGCTAAATATCCTTTTCCAACAGCACCAAAAGTGAATCCTTCAGGAAAAGAGTGTGTAGGTAGAGCAAACAGGTACAATATTTCTGTCTAATACTCTCCCAGCCCCGAACACTTTTACATCAGTGTCTTACTGAGCCTTGCGTGACTTCTGTGCACTGGTGGATTTCTCTTCCACAAATTTGCCCAGCCGCCTGCAGAATTGCAGTAATACAGACCTTTCCAAACCAGCATCTAAAGAAAAATATGATGTAAAAGTTGAAAATAGAAGCATTCAGATTTAGGATCGCTATCAAATCTTACATTGATTTGACTGGTTTTCTACGAAAAAAAAGCTATATTTCAAAGGATAAGTGATATGGTATATGCTGTTCCAGATACCAGAAAAAAATGATCATAAAAAACAGCCAATGCCCTTTAATCCATTAATTTTTCAGTGATGAGATACTGTGGTATAATTATAAAGAAATAAAAGGTGTTTGCTTCCAGCAGCATATATTACTACCCACCTATGTATAGCAAAGGAACACTTTGTTTATATCATATGGCATAATTATAACATCAGAGGTCCACACAGGTACTAAAGATTTATTGATTTATTAATATCATCCTGCAATTACAACTTTCACATGCCACATATCTAGTGTTTTCTCAGTAGCATGGAAGGATGTGGTTTGCAAAGATTCCATTTAGGGAACATTTCTACAAATAATTTTTCCCCCAGATTGTTGTTCTTTGTCTAAGTCACTACAATAGTGAGAAAAAAAATATATATTGACTGTTTCCACAACATGTTGTTTGATTTTTTCTCCTTCCCTGTAGTATGAGCTTCGGAGGAAGTCACAGAACAAACTAACAATCTAAGAATGTTTTAAATCCCTTAAAGTTAAAGGGTTAAAGAAGTTAACTCCTTAGAGTTAAAGGAGAGTTAAAGAACAAAGAATGAGAAAGAGGGTCAAGAATGATTAACTGGGGCAATACAGGGTAAAACCAAAAAAAAAAAAAAAAAAAAAACCTTCATAGCTATTAGCAAACTAAAAATGAAGGATATTTCCTATGAGTTTTGTTGCTTTCTCTCTTTTCCTTTAAATACAGCCATTAAAAAAAGGTTGGGGAAAGAAACAGAGAATTACAAGGGAAGATGCCCCCCATGGTTTTCTGTCAGATAGTGTCTTATTTGTATATATTTTTTTCTGCTTTAATTACTCCCTTTGTGTTTTTGTCCCTTTGGTTAAAGAACAAGTCGCCAGATTGTTCTGTGATCTTTGTATCTATGCAGATTAGATTTGGAAATTAAGGAAACTTGCATCAGCTACATAATTAACAACATAAAGAGGTCTGCCACACTGTTTTTTTTTTTTTTTTTTTTTTGTTCTATTGCTACTAACAAACACATAAAACTTTGTACATTTGGGGTTTTAACATTTCAGTTTAGAGAAATATTCTGCGGGAAAGCCCTACTAAATCAAGTTGTGCAAGTAATAAATCATAGTTTCATCAGAAAAGTTTTCAACCTTTCCTGTCTCACTTCTCCTGACCATTTGGCATTATGCCTTCAGCCCTTTCAGTTGCTTTAATGAAATATATAACTATTGTTGCTTATGATTGACCTTGCACCACCACATTAGAGCGTAGGGTACAAAGCTGAGGACTTCTCTAGCTTGGAAAGGTCACAAGCAAGAGGATGAAAAGATAGAAAACAGGCTGATACAGCTAGGACTGAGAACAACACGTTTCTTGTCTTGCAACTCCGAGGGATTCTCCAACTGCAGCCTCCACAGAAGCTCTTAGTGAGGATTAGAGTGCAGACCAACTATGACACAGTTTGTCATGGGACTACTAATGCTCTAATCCTGCAAAGAGCTAAAAGGGGAAGAGACAGATTATATGAATCACCTCTCCTAATGTATGTTCTTTATTTACACAAAGAGACTTAGGTTTGAAAATTATCCTGGCCAACAAAGTTCCTTCTTTTGCAGTGTTTCAAATAGGAAAATTGGCATGTGCCTCCTATATCCAGCCAGAGAAGTGCTTGGGTGAAATAGTGTTTTCCCCAAATGAATATAAACAGGACACATTAGCAATCATGAGAAGGCCATTACAAACATTGTCCCAAAATTCTCGGTGGAAATGGAGATGTAAAATGCAGTTATTCCTAATGAAACTATGTAGAGTTTACCTCACTTTGGTCAAGATGGTTTGGAAATAGAAATTTCCAGGCCAGCAGCACCTAAATATGAGCCTGTAGCTATCCAGCACATCCTGACTTCATTTACTTTTCCCACCGTGAAATTTTGCTCTACTAACACTCTAATTTGGTGCTATTTCGCTGAACAGCTATTGAAAGGTTGACTTTTTATATCAGAGTGCAGAAGTGCCAGCTGCTTGTGTGACAACTCAGTCACCAGTGACAGTCCAAATTTCTTCTCCAAGAGCTCACTCCACCTCAAAAAGGAAATGCAGAAATATTTTAGCACACACTTAAACCTGAGCCAGTTTCTGCCTCTGTCCAACGTACGGCTCCAATTTCTTCCACTCTCTAGCTATGCCAAATGTCTCATCTCATTTCCAAAACACTAAAAAAAGAAATGCCGAATGCTATACCTAAGAAATGAGCTTTCATCCTGGCTGCTATGTGAAAATGAGAAAAAAAATGAATGAACCAGCTAATTAAATGTATTTGCATTTCTATGAGGGCTATGCAGAGCTTTATCATTTCATAATTTACATGTGTAGCACCAATAGCTAAATGAATTTTGAAAGCCTCAGAACACGATCTTAGAAATCAATGAAAATTAATTTGTTTTTACATTGTGCTTATTTTCTGCCTTAAAAATGCCCCTTGGTTTACAGTTTAATTGTGAAAATACCAGGACTTGAAGTGCGTGTGTGGTCTTTTTAGTCTTCCAATGTACGTAAGAAAACACCTTCTGCCGGTTGTTCTGCAGAAGACCGAGTTCCCCTTCCATTCCACATCCCACTACTTTGCATTTTCCTCAGTCCATCCGTTCTCCTCAAAATCATCTTGTTCTGCTATTGTACTATATTTAATGACTATTGTCATTATATATTTATATAAATATATATATATTCACATATATAAATATATATATATAATATATATATTCACATATATAAATATATGACTTAATTAATGACTGTTGTCATTAAATATGCAAAATAAATAAAGTTTTCAGTGCTGTCTACAGATGTGGTACAGAAGTGGGCAGAGGGTCTGACATGCACTTCCTGGAAGAGAAGTCCCTCCAAAAATCAGCAACTGTAGGTGTCTCTCAACATCTCCTTCCGCCTAGAAAATTTATTCTCACTCCTCTCTCCCTAAAGAAAAAAAAGAAAAAAGAAAAAAAAAAAAAGCCTCCTTTTCCCCTCTCCTGACACCCTTTAATTAACACCCCTTTTTCAGTGGCACCGGTGCTGGACTCCCGCCCCTGCAGCGCACAGGGCACCCCACCGCGCACCAACAAAAAGCCCCGTCGAGCGCGTCCCAGCTGCTCCCCCCGTGCATAGACGACCCTTTTCTCATTAAGATGAGAGATGCAAAAGCGCCTGTGTGTGCCAGATCAGGAGAAGGGAAAGGAACAGGCACATACACACATTAATATAGAGCCCCGGCCCACAGAGCAGTGTGGAACCGGCCTCAGCAGCCACCTCGAGCCCACCTGGCTCTGCACCGAGGCCGCAAGGTGGCAGACACGCCGTGTTATTACACCCAGTACATGCCGTTTTAACCCGCTTTCTGCTCGATTTTCTTTGCACGTAACCTTCATTGCACCTGGCTCGCTCAAGGGAGTGCGGGTCACAGAGGCAGAGGCAAAGCCCAACTAACCCCTCCGGGCGAGCAGAGAGACTCTCCTTTAACCTGGCGAAAAATAGAGCAATTTCTTTACACATCCTAATATGTAGAAATAGTTCTATTATATAGCTGGAATTTTAACTGTGAAAGGCTGGCAGTTTTAGAAGGATTAGGCGGCAGGTAAGCAGAAAAAAAATCGGAACTAGCAATGCCATAGTCAGTTGAGTTATAGTGAAAAAACTCCCGGGTATATATGATGGAGACTAGAGTTTGAGTTGCTAATTTAGCATATTTAAATAAATAATAATAATTAAAAATAAATAAAAAAAAGGAAGTGGTGCTTACCCAGAGTTGTATGCACTGTGGTCTGAAACTTATGATGCTGAAAGAAATTGTATTAGCAGAGCAGAGCTTCTCCTACCATTCTGATGCCTACTGAGGCTGCATGGTAAAGGAGCTACTTTATAACAAGTACGTACACGGAATTATGCACAGAGCACTCCCATTATACAACCACTACATATTATAAATATATAATACATATAGTGTAATATACGCATTATATAATATATATATGCATTATAATATATGCATTATATAATACTATGTGTTATATTTATATTATAGAATGCTTTTTATATATAATAGTAATATAATATATAAAAATACATTTGCAATGTACAACTACACTGTATATAATGCAAATATCTATGGGTGCAATCACCCTGTCACATTCTGAAGGTAGCTGCTTAAGTACTGAACCCTTGGTTTAATCTCATGCTATTGTGCAATTACTGTGCAGAATGCAAGGGAATCTGGTTAATTTTCCACTGTCAGATCTCTTCATGGTTTCTGCAGTAACACAGCAAAGTTAAGGACTATCATGCAGCCGGCTGTCCCCTTGGCTTGCCATACGGTGTGCTGGCAGTATCGGTTACTGCAAAACGGCAGCTCCAAGAAAATGCACACACTGACCAGCGAGCAAACCAGAATCAGCTCGGAAGATGTATGTCTCAGAGCTCCTGGGGGTCTGAGGAAGGGCCATCAGGCACTATATAAAGTCAGTGCCACTGCCACCACAAATTCCTATCAGTGCCTTGAGAATCTAGTGACCAGAGGTACCAAGCAGGATACTTTTGCTGTAATTCCTCCTCAGCAGGAAGCAGGCTAGAGTCACATCTCCCACCTCCTTGCAACTTCCCTGACTCTGAAGCTGGATCTGGCCACTTCCTTTGATGCCCCATCACCATAAAGGAAGCAGAGCATCATCTGCTGAGCCGGGAAGAGAGCGAGTGACGAGCTCTGGCTTGGTGGACCGAGTCCCTGGGCATCAGCTGGAGCTGTGGAGCCCTGCAGTGTTGATCTCGTGTCCACATCATGTTGTGCATCTTAGTTTAGAGTCACTGAATAAATACAGGAACATTTTGGACCAAAACCCAGGTTCCTTTTGCCCCCTCCCACCACACAGGCAAATGCCTATCAAGGATGCAGAGTCTGGCTCCCTCTTGTGCTCTGTGCTTTTAGCAAATTAATCTAGTAAATAGTATACAGTGGAACAACTTTAGCAGGTGGGCTAGAAATGCCTCTAGATGAGCCACTCATCTATGATATGATCTTCAGATTATTCAGCTTAACTTGCTTAACCCCTTGTTTGGATAAACGTGCTTTTAAATAGAGTGAAAAATGAATAAGAAAAATGAATAGGAACACACAGAGGGCTTAACAGGGGTTTATTATTGTTGTTGTTGTTTGTTTGTTTGTTTTAGTAGAAGATTCCCTATTACTGCCAAGCTGCAGCTTGTGACCTGTTAATCTGGGAAGCATTAGGGAAGCCCGGGGGGAAGTTACTGCCATAACAATGTCTGCTTCGGTTGTCGTTGTTGCATGAGCAGCTCTCTGCCAACACATAGGTTACAAATCTCTTAGGACACAAGCCTAAGCAATAGGACATGACATTTCTGCTCTTTTACAGAAGGTGTCATTGTTGCTCTGCTCTGTCTGACAAATTCCTCACATAAGTGCTCTCCGCTAAATGCAGTGAGTCGCATCAGAAAATGAATTTTCTTTTCATTCAGCTACATTCTATGCCACATTAAGGTCAAGATTAAATGTTTCCGCTCATAGAACTTGATTATATTTACAAGTAAACATTACAGGGTATTTCTCCATTTCTTCTCTTTCTGAAGAAGGTTGATCAAGTGTGTGTAATCTCATAAAACGTAGCTTTAGCTTGTTGTTAATAACAGAAAATATGCTTTAACCAGGTATCAATAAAAAGGGAATTGGAATCAGTTTGCCATCATTTTAGCATCTGCTACTGGCACTTTGGTTGAGCCATCAGCTGGGAGCGCAAAGGCTCCTGAGAACACATGCGGTGACATGAACATGTCTAGCAACCACCAGGAACAGGCTGGCCATCCCTATTCAGAGATGTTAAACCAATCAATCACAAGCACCACAAATACAATTCCTCCCTGAAGAATGCCCTACTTCTGGATTACAGAATTTGAGCAGGAAATGTGTTAATTTATAAAAATAATGAGTAGCCTAAAGTAGCTTCTGCAGTTGCTGAGTGGCCTTGGATGCCAAATGCTCCTCTCCTACTATAACTAGTTGTAACTGACATGATCCAAATTCATCCCTAAATATTCACCCTGCTAAGGTGATATTTGATATGAAGCATTTGTTCCAGCATTTTTGCCTCAGGCAAACTAAGATTTCGATGGTGCCACTTCCCAGCATCGAATCCTGCACAGGTGCTTGCCTCACTGCACTCACAAATGATTTTGAGACACCACGTGCTTTCAGTAAAGTGACGGAGAATCCAGCACACAGAAACAAGAGCAGAAAGATGTGAAGACCACCTTCCCTGGAGAGAAAGGGGTTATTTAATATCAACCCCTTGGCACTGAGTGGAGAAAGAAAAAAGTTTGTTCAAGTTACCTGCAAAAACTAAGATCACTCTTTGCGTGATGTGTTGATCCACATAGTTTTCAGACACGGAAGATACCAGGGATCTTTCCAGGCTTGGCAGTACGCATCTATACTGAAAGTTTTTCTCTATAATATCATGTGGTTCTTCTGTATGACGAGTGGGCTGAGTAATAAAATATATTCATCCGTTTTTGTAACTACTTTGACTGGGTGTGAGCAGCTGAACTGTATTTCCAGTTCCTAGCTCGCGGGAAGCTCCAGCCCCGAAATCTGAGTAGGCGCTAGATGGCAGTGTACGATTCCTCTTCCGCTCATCAGCATCGAAAACACATGAAGAGGAGACTTTTCTCCCACTTCTTACACAAAAGAGTGGAGAAAAAAACGCTACCCAAACACCAGTTCACTTCAGCTCGCTTCCATGACTTATTCTGGAAACCAAGGCAGAAAACTCCATCTGATTCCCTCCCAGCCCATTCCAGCTAGAAATATCTTTTAGTTGATTAAAAGCCAACCCGACATCTTGCTGTAGGTTAGTGCACAGGTATTGTTTGTGCAGCAGCAGTTCTGCCTCGCGTTTGTGGCCATTCTGTCCTACTCAAGTGGTCTTGTCTTATAACGTAGTATTTCAGAAGGTCATGGCTCCTTACTTTTGGGGATCCTAAATCACTTTCCTTACACTTTGCTTAAGAGAGCTTCAGAAAAGATGCTGGGAAGTAGGCAAGTACCAGTCTTTTACAATGAAAAATACACAAAACTGAGATAAGACCGGTGCTGAACTTCTGCTCCCTTGAGTAGCTGTCTTCTCCATAGTAGACCTGAGGAAAAAACAAGCAAGTAAACAATCCAAAGAGTGTTTTAAATGCAGCTGATGTTTTATTGGTAATAATTAGTTAGAATTAGACGGCAATAACATTAGGATACCAGTGTCATGTATGGATCTCTCAACTGATCATAGTCTCCTGAATAATACACTAAGGGACAATTCAGCTTTTGTGTACTCCATTCAAGGAAAGGCAGGAGGAAAAGACCATTGCGCAAAACCAAGGGACATGAGTGGAAATGCCCTGACTGCAGTGACATGAGGATGTGGTCAAAGCAGGAATGAGATTACGACCCCAGACCAATGCCTTGCTAACACCACCGGACAGTAAATGACTAGGAGGAAAAGCAAAGTGCACTCATGGTACTTTGCTCAGTTGCATCCACATGATGATTCCTACCACCCACAAAGTTTTTGCTAGGCAAATTGAATGCATCATCATCCTAGAGCTGGCTTCCTGACCATGGCAGAGCGTGGAAGGGCTGGGGAATGGCGCAGCATCCTTCGATTCAGCTCGCCTCTGAGTTCCTCCACAGGCATAAAATTATTTATGAGGCTTTCACTCCTCTTTCAGACTTGGTTGAAAGCATCCAAAGTACATACAAAGAAGAAGAAAAGCAAGACATGGTAATCAAATGAGTCATTTTTCTTTAGAAATTAAGTTAAAATGCATCTTCTTTCCAATCAGTTTTATCAGCAGTAAATTCTTCCTCCCACCGATGTTGCCTTTTACTCCACATGTGATTGTTGGCATAAAGGATAGCAAAGCTTAAAAGCAAAATTTAGTCTCACAGTTCCCTCTTCTGCCTGCCAGCTGATGGTGCAGTAAGGTTGCTTTAGAGGTGCTCTTACCTGTTTATTTAGTCTCTGTATGCTCTTGCTGACATTAGGCATGAGATCTGGAAAGCTATAAATACAAAAGTAGTCTCTTTTTTTTTTTCAACAAACAGGTTTATAGCAAAAAATAAAACCAATAAGCTTAATACTAAAAAGGTCAAAACCATTGAAAACTGGTTACAATTCTGGCAGAATAGGAAACTAAGGGAATAAGATATTGCTAGTGGCAGGCCATTAAGAGAGGTGTCAGAGGACAGACTGGAGATGTTCCCACCTGTAGTAAATGTGGAGGCATCTGCAAAAGAAAAGACTCCTGGAAAAAATGGGGGTCCCTGTCTGCCAGAAAGGTCACTTGGAGGAAAGGTGCTCCATATCTGTTCCCCTCCATATCTGTAGCCGCGGATGGGTTTATTGATTCCTGTTTTTGTCACTTCATTCTCACAGATAAAATAATTTCAGTTTCCAGGATCTCTTTATGGAGCATATTTCTTGAGCAATAGTTTCATTCAGAACATCAGCCAGCAGCATGAAACGAGAGCGGGCTTCAGAGAAAGGGGAACTGTGTCACCCTCCGGGACAGACACTGTGGCTGAGCAGGGAGTTTCTAATGCAGAGGAGGTGGTTTTCCAAGCCATGCCAATTTCCTTAAAAGAAAGAATTAAAAGCGCACAGTGTAAACAGCCAGTGCAAGTAACACTGCGGGACCCAGTGCCTGCACTAAGCAGAAAATTGTACAATTGTCTGGAGACAGCGAGGCCGTGTGCTGCCAGCTGGGGGGAACAGTGACAAACGCTCCGTGCTTGGCCGCACTCAGCCTGGCGCTTGGCTTCGCTGTGCTCCCGCCTGTTTTGCTTTCATTGACTTTTGTTCACTTTATAATTGGCTTAGTGAGCGGGCATGGAGAAGCAGCAGCGGTCTGGAAAAGCTCTAGGGCAGTTGAAAAGCAATCTGGAATCTATCCCTAGCTCTGCAAGGCCTCGGCCAAGTCTCTTCTGCTCGCTGTTTCTCAAGTTTTTGTCATTAGTGAAACAGGGGTAGTAACATCTCTGTGTATGGTGGTGAGGGAGAGAATTTCTAGGATGTTTATTGTGTTTCAGATCTCTGTAAGTGACACTAAGTGACCAAGCTTTATTGACATTCCTTTTAGCAGCTGTTCATAAGCAGCCCTCCTCATGAGTCTGGGGAAGAGCAGCTGTTAGTGGTCCCTAATATCACCCCACACTGACCCAGTGACTATCACTGTGACCACAGCCACCATATTCCAGTCAGCGCTCTCCCTGTGGAGATCCCCTTTTGAGCTGCTTGTATTAGGTTCAGGGGCAGGATAAAATACAATTTGCAAGTTACGTGTGAATCAGCTTGCTGCTGAGACTAATTTATCACTAAGGTATTTCCTAATGTACTACATTAGCTTTTTGCTGAATTTCAAAGTTTATCAAATAGCTCCAGCTTAAGCAAATATACTACTTTGGTTTTTGGATGCTACTTTGAAACTATATGATGTGAATGTAAAGAATTCACTTGAAAGAATTCATAGTCCTCCTACCTTCCCAAAATACACAAAAAAGTCTGATTAGTTTTGACTTTTCTGAAGTCCCTAAGACCTGTAGCTGTCACAAGAGGAGGAATGCTCAGCTTTTCTGAATTTTACTCCTTTTGGTACTCACTGGGTTATAAACTAGCATATTAGAAAGCAACTGATTGCCAAACGTGCCACTAGCTAATATTTTTAGAGCTCATGTCCTTGGAGTCACTGTGCACCGGGTACAGCCGGCTAGCCCCGCGCGCAGCCTGTCCCTCCCGCAGCGCCGCACGCAGGGCTCCCGCAGAAGCACGAACAGGGGCAGGGAGGATGTGACCACCAGGGCACCGGCTCTCTCCAGGGCCCCTTCCCTGGCACAGCGCAGCGCCCTGGACCCACGCGGCGGGCGGCAGCCCAGCACACCAGCACAGACTTGCTTCGTGCCCTGAGGACAACGACACCCAAGAGACTCCGAATGAGGAGCACCTTCACTTCATCACTTAGTGCAGCTGGCTCACGACAGGTTATTTCCTGCAATTAGAGACAGGAGTGTTACACAAAACAGTGTGAGTGGTGCGAGAACTGTCACAAAGGCTGCAAGGGCACACCTGCAGCAACACCTTTTAGAGAAAACCCATTCCTCACGTTCCTGAAACTGCTGCTTTGGTTAGACGCTCGATTCAGTGCTGTGCCATCCCAAGCAGGCAGGGGATTTGATTTTTTTTGCCATCCTCACCCAGACAGCTCCACTGTGTTGAGTGTGAGCATTGTACTGCACCGCACGGCCTCAGTCGATACGGCTATGGACACAGCAGAAGGCAACTATCCCTGTTCCCATTAGCCTTCCTTCTAAGCGAAGCTGCACTTTCTTCATAAAACCTGAAGACTGAGTCCATGGGGATGTGCCCCAAATGCTGAACGGATAATCCCATCAGTCCACTTAAATGGGAATCCAAGTAAAAAAAATCTAATAACCTCAGGTCACTGGGCCACACAGACTACAGAGGAGACTCCCACTGCAACATTATTCCTTGCAGTCCCTTGAGGTCACACAGGCAGTTTTGATGCAAGAAATGGGCACTCCACACACATGATTTCACCACTAGATGTCAATGCTACCTGAGCTTTCAAAAGGAAGGGACTTGGTATTGCTGGAAAAGTTGTTCTAGCCAGCAGCAACTTTTGCTGGAAACAACCTTAGTCAACAGTCAATTCCCTTTGCTCAGCCAAAGCAGTGATGTGCACTTGTATAAATTCAGACCGAGTCCATGGGAGTTCCTGAGATTAACCTGAGGTCTAATAAGAGCAAAAAGCAAAAAGCATGACATTACATTTGTTTAGTTAAACTGCATCATATTCTTACATAGAAACTCTTGAAGTGAATTACTCCGTTTAGAATGAAGTAAACCTTATCAAAATGTAGTATCAAGTGCATCTACACAGGGGTTTAACACAGTTTGATTGATCCACATAAAAACAAATTCATTTCAACTTTTCCAAATGCTTCTATAAAGACAAATTCCACAATCCTCTCTTGAAATGTGAGGCCAGGACTATAATCACTTATTGCAGGCACAGTGGCTTCTTTAAGCTATTATAAATTAAGTATGTGCAAGTGCTGTCCTCGAGTTTTGAACAACCCTCATGACTTTTCTGCAGGTTTTTCATACGGTTTGCACGCTATTTCTTCCCAGGAGTTGGTATTTTGGAACTGTTCAAATCATTCCCAGTGACTTCCCGTTTCTCTTTAGCAGTTCCTATCATCACATGGGCTTCTACTTGGCCTTCAGGGGTAGCCTCTGATGAGCAGTATAAGCTGAAGCTATCCATAGCATTGAGCTGAGTCTGACGCTTGTGGCATCAGCCACAACACAGTTATCAACCTTGGGATCATGATGAGGTATCCAGCATCTGGCAGCTCTGCCTGGCTCCATGGTGAAAGGAGATGTTGGCCTTGTAGTAAGACTGGCATCAGCAGCAAATAAAGTAGTTTGTTGCCTTAGGGTGTATGAAACTGGATTCGGTAAGTTCAGTTTTGTAGTGTAGCCAAGGACCCAATAGAAAAACTGGCCTTTGTGCATCCGGATGTTTTAAAACCCAACCAAAATCAATAGAAGGGGAATGTAACGTTGTGCACTTGTTTGAAAGAAAGGGGAGAAACACCTTTACAACAGGGTGTGTTTTGATGAAAATTTTCCAAACTGCTTGACAGAACTTGAAAAAATCAAACACTGGAAGCATTTTCAAAGGTTTTATGGCTTAGAGATGATCACCTGGAGCTACTGAGCTGAATTCCTCAGGAGAAGCTTGTTTGTACTATTGAGTAATCTCCGACTACCGGGCATGCTTGGTTGGAGGCCAGCCAATGCAGGAATCCCTCCCACACAGATTCAGTAGCAGTTTATTGACCTATCAACAAGACACGTGTTTTTCCTAGCATAAAAGAACAAGAACTCTCGAGTATTTGTCAAAAGCCAGTATAACTTCGCAAGCGCTTGATCTGGGGTTTGCTCCCCTGTTGTCAGTTCTAGGGCTCAGTCATCCCTGTTCACCTTTTCTGGTGAATTCCTGGGCAGCAAAGCACAGCTGTTTGGAGTGCGGCAGGTTTCATGCCATCTGTCCCAGCTGGTGATGCCTCTCCCAGGGGCCTCTTCCCACCAGGTCAACGGGGCAAGTTCGGTCCCTGTCAGTTCTCCATGCTCTGTAATGCTCCCATCTCACCTACCGCCCTGGGAAGGCAGCTCCACGCTCCAGCAGGACTCAGAGGCATGATCTGTCACCACTTGCAGTACAATTTATTTCCTTATGCCTAGTCATTGCAGCTTACAATAAGGCTGTTTGTCTTCTCTAAGCTTTTCTTCTTAACTGTATATTAGCATTTCCAGCATGACTTTACCTCTGGCCGCTGAAACTTCACTGAAAGAAAATCAGGACACCAAGACTGTTCTGACTGCTAAAGCCGGTCTGCAGCTGGAATCTATCCTACTGACGTCTGAAACCAGTGCTACCCCTTCTCCCTAAAAGGTAGCAACAGAAGCAGTTGAATATACCAATACTTTGAGTCACCTCAATGAGGAGATCTCAAAGCTTCCTCCTTGTCTGCTAGATTTACAAGCTCTCCTGAATGGCTCCTTTCTGCATCCCAAATGAGTTTTCCTGGGCCTTACCTGCCTAGTTTCTCCATGACTGTTGCCTTTTCTCAACAGGAAGGATGAGATTTTTTTTCTCTTGAGGATTTCCCTTGGAAAAGTGGCTGTGGAAAGGGACAGCAGCTTCTTTCAGAACAAAGGGAGTGTTCTAAGGCTATCAAGAAGATGCCCCTTTCCCTCCTGGCTGTAGCAGAAAGTATGTTTAAACAGTAGCATAGTCTCACCAAGCTGGGCTTGTACTGGTTTAACTGGGTTAATTATGCCAGTGAAAATTCACTCTACCCAAATAATTACACTGGCACAAACACCTTGTGGAGCAGGCTTGACACTAAGAATGCACTCAGAGGACATTTGCCCTAAGTACCAAGCCTTCGAGAAGTAGCCAGGTTCGGGCTAGCTGTTCACAGGGTTTGCAAGCAGGAAGGGTGGAAGGACAGGGAGAGCTTCAGCCCTCTCACACGACACCGGGCTCTCCCGCAGCACCGGCTCTGCATGCACCCTGCTGCAGATGCCCTGAGAGCGGGGACGGCATGCAAGGCCAGCAGGACCAGCCTGTTTCAGAGAAAAGCACTTGCCCTTCTCACCAAGAGGATCAGGTCTTCCTACACAGACTCGGGAGGTCTGAAGACACTCCTCCCCTCTCCCACAGGCACTTCTGTGGTGGCTCCATGTCCCTCTAAGATCGGACCATGGTCACAAGGCACGGCCAAGGGCACTGTTATCATCTCCACTTCTGACTGTCTGGAACATAAGTCGCTATCAGCAAGTCCAACCAGGCAGAGGTGGGCGAGTGGCTCTGAAGGAGAGCAGGCTCCAACTAGGCACCTGCTGGCTGCACCCACCTTGCAAACAGCGCGGGTTTGGCAGAACTGAATGACTGAAAGCATGACAAAAATAAAACATTCCAGCTAGGAGCAATAACCAAGTGTGACAGGCATGAAGGTACAGAGCCCACAGTTCAGTAAGGTAGTTTTTGTATTTTGAAAAGCAATATTAAAAAACACTGAAAAATGCAAGATAAATGTAACAGTTGCTTCTACAAGTTTTAACCTTGTATTGCTTGGCCATTTTAACATATAAATTATTGCTTACTAGCTCTCATAAATACACAACACAGTAATATGTACAGAGGCAGACAAGCATGAAATATGAAAAAGAAAACATTGGCAACATTGATTCTGGTAAATCAGACTATTTCATACATACCAGGTCCCATAATGGTGGATAAGTATTAGCTGCAGTCCCTGAGAATTTGGGGTTTTCTCTTTTATCACTGTTAATGCAAGATGACAGCATTATGGCACTCAGAGAGAACATAACAGGCAGGTGTTGTTACCTCAGCTCATTGACTTCATCCCAGTATTTCTTAACAGTGTAATAAGATGACAATAAATAGGCTATGGAAATAAATATTTCTCTGCTAAAATGTTTAGTATTTACATCTTTCTTTGTACTTTTACAGCAGCATATGTCTTTTTGTATCTAGTAACATTTTTTCTTTTTGCCACTGCCATGCAAACGGAATTTAGTACTATCTGACGATGGGACTGGAATCAAAAGGATATGTCATGGAAACATCTAAATTTGATGCAGAAAAATCCCATATCAAATCACTACAGAGTGACCCATCTTTATACTTTGTTTTGTCTCATTATTCCTCCTAGCTACTCAAGAAAACATGCAGAAAATACAACCCCGGGTGTGACTGTGGTGGACTGAATGTAAGAGATTCATGGATTTCATCTTATGCAATATAATTGTGCTACTGGGGAGGTAAGTATGATTAAAAACCGCAATATTGCTGGTTGTAAACATGGGAGAGGCATTTTAGCGTTCCCCTATCTTTCACAGGGCGTATTTCTAATTTTCCTCCCACACATCACATCTTCACTCTGCTCGCCAGCCTGAAGTCCAGCTCTGCAATACTTCAGACCCTGATAGGCCTTTATTTGTGAGGCTTATGAACTGAAGATTCAGGTTTCTCCTTTATATTATGCAGTTCAATGTTTATATAGTTTATCGAGTTAAAAGACCCACATTCTCAGTGTGAAATCCACGCACCCAGGTCGGCCCCTCAGACCTGAAAGTTGTATCTAAATAGCAAAGGCAGCTATGAAAACTGGTTTGTAATGTTTGAAACAACAGCCCAATTAGCCAGGACACAGATTGCAGAGTTAAGGTTGTCTTTTGTTGTCTTTGAGCTGACACCTCTCGGGCCTGAAGCCGGCCGGAACACGGTTGGCCCATCAGCGTATTTCAGAACTGGCAGAGTGAAGTGCCCTCGAGCTGGCTTTAGCAGACTTTCAAATCAAAGCTTGAGCATGGAGTCTTTTTAATTTTCTTCTTTTTTTCCCTGTTCCCTTAATTCATTTCTTTTATTTTATCTGGCTGCGGCACCAGCTGTAATTACTAGAATTACTGCAGAACCGAGAGTGCAGGGAACTGAGAGTCAAGCCCACTTTCTTACACTGGAAACTCTCCTCTGCTCTTATCTCCACAGATTTCAACAGAATAATCTGTGGAATAAAGTTATTCCGTATGAAACAAAGCACACAGTCAGGTTTATATTCGGGCTCCTGAAAGTTGTGCTGCAAAAAACAGGATTTCACAAGGGGGAGCTCAAGAACCAGTAAACAGCGCCAGCAATGCAGGGTGGATTCGGAGAGCACTGTAGCCAGAGGAAGAACGGCAGCAAAACAAGAAACAAGCACTATTTGTGGGTTGTGTTCTTACACTGCAAAAAGCAGCCCACTCCAGCTAGTATCCTGATCTGGACAGTTTTGGTCTGTTTGCACAAAAGGAGTTATTTACAATATGTGCAGTCTCATCTACAGAAGAACATATGAAATTTTTACTCCATGGCCAGCAAGAGTTTATTTTTCTTTTTACTGGGTAAAAAGATTTTTTTTCTAAAAAAAAAAAAAGAAGCATATAGTATTTGATAATAACAAAGTACAAGCAAATACATTTCTGAAACATTTGTTTCCTTTACAGTAGTTCTATACAATATTTCACAGATGGGAAAACTGAATGCATCCTACAGATTTCCCGACAGACTATTTGTTAAAGCTGCGTTTCTTAAAACTCCCCACACCAGAGTTCACATGCTGATGACACAGCACGCTACTTCAGGGGGCCCACCTTTCCACTAGGGAGCATTCTCTTGGAATTCTTCCTGATGTGGAAAATACACAATAGACACAGGAGGTGAGGCATTGCATCCTCCTTGCTCTGCAAAGGGACTATTTCTGTCTGTTGGTGCACAGAGCAGAGAAACACACTGCACATTGCCTGTAGCAATATCCAGAAATATCTGTGACTGTTACAGGTGTTACTGTATTTGAAAATAATCTATATTTCAGGGTAACTCCCTAGTGCTGAAGACCACAGCTAAGATGACAGGATGCTAAGAGGTGAGTAAGAAATGCTCTCTCAGAACATGCCCATAAGTACTACTTTTAGCTTCATGAAAATTGGCTAGGAGAGGGTTGAGGGAGAGAGACAGCGGTACTGAAGGGACTGTAATGCTAAGAGCCTGGTACGTGGGTAATTACATGGGTAGCCTGTAAGATGCACTCACTTGTTCTCTGAGAACTGTAAGTGCGTGCAAGTTAAAAGAGTATTTCCAGGATGTTATTAGTACATAGGGACATAGACGTTGCCCCTGAATAAACACGGAAGAGGTCAAAACAGCTCCTGCTATAATAATTTACAGCATGTTAACTGCAGGAGCTAGTACTGAGAAAAGGGAGAAAATAAAAGTTTTAGTATACAAACAATTCTGTCCATAAGCTGCAACAAAAGCAGGTTAGCTCTGATAGAGTGTTTTATAAAGCAGACTCTTAAGGGACCATAACAGCACGAACTGTTCGCTTCTGCCCTCCAAATTATGACACACTAGTGAGTCTCATATGGTGCACTGTCTTTTCACACTTCCATTCGTGGTTGTCCACTCTTATCTCAAATAAGATGCTCTGTTGGACTCAGGAAAGCTGCACGGATTGCACAGTATTTTTGGCAACAAAACTTTGGCAGCCTTGAATTAGTGAGGTACGTACTGTGGTGAACTGCAAATCCCTTCATGGCATGTTGCTGGCTGAAATGTTTTTGGCGGCCACATGATGCTTCCTTTCCCTCTAATACTGTCAGAATCTGCACAGAAAGCTACACTGGACCAAACAATATTTTCACAGAGACTAAGCTCCCGAGCTCAAAGGCAGCTGCTCCGCTCTCTTCTGCTGTGGTGACAAGTGGAGATGGCACCAGGCTCACTCTGCAGTGCTGTGAACCGCTCCTTTCCTTGCTCTGATCAGTTCTCCTCTGTGTGCCACATGAGCTACTGATAAAACTCAGCAAACTCTTCGTATATAGGAAAGCAACATGCTTGGCATAAACATTCACTGGATTCAAAGTGCTGCAGTCACAAGGTTAAATGAAGCTGTGTACGCTCACACTCGCGGCTCTATCCGGTGGGAGAGCTCAAATAGAGCTTGCTGGTTGTCGATGACATGCAGGTGATGGACGTAGGGCTTCAGCTCATGATGCTCCTTCGAAGGAACTTCATTGCCTGCAAGAGAGGAGACAGGGGATGAGCCGGCTGTGCCGTGCTGACTGCTGGGCTCTGTGCACTGGCATCGTATCCCCGAGGCCCGGGTGCGCCAAGGTGTCCAGCGACACGCATTCACAGAAAAAACACTGCCAGTGACCGAAAGGACTTGCTACTTAACTACAACACTTGAGGTATCAGCTAGAAATGGAAAAAGGGAGCACACAGCAAGGAGGAGGCAATGGTGCTCTGAGGGGATGGCAAGGGGGCTGCCTGAGCCTGCGCGGACAGTCTCCTTCTGCCAGGAGCTGGGACAATTTGTCCCTTGTAAGAATGGTTCAACGTTTCCTTTGTGCTGCTCTGGCAGCACAGAGAGACCTTGAGCGGGCTCGTAACTTTTAAACAATCTCAACACAAACACACAAGACAGCAGGGCCTTGAATCACTTCCTTGGGAGAAGGGGAAAGGTGACAGCAGAGCAGATGGATACTAAAGCTCTTCAAAGCTCTTCTGACAGGCCCCTGGGCTTTGATCTGTCACGCTTTTGATTTCTGATCCAGCCGTAGAGATGACAGTCAGGCTGCTGTGTCATGGGAACGTACATGGCAGGAGGAATTAGCTGCGGCGCAGACAAACCAGAGGGCGGCTGCAGCAGCAGCTGGGACCTGCCACCATGTTCAGGCCCAGCTCTGACCGGTGGGAAGCCGCTGCCTGCAAAGCCTCCCAGCGCCGCTGGCCACCCACACGAACGGAGGTGGAGGAGCTAAGCTCACTGCTGCGGAGACCCAAGGTGGCTGGCAGGGAAGACACAGACACGCTGCCTGCAGAAGCTGACGTTGTCGCACTGCTGGCAGGCTACCCGCAGCTGGAGAGCTCTGTTCTAGTCTATGTCCTCAAGGAATTCTTAATGCCATTACCATAAATTAAAGAGAAAAGAAAAAAAAACACACACAAAAATCCCCAAATCACTGAGCTTAGCTGCACGCTCCCTCCCTCTCTTTTGTTTCGTTATCATCCATTTTTCCACATACTGCAGCTAAAGGAGAAGTCTTTCCGGACCTGACCACGCTGCTTTGTAAAGAGTCCTATGAGAAGCTGTGCAAGGAACCCAGGGTGCCAATACAGCCCATCTCTTGTGCCACTGCTGAAGGTGCTCCTGGGCAGCTACTCCTGGGGGCTATTCCTAAGCACTCGTCTGACCTCAGGTACACGGCAGAGAATCAGCTAATGTGATAAATATGTGTCAGAATGTCAGGCTTGTTAGGGAATAAGTTCACGACAACGGTACTGAGCATACTGAGAATTATTTACATTCTAACTAAAACCTGAAATTACAAAAGCTTCAATTATGTTATTTGTTCAGGCTGCTTTTGCCTGATTTTGGAAACGCTATCATTTGTTTTCAGGATTTAACGTATTAAAGTATTACTTCCATTAAAAAGGCATTTCAGCCTCACATGCCAACCTAATCAGTTTCTAATCCAGAAAGACCCTGCCCTGCTTATTTAATACACATGATATAGTTCATAAACAATGCTAATATTCTTTGCTTGACTTTGTTTGAATTCTTTCCTACAGTTAAGATGCCTGCTGCTCTTAGGCCAATCTGGGAGTTGATGCAGTAGAAAGATTCACATTCCTGATAGCAAAATAAGCCCACTAGAAAAGGAAGCTGTCAATAAATATTCAGTGAATTCATTTCATGCCTAAACAAATTTAACAAAAAAATACTGCCTACAGGGATAGCTGTATAAGCTGCTTTTTAAATGCCAGCTTCGCAATAAATCAAGTCTGCGGTAAGATAAAATAACAATCACCTATTTCAAACTACCAGATTATATGATAAATCTCAGCTATTAACCTTGGATTTATGTTGCAACACTTGCAAAACTACTTAAAGAAAAAAGCAAAAATGAGTGGATTTTTTTTTTCTTTGCAAATAAACAGTAAAAATTCACACCATTAAAAGGAAACAAGACTGACGTTTTAAAAGGCCAAATAAGAGAAATTCAAACTTACAAAGATGTGGTGTGGATTAATTAATTAATAATTCTTTCAGTATCAGGTTTAACAGAAGACATGTGTGTGTACATATATATATATACACACATATATATATATATATAATATGCACACACACACATACATCTACATATATAGTCCATAAGTCTCTGCGTATACTCTTTTCTCCATATAAATAACAAAAGAATCATAATAATAAGCAGCCCTGGTAATAAAGAAAAAAAGCTGTTAAGTATACAAGATAATCCTATGTAGAACAAACATTCAGCAGAGCTACTAACAGCACCTATTGTTCTCCAAGGTGTAGGTATTTGCACACAAAGTTATTATTATTCTTTTGTCAAAGACACAGCTGACAGTTATTGAAAATTTAGCCAGAAAAAAATCCCAAACAATTCAGCTTCTCGTTTTTATTTTTATTTTTTTTTATCCATGAAAATTCTGTATTAAGGCTACAATAGAGTTCTGAAGTTCTTTTTGGAAAAGGGATTTTATTGACCTCAGTAAATGACACGGCTGGTGTGTTTGGCTTGAAATATCTAACCACTTTTTAAAGCAGTGCTGTGCTTGTCCCCTTCCTGTGTTTAACCTCTTTGCAGCACAGGTCATGCAGAGGAGGAGAAAAACAAGATTTCTCCTCTGTGAACAGCAGAATAAAGAATGCTAGAGCATTTTGGCATATTTCCTAAGGATTTCATTCTCTTGTGTCTGGTAAAATAGAAACACCAAAGAAAGCACTTCCTGCAACAAAAGCAAGGAGGGGAAAAGGCACATATCTGCATAGAGTCTCTAGTGTCTAAAACAGTCACACAGGATCCTTAGTTCATATAATTTTAGTATCTTCCAGACTTCTGCTGTTTTGTGAAATGTCCCCAGCAAACCAAACAAAGCAAACAATACATAAATATCTGTCTGGTCTTCGCAGAACTTGGAGAAAAGCCATAGTGACGAACCCCCTCTCTGAGCTACTGGGCGTTGTGACAGTTTTGAGTCTATTACCGTAACTCTGGGACTTGCAGAAGAGACCAAGGTAACACAGCTGTAACTGGGAAAGTAAGAAACTACATTTAAGTATAGTTGGCACTAATGTTCTCCTACATTATGAGGAGATGATAATTTTTTAAGGAAAATAATTTTATGAAAAATCTAGAAACTATGAATGTTTTGTAAAGTAAAACTTCAGCTTCAGCCAAATCAGCTGAAACTGCTCTTCTGACCTTCCATCAATGACTCTCTGCTTTTGCCAGCTGGTTAAATAATTAGCAACTATGTTTTATTGATAAAGTAAAACTAAGAAGTAGAAACAACAGACAAAATGTCAGGGCTGGAGAAAGACAAAAAAGTAGCAAGTTCTGGCTACTCACCAAACTGGTTATTTCTGCAGTGTCTCAATGATCGAACGGTATCTGCAATCATGTGCTGCAAAGACAAAACATAAAAAGTGCAAAAATCTCAGAAGGATTCTGTAATTATAAATATGATAAAATATCTTTCTCTGGTTTACACTGTACAGCAACAAAACACTGTAATGAGGTAAAAAATGAGGATAGTGGGATATGGACAAAAAGGCTATTTTGTTCTTAGGCTTAGTGATACCATTTAATGAAACAGGGTTAGTCCAGAAGGCTCTTGTGGACATTACATAGACTAAATGAGAACTCTGCAGGAGCCCATGAAAAGCAGTCATATAATTACTTAACTTTGTTCCTGTGATCTTTATTAAACTGAAAATCTATAGTAGGGAAGTCTTTTGAAAAAAAAAAAAAAAAAAACAGCCAGTTGAGTTAGTGCTTTTGGATTCATATCTTGGCTTTAATGCATGATCCTGGGTGTTGGATATTTTGCAATGTCTCCTTCCATCTCCCTGCCTTGTCTAACTAGACTGTAAGCTCTTGTGACACAGGCTACACCTCTACATAGAGTTGTGTGGAGCCTTGCACAGGCAGGTCCCAGCATCAGTCAGGTCTTTTCAGCAGCACGATGCCAACACGCAAAATAACAGCCCACAGGCTAAATGCTGCAGAGTGCTCTGACATCTCTGCAGACGTGTAGAAAAGAAGGCCACGCTACGGGTATACTGTTTTAGGAAAAGGTAGTACTGCCAGAAAGATACTATCTCATTTCCTCTTCAGAATGAATCTGAGAATGAATTAATCCTTTTATGACATATTAAACTTCACTGAAGTGGACATCATGTGGGCAAATCCATGTGCAAGTACAGTAAGACATTTGCTACCTACTACACCCATGAGCTACCTGCCTGAAGAAAACAGAACAAAATTCAGCCCAGGTTAATTTTAACAGCAAGTTGCATTTAGGAACAAAATGAGTACATAAGCCAATATTTGATATTTTTTTTCTGTTTGTTTTATTGGTCTTTCCAGCCAGTGAAGAAGTCTTTAAACTGCAGTGAGCAGCAGTGACACAGCAGCTTATGGCAACAGCTGAAGTTCTTCCTCACATCTCCCTCAAAAATAATCAGAAGTAAAAGATTAGCTGTATTGAGTAGAGTATGTTTGAGATGTGAATAATGTAAAACAGCTCATCCATCAAGACCCAGAGTGGCTTGTCCACAGAAAAATTTATCACAAACAAAGAAAAAAAAAAAGAGCACAAGTTTAATGAGGACTTTGTGTTCTTTGCATACACCAGTGACACAAAATCATTTTTCTTGTTAGTTGCTGTGCTTCATTTGCCATGAAATCATGCAATCTCTTGTGCTGATGTCTCTCTCTTGCACTAATTATAATGAAGTTCCAACGAGGTGTCCTAGATTTCATGGTAAATGGTGTGAGCCCTGGGAGTGCTACAGCTTCCACCAGGGCTGCTGCTGCTGGGATGCTTCCCAGCTGAAACTCTCATTTCGAATTTGGCTTTTAGAAGTAAGAGATACTGCACTAGTGACACACAGGGCCATTCTTTGCTGTTTCTCCTTTGTTGCTCAGTGTGGGGGCCATGCATCCAACACTGGCTTTTGAAGTTGATGCCTGAGGATGAAGACCCTCTTTGTGCAAAACTCTCTTAGAGCTGAATCCCAAATCTCCCTTCTTTAGCAGTCTAATTAGGCGCTTCACTCTGACACTCTCCAGCTCTCTCTCACCCAACTGTAATACAGAAAATCAGCTAATTTATCTGCAAAGCAAATGCTATTTTCTGACTTTCTAACAGATGCTTGCATAACATTAGTGTGATGAACAACAAGGAACATTTCTTGCAGCTTTTCAGCCTACCAGCTACCTAGGATCATTGCAGGTAAGGTTCAGTGGCTTGATCCACAGCAAGCAGGACTCAGTGTCAATCCTCATTTTTCTGAACAGAGATCAGAAAGTGCTCAGCACTGTACAAACACCAAAGACCCACTTCCTTGGGCAAAGCCCTTAAAATCAGAAAAGCGACATGATTTGATGTATGAATGGGCAATGTGCGATGCTTCTTGTTATTAAGTCCATGCTCATAGATTAAATACTTAACACACACATGAATCAATAAAATATTACTTCTACATTCTTCTTCTTCTTCTTCTACATTTAAATCTCTTCCAAGTAAGTCCCCCACTGATTTTTACCATTGATTGAATTCAAATACACAGGGCTCCAGAAAGCTACCTGGAGCTATAATTTGGAGAAGGAGTCAGCCTGAACAACCCTCACCCCATCACCATCATCTCAGATGTTCTCCCCGGCTTTAACCGCTCACTATCTAACTGCACGGTAAGGGTGACGTGCTGGCTCACTGCAGTCCGTTAGCAAAGCTCACACTGCCTCTGCAGAGACAACACTGACAGCACGGACAGGAAATCCTACCAAGGAAGCCCAGCATACTTTAAATCCACTCATGATTGAACAAGGAACAAACTCACAAAGTTTGGCTAAAACTGGAATATGAATCAGACCCCACATATTCACTGAATTAATATATGGGCCAGTGGGGAAACTTTAGTAACAATTACCACGCATCAAAGGCTGGCTAATTTACACATTAATTACATGTACCTCGAAGAGGCAACAAAGAAGAGTGTGCTAATGAATGCTACGTAGACACTAAAGGTGAAACAGTTAACAGACTTGGAACAAAAAAGCCTTTTTCATTAAATGTAAATCACTGATCTTGTACAACAAGAAAACATATAGGTAGCTAAAAGAAAATACTAAAAGAGAATCTCAATGGTTCAAAAGTCGAAGTCTACATCTGCTTTTAAGTTGAAAGAGAATATGCATTAGGAGAGGATGTGAAATTGAAGTTCAATAGTAGAATCATGAAAAACTCCATGTTTTAATGTTCATTCTGGAATCAGGTTAGGCACATGGAGAAAACAGTCAGGAATAACTCAGCAGGAACAACCATCTGGACTAATAATCCCACAACATATCTTCAACAATCAGGAGAACACTAGGGTTTCTTGAACAAATAAGATAAACCAACAAAATCACAGTTTCTCCATCCCAAAACTGCTTAGATATATATACTATGTACTACAAAAACGCTAAAAAAAAACAAATAATGCAAATTTAAAGAAAAATAAACTTCTCTCAGTAATCCCATGCCAGTCACCTAACGTTAACCATGACTACAGTCTTGCCAAAGACACAATGTCACTAAGTGTTCCCTCCATAAAGGTTAGTATAGTGATATTTACAGTCAGTTTAATTCACAGTTCAAGATTTTTTTTTTATCATTCAGATCATAAATTTTACTTTCAGGTAATATCTCTGTGATTAGTATACCAATGGCAAGTTTTAAGTCAGGACAAAATCGAATGGAGGGCTACCAATTGACGCTGGCTACCCCTCATGTAACCATTTTACACAGAAACGGGGCAAGAAGGAATGCGCAGAAATAGCAGAGGAAGGGATGGGGAAGAATTGAACTCCTATCTGTTCATCCTGTTTTCTATTTGAAGCAGTGTTTACTTCTGTTTACTTCTTCCTGATTGAGTCTAAAGAAAATCTTTTAGTCTTCTAGGCTAAGGAGTGGAAGGGAAAGAAGAGAGAATGGATTTCTCAAGAAAAAAATGAAAGACAAAATGAACATACCAGCTTTTCAAAGTTAACAAGGTTATCCAGAAAAGTTTTATTTCCTTCATGGATGAATGTAACATCTAAAAAATAAAGGAAAAATAATTATTTTTATGACTTTGTTGCTCGAATACAAATTAAACATTAATAACAAGGTGGGCTTTTACACAGCTTCTCGTCTCTCTGCCCTTGGGTACCCGGCCATGGATCAGACACTCTCTGAGACTGGTCCCGTTGGGTTCCTCAGCCCAGAGCTACTCCTTTGGAGAACTACCTAATGCTCAAGTCCTCTCTGAATGCCTTGGAATAAGCATTAGGGCTAGAGGAGCCCTCAGGAGCCCAAATGTCCAGCACTACTGGAGAGAATGGCAAATGGCACTCAGCGAACTGGGCAATGATTCTCTCTTGGCTGAGGTGCTGCCTTGAGACACAGCCACCTATGTCCTATCTCAGCATTTGTGCTGGAGTCATCACTAGGACATCCGAGAAACTTACTCCTGTCACCTACAGTGAGGCTATGAAAAGCACTTGTTCCTGGGGATTTTTGGCCTAGGAGCCTGGAACTGATGCCAGGGGCTCAGTTGCCATTGCCTCCCTTCCCTGCAGAGCAGGCAACACCAGCCAAGCCCATTTATTTCCTTTAGTTTCACAGATTCACTCTGTGCCTGGAGGGCATTTTGTAATTGCTCCAAATGGAAATGTTAATGGCTTAACAGGCTGGCGGGACCTCAGGGCTGGCAATCGATAGGTCCGCATTAGGGGTGAGCCCTGCTGGCACCCCCTGGCAAGTCGGACCTTAACAGGGATGCTCGGGGATGTCTGCGGCACCTCCCTGCCCATGGGTGTCCTTCTGTGACCCAAGCCCAGACCAGGGAGTGGGACTGGCCTGACCTCGTCCCTTGGGCTGCTCCGGGGCACCTCGCGAGCCTGCAGAAAGGACACGGCTTCAGGAGCTGAGTGACAGGCAGAACCTGTCCCTCGTGGCGTATGTGCACGCATGCACACTGGTGGGGTATGTGCAAATGCACACACGCACTCATGGGAAAATACTAAGGCAGTTTAAAAAACTCTGTCACTTCTAATGAAGAACTTCTACCAAACCCAGAAATTTCCAGGCAGTTAGGTCCATGACTGCCATGCATATCTCTGAGGGTAAAGAGAACAGAAATTTGCTTTGCAGCCAACAGCCAAGGGTTTAGATAAGTTCAGTGGAGCAGAAAATTGCATCTGAGCTGTGTTGTAAGGGGACAGCGCTGCGTTTTATCAAATATTTGAAAAATCTGTCTGATTTTCAAAAGTTGTGCCTGTGCTGTAACAAAGCTCTTCATTTAGGTTAATTTAACTTTAAAGGGACACTCTGAGGATATTTTTCACAATTAGAAAAAGAAAGGTTTTTACAGATTTTCTGTTTTTATTTTATTTTTTTTCTGGAAACTACTTTTGTTTCTCTTATGTTGAAATTCAGTCAAATGTTGAGTTACTAAAGATTTCAATATTATTAATGTTTATTTTACTGGTCTTCTAAATAATATTAGTTAAAACACATCAGATGATACAGAATAGAGTCAACGTCCTGTAAAAGTGATGTTCAATATAATGGATATTACCAGCCTTGGCAATGCCTCCCTATGGATCGTTCTGTAATGAACAAGATTTTTCTTTTTTAGCAAAGCCTCCTCCAATACATTTCAGAGACATGAGGTCATGCTGAATGAATGCTGCTTATGTGCATGTTCCTATACACAATACTGTACTGCTGTGCAAACATCATAGCTAACAAGTTAGTTACATATTTTTCCCCTCTTTGTTAGCAGACAAGAGATACTCAAGAATACCTAAAAACAGTCATTTCGAAGCCTTGATCTTTATACCCATCTGACTTCTTAATGCAAGCTCTTTTGATGTGAGTAAAGAGGGGAAGTGCCTTATGGCTCCTAAACTGTCACTGACTTATTTGGAGAACCAGCTCTTCAAACATTTTAAACTTGCAACAGCAACAAGTTCGACTAAACAGCCTGAAGAGAATACTTTTGGAAGAAAGGAATATCATATGAACTTGTCTGGTTCAAAGACGAGATTATTAATAATTAATGAATCCAAGATAATGAGCTCTTCGAAATACCTGCCATTTAATTATCTGCCTAATTCATTATGTTAAGCAAGTAGTTTTATTATTTTTCAGATTTTTAAGAAGAGGTCATGAAAATTCTCTTCACTCAGAACAGGGAGTTGGGGCAGATTCTGTTTTCAGTTAATTTTATTCCTTTAAGGCAGGGCGAGCACCTCAGTTCCTAGCAGCAATTTCAATGCTGTTTGTTTGCATGTACCAAGCACAACCAGAGGGCTCCGCTCAGGGATTTGTGAGCTGTCAGGCACAGGCTCTCCTAACCTGAAGAGCATATAACAAAGCACTATCTTTAGGTATCAGGAAAAGTATTAAAGTTTAAAAATCTGAATAAAAAATGCCATCATCTCTGGTTTCAAAAGGCAGCTGTTTAATAGTGTCTAGAGCAAGTGCTGTCCTACACCTATCATTACATCTGCAGCACATTTATCATAAGGCCACTGAAAGGAAAAAGATCATTTTATACTTATCATAACTAACCGCTGCAAATTTCTGTATGTGCACTTGCATAGCAAAGAGCAGAAAAGCATTAACATTACCTTTCAGAAGTAAGGGCATGAAAGGAATTTTTGGAGATTTCATTTTCTTGAATGCGTCTCTGTAGGCTTTGTGATTCAGAGAAGGGTCCTACAAAACCATTTGGGTAAGAGAGAGAAAAATCAATATGCTGTAAAAGGAGCAATTCTAAATCCATTATGGGTTTATGATCTGAACATGATTTAGATATAAAAGGTTTCCTCGGGAAATGAGGTAGATAGCGGTTTCGCAAGCTAGGTGACTTACTAACTGAACAGGAAGTGTAAACAATGGAAGAAATAAAAGCTGTCACATTCCTCTGGGTGAAACAGTTCTAAAATTGGAGTAAGCTGCAGGAAGATTCACTCGCTCTTTAAGTGCTCTGAAATTTTCCCACACAATTTCTGTTAGGAAAATCTCTTCAGCTTACTTGCCAGCGCCAACTGCATCCCAAAACATTCTGTCAATGAATTTCTTTAAAAAGCTCTTAGATCAACATACCATATATGAGGCACTTTCAAAATAAAATTAGGGGATATTGCTCAGTGGTGTTGTGCAAGTAATTCAAAAACTAATCTCATTTTGCTCTATAAACATGTTTTTTTACACGAGCTCATGCACAGTCTGGAAAACATGCTGAATTATGAATGAAAACATGCTAATATATCAGGGCAAAAGCACGATAACTGTTAAAGGACGGATTTTTATGTCCCTCACTATAGACAGTGATCTCACCACGTGTACAGTTCCATGACAGCCGCAGGAAACACTTGTTTATTCAGCTTTGATAATGGTGACAAAGACCCCTAGCCTCTGAGTTTGATTTTTTTTTAACCTTCAGCTGTCCTCATTTTCTCCTGATCTGCAGCACATTTCTGCGGATAGCAAAAGATTAACCCTCACAGCAACAGAACTGTTTTCAAACTGATGCCGTGGAACAGACAATAAATTTGCTTTTCCCTTAGACTTCCTCCAGCTGTCAGGAAGACTATCTTTTATTTTTCATTTTTGGAGAGCACCTCTGATCTCAGGAGGGCTGTGTGGCCTACAGGAGACCACTAATCTGACATGAAGAGCTTCCAGTTTGAGACAATGACGGGCAGTTTCAAAATAAGTCAAAAAGAAGGTAAGTCAAAAGAAGGCAAGCCGTTCTCTGCTGCTACCTGTTAGCTGTACTTACTGTTAAACTCTCCAGCTCACTGAAAAGTTTCTTGAATTTCCCTGGAATTTTCTGAAGTGGAAAAAAGCAGAAAAAAAAAGAAAAAGATTAAAAAACTAGCCCAAACAGGAAAATATTGAAGCTCTATTCCCCCATGAGACTGTCATGTGCAGTGTGCCTACTGGCGGTATCACCAGGCCGCTTGCTCGGGGAGTTAACCTATGCTCCCCAAGTCCTCATTAGAGACCATGTTCAGTGCAGCAATGCCAGCACATCTGACTGTGCAGCTGCCTCCTGGGATCCCACACGCTCACAATTCCTTGCAAAAACTGCCTGTTAGCAGCTGTTTTATTTCCTTTCCCAATTTCCATGTCTACCACATTTATATCAGTGTCTTTATTAGGTTAGAAATAGTAACACAGGCTGAGGATTTAGACGTTGTAAACATACTCCAGTTAAATCATTTCTTGTGATCATTCCTTCCCTAAACTGCTGGTTTTAGAAATCAAGAGGTGCAATACTGGGCGCAATACTGTCACTGCTCTGCTTGACTCACCTCCTCCCACCAGCACGCAGAGGATGCCAGAGAACAGAGAACTTTCCTTACAAATGATCACAGTATCTCCAGGATCTCATCCTAATCTCCCAGGATGGTGCATAAAACACCTTCCAAGGAAGCTCATGCCAACTGACCTTCTTCCTCCTTCCCCAATACGCTAACACCTGCAGGCATCACTCTACTCCTGCAGATGCTTTAGGGGGTTCGTCTCACTATACTAGGAGAAAAAGCACTCTTCAGTTTGAATTTTCCTGCAGGTATTTCAGACTTAGGAAGGGCATGTAAGCCTGAAAGCTTGTCTATTCTTTCTAATTATACTAGTTAGTCTAGCATTCCTTCTTACTGCAAAGCCTGCCTCACCTATGTCCTTGGATGATCACAGTCACTATGAAACCTCCAAGAGAAAGGAGATTCAGTTCAGTACATGGATGTGCTGTATGATTAAAATGCTAAAGTCATGGCATATAGGAATTGCAACTGTACACTTTTAATTTCTCCCGTTGGGAAAAGAAAGCAGATATGTTTGGGTGTATACAACTCATTTAAGAATTCAAGTGCATAGTTTAGTGCCTAAATGGTTCTTTAAATTTTGGTGACTTCGTTTACATGTGTAAGTAATTATCATTAATTTATACACATTGCTCTGTTTTCTAGAAGTCACACTACTAATGCAAATAACCCTCTGCTCTTTAAATTTCCAGTACAGTAAAGTTTTATAAATAAAAAAAAAATGGAAGTTTGACTTCATAAACACTTTACACACAGAAACCTGATATATTTATGCTGTGTGTATGTAGATATATTCCTTGTTCAGACAAATATACTCTGTTCTTCCTGAACAAAATTCAACGGGGAAGCATGATCTTTGGAGAGCTCTCACCACACAGGGGAGCTCTGGGTACTTCTGGGCAGGAGAGATCTACGCAATAGCTACCAGGGACCTCCAATAAAGTTTTCTTCCACATCCCTACCCAAAGAAAAGGGACAGAGGCAATTCGTAAAAGCAGGAAAAGGCAAATGGTCCCAGGTGGACAAGGCATTTCAGAAGCAGGACAGACACTGGTTTCTGTATAGTTAACCTCAAGTACATATTTTTCCTCTTGATTTATTTGACAATAGCTGCTCCTTGCCTATCCGTGCCTCTGTAAGCTCCTTCCCACAGAAACAGTTGGTGCTCTTATCTGTCTGCTACTGACAACGCTGTATCACACCCATGATTTCAACTAAGGGGAGTCTGGACAGTGTTTAAGTACCTTTGCAAGCCCCCGATGGCCAGCTGTTTTCAGCTCTTTGCGTTCAAGAATATCTTTAACTGTGGAGACCACAGCAGCACTTTGTCACTTTGTGCTGCACAGTCAAATCTCTGCAGTACCGTCTGCTTGTACTGCTGGGTACCAGGGCTGAGGGTCCATTTTCCCTCCATATTACACTAAATCACTCCTTCTCTAATTCTGGGGTTATCAGCAAATATAATAAGCTTGGAAATATTATTATTCAATAATTCACTTTGATGGGAAAAAAAACAGCAGATCCCATAGGGACCCTTCTTGTAATATCCTATGTTCTGTCCAGCAACTGTTTGCCTCTTGAGCAGTTCATTTCTATGCTCTATTTTCCAATATATTCCTTATTCGCAGTCCATTTCCTAACTTCATTTCTCAAAATGAGCAGCTAGTAAGGAGCTCATCAAGGGGAATTAGTAAGAGTTTATTTTCCTGTTTTGTATTTTTAGTGAAATTATTCCATATTAAGGTAAGCTTCATTGGGAACTGCTATTATGAGACCTTCCATTCTGAGACACCTGCTTAAAATGCTAGGATTATGTACTTGATTTTTAAGAAGATCAGATCTCTTTGCCTTGTTCTTATTTAAACCTTCCACCAGGACACATTTTGTTTTATTTCGTGTCATGTATCTGAGGGTTTAGATGACATAAAATTTTCTGTTCTCCCCATTTGGTTTTTCAATGAGAAGCCAAAATTTAGAAAGAAAAGGTAATCTGCCAGTATATAACCTGTGTGAGAAACAGTTTTGACAAGGTCTAAAGGATACAAAGATGCATCTTACCTCCCACGTTTGAGACAGTCGGCTGACAGATGCAGTGTTGAGACCCATAACAATGGCAAAGAATGAATTCAGATTCCTCTGGGCTTTACAGCTGTGAAATGAAAATACGAATGCTGTATTCTGATTTCTTATCCTCAGAACCAGAGATGAAGGGAATGCACAGGCATCCTAGGCTACTGAGTCCCATTTTGACTCTCAGCACTAACCTGCAATCATCTTTCATATAATGAATTCATTAAATGTGCCATCTTGACCACCTGCAGTCTAGGTGATGGGGTCTCTAAGAAGTTTTTAGCAGATGTTCCACTGCCTTATCAACTTTGTTGTTGGCAGGTTATTTTTTTCTTTTGCTGTCAAAAGTAATTTTCCTTTTTCAATGTTCAAGTGACATACAGAATAATTCCTTGACTCTGTTCTGTTGTATTACAAATATTTTCATCTCCTCTTTCATTTTTTTTCTATAAATTGTACATCACTGATTACTTCAATTTCTCTTTGTAGCCATGGGGTCTCTGATCTTCTATATTCTTATTATCATCTATTGAATTATTTGTAATTTATTTTAACTTTTCTCCCATGCATTTCCTTCTTCAAGGAGATGCAGTGCAGCAGTGGGAAGAGAAGGAGAAGCACAATTACTGCTTTGTCTGTCCATTCTTAGACCTTTCTTCTGTGCAACTTTAAAACAAATATCAAATGTATTTATTTGCAACCCCATCACACTTCATCCATGTCCTTAAATTTGTCATCTATTATCACCCAATGACCTTTATCACAATACTGCTCTTTATAATAATGTATTTATTTTTTCATCTCAGTATCATCATTCCCTAGCTGAAATTACTTTGCATCTATCTAAATTAAATCTTATCCCACTGTTGTTTGCACATGTCACTAGCCTCCTCAGATCTTTCTGTATTTTTCTACCCTCCAGTGCATTTGCAATCCCTCATCATTTTTATTGTCTGAAAATCTGATTAATGTTCAATTTACATAGCCCTGTAAATGAGTTATAGCTCGCACTGTTTCCAATAGTGGTCTCTATGGAATTTGCTTGATACCTCTATCTGATATTTTACTATCTATGATCAGTCCTTGATTATTTCTAGCACATTCAGAAACTTGAAATCATGAAACAGATTCTTATTCAAACAATTTCAGCTGTTTATGCAGATTCTCAAAGCCCTCTATAAACACAAACGTGTATGTGCATGTATATGTGTGTATGTGTTAGAAGCCCCTTTTAAGATATATGAGTGCTTCACAGGGAGTAATCTGCTAAAAGCTTGTGCTAAGGTCTTAGACTGGAAACTCTCCAGTATTGTTATAACTTATATTCAGTGGCCTGTACCGCTGTATACCATTTACATGGCATATATCTCACTTAGCTTCAGCTATCTTAATTTAATCTGAACTTTGTGGCTCAGACTCCTTTTATCATCCATCAAGCACCTTCCAAAGGCAATTTGCTCCAAAATAATAAGGAGGTCTAACAGAGCCTAGATAGGTTGCCTATTGGAGAGGCGCATCTCTCGAAGAACTGTGGAGAGAACCTGGGCCACCAGTGTAGACTAAGGTTTGTGTATCAGTCAGCAACTGCTTGGGAAAGAATAAAATTTTAAAAAGTTTTTCCAGGTTTTACCTAGACTGAAGTTTTCTGAGGAAAGACTCTGTTATGACCAATTTATTCGATGCCTATGTTGAACTACTTCTATATCTTCTTAAGATATTCATTTTTAACTGCATGCAAACTCATTTATCAAATTACTTGGTTTCTCTCTTAGACTATTTCATCAACAAAAGTGTAAGAATCTGCTTCAAAAACCCTCCCTTTCTTTTAGGTATTGATATATGTTTATAAAGGCCTTCCATCTTCTTCAGTTGTTCCTACTTAATGGAGCACTGAACACAAGATCTTAGACCTGGTGCTGTAATGACAGTCTCGAGGTCAGAGTCTTGGCTGAATCAGGGAGCAGAGAAGAGGGAGCAGACAGAGGGCTGCCAGATGTGCTCAGTGACGACAGTCCTGTGGTTAGCACACAATCCCTCCACCCTAACTGTTCCTTTTGCATTAGCTGTCCCAGAATTGATAATGTCTTTTCTGCTTTTCTGATTAAACGAGAACCTTGAGCAAGCTACCTACTGCCTATATGGGTATTCATTATTTCAGCACCTACATGCCAAAATGATGGGTGCCACTGAAATGCATAGACAGATGCTGTATCATCTACTGGCAATTGTATTTAGTTTTTGCAAATTTGACTATTCACTTAACAGAGATGGTATTAGCTTAGACAAGGCAACCTTTTATTCTAGAGACAAATATATCCCTGTTCATGCAGGACAGATATAAAACCTTTTCTGGAATGCAAATTAATACCACTGTGGTGCAAGGAAGCCACACAGAACCAACCACTTCTGACATAATTGGACCAAACTTGACCACTGATAACACTAAAAAAGAATGTATTATTGGATTGCATACAACTTGCAAACCAAATCAAATCACATTTATGAGTTACACTAGATTAGATTAGAATTCACTTCACCAAAAGCACCGCTTCAGCAGAGAACGGTCTTTTGTATATAACTGCCTTGCCTGAAACAAATTAAATCAACTCAGTCAGTGAGGGGAAGAAATTATACATTTTCCATGAACATGCATATTCAAATACTGCAGAATACGAACAGGCAGAGAGAGAAGTGAAGAGAATGGTTGCATGTATTTAAATTGCTCCAATCCTTTGGATACCAAAATAAGAGTGATTACAGAGAAAATAACTCTCTGTGTAGCGAATATGATTCTGGTTCAAAGTATAGAAAAAATGCTATAACTGATTAGTACTAGTTTAAGAATAGATTGACAAATCTAATTAATACAGCAAATAAAATACATAAATTAAATTGTATTCCAGAGAGGGCTATATAGGGCAATAGCTTACTGCATCTGGTCTCCTCACTACAGGTAGGGCTCTAAGTTTAAAACAAGCTTTAGAGGTTTCCACGCAGTCTTTGATAAATTAACTGGGAGCTCAAACAGTTTTGTCATACAGTTCATTGGATTATTTCCACTGAGAAAGGAGAGATGTGTTGCAAAAATCCTTGATTTTGCAGTTGATGCTGCAGACATATAGTCTAAGCTGCTAAGGGAGAGTTGCATAGCATATACTCCACGACCAGCTAGCTTTGGCCAGGGTTTGCTGTTGCTATTTATGGTCTGTTTTATCTAGGCATGCTTACTATATTTGTACAAATACAAGATGACAACCAGTGTCCTTTATTCGTTCTTGCACCTACTTCCCTTTTCCCAGAAAATAAAGCATGTGCATTCAATGAATTTTTTTGCAAACTCACTAACTTACTGAGCCGCAATCTTGATGAACTTTTTCACTAGCTGTACACGTTTGCAGAGCTGGCTGCAGAGGAGGATCTCAGTGGCAACCCAAAGCTGGACTTCATTGCATCTTTGAAGTAGAAGACTGAGATTCTCAGTGTTTTCAGCACTGCCCTGTCTGCTGAAGGTGAAGTATATCAGCTCTTGCTGGAAGACAAAATTATTAGGGATATAAAATTAATTTGAATGTAACTGAATTATAGATTATTTAGAAGTATGTTTTTGAAATAAGATTCGGTAACAAATGGCAATTTTTATTTGTCTGTGAGCCAGTCACAAATGATTCAGGGTCCAGGTTTGGTTTAAAAAAAGTCTAGAGGCTTATTGCAGTTTGCAAGTGGGCTGGAAGTCCTGAAATAAGGGCTTTTTTGGTGAGAATTCCTGTACCTTCACTTCTGGTTTCAGCCACATATAGGATATAAACAATCTGTTTCTTTCAGCATTTCATCACTTCCGTTTCACTTCTGTACAAAAAGCAGCCCCTGTCAGAACATTCCAGAACTTGAAAATTTTCCATTTAAATTCAATTCTAAAAATAGCCAATGTTTCAAGAATAGAGGTGTGGATCTTAATTTCTGTGCAAAAAAATCCTGCCAGCTCTAGCTTTAAAGTGAAACTTGAATAAAAGAACCTGAAATGAAAACTCAAGGGAAGCAGCTAATGAGAGGCATCTTGTCCATTTTTTGCATAAGGTCATCATGCTTTTCAGTTGATAATTTCAAATGACTTTTTGTGCTGCACCATTGCAATGTTAACTGGATCTTTTATTCAGTGGCTCACACCAAAATCTATTAAAGACTACCTTGACATATCTTAATGGGCACTGAAGTGGGCTCCTGCACCATTTTATAAAGCTTCCCAGTTTTTTTATCTTACCAAAAAAGTAATATAAACAACTAATTTGCTCAAATTGTGAATTATGTTATCATTAAAGTTATATCCATTTGTGGAGCCACACATCTCCCGGAATATTATCAAGCGGGAAGGACAATTTTTATATGCAACACACATACATGCAGATATTTTTAGAAAATAATCTTGTTCTTTTACACTCAGAAGCAAATCTGAATAAAACTCACCAAGTATGCAGGGAACTTATCAGGTGCTCCAGCACAGGGAAATTACAAACCTTTGACAAACTTTTCAGTATCAAAGATGGCAAAATATCTGAATTGCTACTGTAAGGGTGAACCAAGGACATAAAAATGACACAGCGCTGCATGACTGGTGTTCTTGGAGGCAGACTTGGCACTTCTTACCTCGTGAATTGCATTGAAGAGACTCCAGTCAAAGTTTGTTAACTCCAAGGCAAGATCCCAGGTGTTGATTCCCAGAATTCTCACAGATCTCTGCTGCAATTCCTCGTTTTCAGCAAACGGGTTCTAAATCAATAGCCAAAAGCAAAAAAATCCTGAGCAAATGACAAAAGCCTTGCAATGAAGTAGCTACTAGAGTGAGGTACAAAGCAAGGCTGAGTAAGTAATCTTCTCTAAGTGCACTCTGACGTTTTTTTTCACCACAGTAATCAAAATCAATGCGTTATAGCCTATTTAATAAATAGCTCGGAACAGGAAAATTGGATCAATAATTTCATTGGATTAGGCTTTCTCCCTCTCTCTCTCTCTCTAAATCTTGGGCATAAAACACCAACCAAATAGACAGCATAATGAAAACAAAACCCCTGGAATCACCATAAAGTACATTTTTGTATTAAAAGATAAAGGAAGCATTCTGCAAATACACCAGATTTTGAATAAATGCACACAACTTGCCAACAATACACATACATTTACAAATAGCATAAAATCATAAATTCTATGACTGTCTTTCTTTGAAAGCAATTGCCAATAAACATTGTGGGACCTGATTCATAAAAGTTACTGGGTTTATCAATGTGGAATCATTATCCCCCAAACAATCAGTTCCCACAGTGTCCCACTGTGGAACAGTCAGCCAAAATGAAAGATTATTCTGATCAGGTAAGTCATTGCTTTTTTGCTACCTTTTTTGACAGTTACATCAAGTTTTGGAATTATTATGTAACTAATGAAATTATCTTGGCAGTCACCTGTCTACACTGGAAATCTTTTCTTAATATTAGCATTTTAGAAAATGCTGCAATGAGGATGACAAATCATAATGACATTGGCACGTCAGCTCTTAAACACACAAGGCTCTACAGAAACGTAAATAGACATGTCTCACTCCTAGGATGAATGCACAGATCTCAGCGATTCCTCAGTGAGAGGAATACTAAATCCTTGATCGGAAGCCATACAAACCAAAAATGGAAAGTAGAAATAATACAGCCTTACCAAAGAATCAGTCAGATCTTTTCGGTAGACAAACATACGACTGGATGACTCGAAAGATTTTGAGATAGCCAGGTCATTTGGTTGTAGTTCATGCTTTTCTTTAAAAATAGAAAACAAAATGCAAAAGCTTCAGAAATATAATATAGACTATATGTATATGTACGTGAGACAAGCATCACAAAGAAAGTATAAAGTGCATCATTTTTTTAAAATGAAACTAAGCATCATACACAGTCCCTATTCACATGCTGAGCATGGGATCATCATCTCTGTACTGTTCAGGCACAATGAAGGTGAGTTGTCACCATTTGGGCTAAAGCACAAATATCCTCTAGAAACTGCTTTCAGCTTAGCCTTTATATAGGATAGAGCGGAGAGTCTTAAATATCCTGTCTAACCTCCTATGTACTACCGACCATTTCATTTCAATCCAAGGTATCTACAATAAATGAAATGACTTTTGTTAAAGTGTCTCAGGTTTCAAGAGACCAAACTGCTGTATTCCCCAGGCAGAGAGCAGCAGGAGTGAGGATGTCACCAGTAGCCATGACCAGTCAATGGAAAGAGATAATTAAAGGATCCCAAGTAGATGAAATTTTCACCATGCAGCAGAGGAAGAGGTGAAAAGTCATTGTACAATCGTATTTAGAGAAATTCATCCAGACCTGGTGCAATTTTTTTTTAGTAATCTGAAACTCTGATAGAAGAGCACAATATAACAATCAGGTATCAGAGAGGAAGGTTTTCTTTTCCACTAGGCAATCAATGATCACCACTAGGCAATCTTAGATACATCAGTGAAAGCCCTGGGAAAAAAATGAATTAAAACAGCTGAACAGTAATACAGCTGAAAAAAATGTGCTTCCAGAAGTGCTGCAAAGCTGTCTTGGACTTTTCAAGGTCCACAAGAGAGGGGTCAGAACCATCAGATTCTGAGAAAAGCATCATTAGTAACTATCATTACTCTCTACCTTTCCCCTTTAATCACATTCACATTAACAGCAGCACCTGATTCACTTCCATTAACTAGAAATATGATTTTTTCAAGGTAATTTTGAATGAAACAGCTTCCCTGTTCATTTAAGCAGTATATTAAAAATGAGATCTTTAAGACTCATATTACTGTCCTGCAGATGGAAGACAGAAGGCTCTTTTAGTCATGCAAACAGTAAAGCATTAAGGAAAGGAAAAGGCATGGCTGGTCAGCATTTATTGCACATGGAATATGCCTGACAATGCTTTACAACAGGGACACCACAGTTGTAGTGTCTCCGATTAATTAATTTAATGTGACCAAATAACATTTTGGATATTACAAATGGTCATGTACCAATGATAGTCCTATTGTGTTTGCATTTTCATTATTTTGTTTCTAACTGAACAGTGAAGTGGCAACCATATCTATTCTGGGGCTTTCTCAGGAACGAATATGGTCTAGAGATAACTGTGTGCTTCATTGCTTATGAACTGTTGGCTTTCTTTAGCTAAACAGGCAGCTAGCATCAGTTCTACTGCTATCAGAGCAAAACTCACCCTGCTCTTCCACAGCACCTGAGAAAGAGTAGTAACACAGTGATTTTGCAGTGCTGCAAAATGCACTGCAGGAGGGTTTGGCTATAGGCAAGGATAAGACAAGTATGCCTGCACATGATGTAGATGAGCTGGCCAAGATGCCTACAAGGAATGATTCCGTGTGGCTGCTCCATGCCCGGGATTGCCAGGGCAGGATGCCATCTCCTTGCCACCCACACCAGCTCCCTGCAGAAAAAATGGGTATCTAATTGAGCTTGGCATGGGGGAGAAGAATGTGACCTTCCACTTCTGAATTAAATAAATAAACAAAACAACCCAGCACTTGTCTATATTTCACTTAATCAGACTGACAAAGAAGTAAGAATGAGTGTGTTGTCTTTAAAGGCCCATCCTTTGACACAGGATTGATGCCAGTTAACATCAGCCAAGGATACGACCCTGCTGGTCTGAAGTCTTAGCCCTTTTATGCAGATTCAACTTTTTGTTTCTATGTACCTAGTTAAATCCCTTGTTTTATCTTCACCAAGAGGAAAAGATGCCACAAGCAGCAAACAATTTCCCAAGGATCTTGAGACCCAACAGACACCAAACAAAATATCTGAGGTTTGGTAGGTCATTAGTATCTGCCTGTGATCAGTTTGATCTTCCTTTAAAGAGATAAAAAGCCTTTCCTGTTAAATGAGAAATGCTAAAATAATAGGCAAAAATGTCAGCTGTAAGCCAGATTCATATAAACAAAATGCTGCTTAGACTTTCTCACCATCTCAACTGTGCAAATATTTCTTCCCTTCCTTTTCACTAGAGAATATTCATTGCCCAGGCATAAAGAACAACCACACGCATAGTACTCACTGTTCCCTTTTTATTTTTGAAGCAAATCATGCTTCACCACCTTCCAAATTAATTTAAATGTGATAGTGGGAGGTTTATCTGTAAGAGAAGAAATCTTGCAGCATGCTGAAGACGGTCCTTTACGTTCCCTTTCCAGTGAGGAAATGCCGTATCCGATGGTACCCAAGAATGAGGTGTTACCATGGAAACGACTCTCTGGGAAGCAGCTCCTTATTGTTCCCGTGGCCATCCAGCTGTGGGCCTGAGCAGGAACAGCTGCATCCTTGTTCCAGGAAATGGCAGCCCTCCCTTACATGGTACAGTAAAAGATAAGCGATCAGCTGAAGGAAAGTCATTTACCACCAGAGAAGGTGACTATAACCAGCGCCAGCTCCTCCTCGCTGTACTGGATCTTTTCTGCTACGATCTTCAGTATCTCCTGAGCCGAAGTGGATACTTGAGCTTTCACGCTGACGTAGGAGTGCTCTGTTATATATACACGGCAGAAAACTGCACAAAGGAAGAAAGACACGCTCAGCAATGGTCAGAAACGTGTATAAATTGAAGTCAGAATTTCACCCTCCCAGCCACAGCAATGCTTTGGCTGCCCAAATAACGCTGGAGAGCAACAGTGGTTGCTGCTGCAAGCTGATCTCCACAGATGTGATACCCTATGCATGAACATCATTACTGCCCACTTCCCACCTCCTCTCCCTGGGAAACAACAAGGGCAACCAGAGACCCCACAGTTCAGCGAGACCTAGGCAGAGCTCCTGCTGCAAGGATTTCTCAGACATCAACTTTCTCTTCTAACTTCTTTGTAGACTCAGCTGTTGTCATCTTTTGTCCCTTTTAGGTTAAGGTAAATTACTACTTTTCAGAACACTTCATAACCTTTGCAGTAATTATTTTGCATTTCCACCGGCTCCTCAGAAGAACTCCCCCTTCTGCAACCACTCCATCCAGCTTATCTGTCTAGACATCTGAACTACCCGCACTGCCATGGTATTTTAGTACAAGCAGAGGTTGCCCAAGGAGCAGCACGATTACTTCAAACAGCTTTTCCTGAATCCCTTGCAGCACATATAAAAGGGACTGGCTTGGAGAAACTCCCTAGGCTCATAATTTCCCCTGAAGTCGATGAGCTAGTTAGGCTCTGAGAGCTCTTGGAGCAAGATTTCACATCAATAATGCAGCTAGCTCAGTACTTTGCTTCAGCCACAAAGGTGGTGTTTGCTCCCATTGCTTTCCACAACTTTGGGTTTGCAACTTTTGCTGAGTTTGCAGTGGCCAGTTATTTGAAATACAGCTGCTACACTTAAAAGGGAAGAAACAGAGCAGCAGACTGGCATCAATATTTTTTAAAAATGACAACACCTGCTAATGAGAATCACCATCACCACCACAACTCTTGATTTCATACTCCCTTAAGTGTTTAATTAAATTTTCCATTTTCCTCTACTTTAGGACTTTTTATTGCAAACAGACTGCTACAATAATAGTATAAGACAATCCTTTTCCCCTCAGAAATATTATTTGTGATTTTTATTGACAGATGTATGCAGCAATAGCTTTGTGTTTGTCCCGCAAATCTCACAGCTTCAGGCACTTTCATTAACTGATACTCTGCTAGAAGCACTGGTAAGAACTCAACCTTAGTGAACAACTATTTTTTTTGTATTCTAGTAAAGAAAAATGAAGATGAGGGGGAAGGAGGAACTTAATGTTGGTTAACCTTGGGAAAGAAAAGCCATTTTGTAGTTTTTTCTTAACCTGTCTCTGCTGACAGACAGTAAATGAGATGCTCATCCCAGGGAAGAATCTCCCTTTAGAATGGGTATAACTCATGAAAAGATAAATACATCAAACCGTGCTCTAAATCACTGGTGGATAAATAAATAAAAATCTGACAAGAATATTTGGCCTCCATATGCAGAGTGCAACACAACTTGTCTACAGGGAATTTGCCAGAAATCTCTCTGTCATTTGGGAGGGGAAGCTGACAGCAGTATATTACTTTATAATTGGGCTAATGGCGTATCTTCTGCTTAACATTTAACTAAAACAACTTGGAGGTCAGATTCTCAAGAAAAACCATCACTCTGCTTCCCAAAAGCCCGTCCCCCCACGCACCTTGTAAATGTCGTATCTGTGGTATTTAGTGGCACGGGCTGTGACATCCCTTCCCGGAGCCAGTGCTGCTCCTCCGTGAGGCACAGGGGGGAAAACGCGGCCGGAGGGAGAGTGCACAGGCAGCGCTGACCCTAGTCACCCTGGTGACACTTACACTGGGGGATGAAATGGGTCGGGTCTGCTCCCTGGCCCTCAGGGCAAGCCGCGTGGATAAACGGCTTGCACGAACTCATCCTTCACAACCACCATCCACTGGCACCACTCCACAGCCCGAGATGCTTCCCTGATCTGTGCCCAGGCAACGTGCGGCTAGTTTGCATGGATCGAAACCAGGCAGAGGAATGCCTGAAGAATGAGGCATTACGGGCAATATATGTCATTGCCTGAACCTCTGTGCGGGCCCTGCTTAGTTTGTCACTGTAGCCCCTGAGAGCCCTGAAGTCCCTCAGCTTCTAACGGACCACAGCACCAGGGTGGATGCCCGCCTCAGCAGTTGTCCTTCCTGCCCAACTTCCAAGCCTTAATTCCCTCAGTCCAAGGGTTTCCTATGGTTCACACTCAACTTCAACCAAACAGGACTGGCATCCCTGGACTGGCCCGTGCCTTTTTCCATGGCCATGGCCATGATACCTGTCCCCTCCTTCTCTATGCCAATACACTTCTCTCTCTGTTCCATCACGAGCAGTTGCTGAGTTCTTAAAAAGAAAAATGAGTGTTGGGTGTTCTCATCTGGAAATGATATTTTTGGAAGTAGGCTTGTGAACCTAAAGCTCAAATAAATCTTGATTTTAGACAGTATCTATCAGCAGCATATACTGTGCACAGAGACTTGGCATTAAAGGAGCACAGTTATTATTTTTATCAGAAAAGAGCATTTATAACAAACAAAAGTCCTGAACTGGACTTCTGGACTTGAATTCCCAGTGAGAAATGAAGATACAGGGAAGATTTCCAGGTAGGAGGTCTTTCTGACTGTTCTATGCCTACATACATGATATTATTCTCCTCTCTGTCTCCTTTCTCTTACAGCTCTCAAAGGCATTACGGGAGGCTGACAGCTTCACTTTATTCTTGCATTACTAGCAGTGAAGGGAAATTGTATTTTGAAATGGTTGACATTAAACTGCAGTGGCATCTTGCATCCCACGTGGAAACGTTTTTGAGGAGGGAAGGAATGCACACAAGTTCACAGAGTTAGTGGATCCTGACCCATTTAATGTGACAGGCTTACTCACCTTTCACAAGCGAGATCTAGGTCAAGAGACTGAGACCACGAAATAGAGCAGGAAAGGAAGGCCAGGCAATAGGCTGTGAGCCACAGAGCTTTATCAGGGGAGCTGCTGGAATGAGATGGGGGGAAAAGCCCTGGGGGTATCTGGTGACCTGCAAAGTCGGGGGCAGAAAGGTAGTACTGCACAGGCAAATCTTTCTCCTTATTCTCCTAAGGCAGTTCTTATTCAAAAATAATTTTGCACTTACATTTAAAGGCATTGCACTAAGTTTCCCCTCCCACTCTTTAAATCGTACTTACTTTCTTCTGTTTCATTCATGGTTCCCCTGTGCTGCAGCCAGTTCTCTTTCAGACTGAATTGGTGGAAAAATGTTTTATTCTGTGAGGGAGTGGGAGAAAAAAAGAAACAACAATGACTCTCTGCATTCCTGCCCTTTGCAAAGCAATAATTCATGGCACACAGCATTCAGCACATAAGTCTGTCCAAAAAGGTTTTTGCATAGGAAATCCACCCACCCACTCTTGAATAAGCAAACTGGGAGTTGCCTTATTAATAATGGCAAAGGTGGGGATTTTTGAGGAAGCGAGATATGCCTCAGCGAGGCAGCCTGCACGTTTCAGGGCTCTCCATTGTGTTCCTAGCCCATTTCTTATACATGGTCCTAAATAGCGACTATCAACTGGCCTATTTAGCACTTTCACGACAACCTCCTGTTCTGTCTTCTCCTTTCCCCCAGTAACATTTTAAAGTTTATTACACACCTCAGTGTCAGTCCACTACATTAGTGAGCACAGCGATCCACCTCCCTGCAGTGGATGCCAGCGCTCTCTGTTTGCATCTTTTCCCTCTAGTTAAACAGACACAAATTCATGTTTCTCTCTTGCTTTCTGTCCCTGTCACAAGAAATCCCCCTTTACTCTATCTACCCGACATTTGCAGTCCATGCCTGTGCGCAAATCGGTTTACCCAGGTTTGCTACATCTACTGAGCCAAACAAGGACATGCTCCGGGGCTCCTATTGAATTCTGACATCTCAGAGTGTGTTGTTAAAATGTGAATATTGTCACAACCGTTTTAGCTTAATTCATGTAACTGATATGCCGTCTAAGCTGGCAGAAGAAATTTCCTTAAGCAGTGCTGCCAGTCTAGTCTCACTGATACATCCTGTCGTGTTTTTGGTAATCAGTCACTTTTAAGTGAGAAACTAAGAAAAGAGGGAAAAAAAGTAGGGATAGGGAAGTGATATTATAAATTAGCTAGAATTCAATATAACAATCAGGTCTGTGTTACCTTTCGGTGAGGTGAATATTCATCCACAGTGCTGAAACAAAAAGAAAAATCCAAATTATGCTTTCCATTCAAAAACTAGGAGAAAGAAGTGGCAGGTATTAAAATTTTTGCAACATCAGGAAATTTTACCATTAAATGAGCACCAGAAAATGACAGCAGACCTTCCTCAAGGAAAGCTAAGAGAGAAAAGTTTTCTGCCAGTTGTATTACCAATGGAGGAAAACAAAACAAAAAAAATTAAAGTCTGTGAGCTCCCAGAGCTTGGGCACAGGAAGGGACACAAGTCTTGATCAATGTCACAGCTCCAATTCCCAATTAGATAAACCACACAAAAACTCTATTGCAAAAATGTGCCAAGGAAATATGTTTTAAAAGTATCAAAATTAGTAACAAAATCATAACACTGACACATCCAACACAAAAGAGATTCGATTCTCAGTTCTGCAGATTATACAGAAAGAGATGTGGAGAGGGAGAGAGAACATGCACCATTTCAAGTGAGAGGTTATAAGGTCTGAGTCAAATTTTCTAGCTTCTTCACAGACATATTGTTCTACTTGCAAGTCATCCTAACCAAAATTGATCAGAATGATTACGGAACAACGTGATATACTAAAAACATCAGAGAAGATGGAATAATTTAGCCTTACTTAAAGATGACTTGTAAAAATGAATACAGTAGCCTAATTGCTCATTTCTCACTCTTTACTGAGTTATATCAGAGTGATGGTAAGAATAAATAACACACTAAAATCAAGAGAATCTTGATCACAAATATAATCGATACTTACTGACGACGATGCATTCCAAGGATCTTTTGAAATTCTTTCAGCTCCTTCTCAAGAATGGGATATTCATACACGTCATCTAACACATTTCTGTATATTGTCTACAAAATAAAACCGTATCTGCAAATGTCTGGTAACTCAAAAATAAATATGTCACATCAGTAGTCTAAATCAAACCAGGCACTAGCTTATTAAAACAAATTTCAGCATTATTTTTGCACTAGATCTATAAGAATGTTCCTGTTTAAATTTCCAGACTACTCAATGTTCAGCTTGTCTTTGCAACATTTTCAAGTGAGAATGCAAAAGTCACTCATTAATTTACAAACAGGAAGATTTTAAATGGCACTTGTGGCTGTTATATCAAACCTGGTTTACCAGAAGGACAGATTCTCAGGCATGGGAACATATGATACCATCGTCACTTACCCAAAATGGTAACAACAGACTAATTTGATCTCAACTATCAAAATGAAGATATTTTTCTTTTACTTTGTGTATTTGCATGCATTTCAAACTGAGCCAACATCTCTCACAAACAAAAAGGAAGATACTCTTTTAAATCAATACACAAATAAACCTTTCTTTTTCTTTTTGGGGAGGCATTTTCTGAGTATCATCAACCAGGAATCTATGTTCAGTGTTAATGTCAGCACCTCAGATAGATAAAAGGTAAATAAACTATTGATTTTGATGATGGAAACTATGGCAAATGTTTTCTCTCTACCTTTGCAGAACCTGCACATAGATCCTTCTCATTCTCTTCTGAGTGAATGAGCATCATATGTATGAGCTGAATCATCAGGTTTGCTTTAGCCAATTAACACTCTTGCACTCTATTTGATCCTTACTGAAAATAATTTGAACCTTACTGAAAATAACCTGAAGTTATTTTCTGCACATATAACTCCAATCATCAACAATATTGCCACTGTTTAATATCACACAGCCATGTCAACCACAATTTTCTATGTGCAAGAACACCATAGAATCACCCACCTTCATGGGCAGAAAGATATGTCCTGCAACAAGATACCTGCAATACCGTAAAACTAAACTCTTGGCTGGTCTGATTCCACTTTCTAGTACGACTCTATACACTTAATCCCTAAGTGTCCTCTGCCCTTAATTTCCAGGACAACTTGCCATCCTCCAAGAAGAAAAGCGAAGCTTCGGACCTTCAATTTTAGTTCAGCATTTCTTCACTACGACTTGAGTGAATGGTTGAACAAAAAGGTCCTCAAGATCGCCAACTGAAGAAAAGGAGCCAGTCTTTAGGACAGGAAGATCTTGCCCATTATCTCAAAATATTTGCATCTAACAGTCTGAAGAGAAAAAGCAGCCAGATGGATCTTGACACAATGATGACTTTACTATTTGCAAATTTACAAGTCAATTTAAAAAGCAACTTCAAAATGATCATCAGGTCCTTGTTTACAAACAAGGACAGACTTTTATTTACTAGAAGTACATAAAGCTGCCCAGTTGTCATGGGCATCTGACAAACACTGCAGAATAGTGTTTTGTGTTCCAGGCAAAATAGCACAAACAGCTACAAGGTCCACAAAACTGTCATTTTATCTGTGCTCCTCTGGATTCTGACTGTAGGCTCTGTTCTAACAGAAAAGCCTGAATTTTCCAAGGTCTCTTTCCATCTGTGTAGCTTTACTTCTGCCTGCTTACATTTTCCCATTTTCCAAGACAACGTGTAGTTTTCAAAGCTTTACACCTGAATGTAACGTTTTTACTGAATACATTGACATAAGGACTGTGTGTGCAAACCGACCATCTGCAAGGCATTGGAGGAGGACTGGCATAAATCACTTTACACCAAAAATTCCAAGGAGAAAATCTAAGTATGAGAAATTATGCCTTACTGAGCTTTCTAGACACAATGTTCTATTTAGGCAATGCTAGAATGCATCAGGAAGGGCTACATTACCTTTAAAAACTGTTTTAGATGTTCATCTTCATGTAACCAGTCTTTGTAGAGGGAAGTCCACTGAGACACCAAATGCAAGACTTTTCGTTTCCTACAGGATACATCAGAGTCTTCTTCTTTACCTTGCTGGTTCTTAGCACAATAGGTACAGTAGGTTAAGGAACAAATGCTATGGTGTCACTGAAATGCACAGATTAAGTGATGGAAAAGATTCTTTAACCATCTTTTATTCAGTTATTGAAAGACTGTTTCACTACACTGTTCCGTTTGAAATGCTGTCTGGAGCTCTAGGAGATTCATTAACTTTTTGGAATGAAATGCTCAGTAATAGAAATATGAGTTCAACCTCTGTGCCAAGAGGATTTTTTCCTTTTTAAATTAGACAGAGAAATCTATAAAAGGAAAACTAAACTAAACGGAACTATATAATGTTGAGTCATATATTTTCTGCAAAATGGGGATGAACTCTTTTCCTACACACAGATGCAAGCATCAATGTCTGGAAGAAGGACAATGCATCATTAACAACAAAAAATGGCTAAAGGAAGTCAGTTTTTCTTTACCTGCACAAATTATGTTATCAAGATAAAAAACATTATTAAAAAGGGGTAATAATCCATTTTACAGTATTGTTCTCTCTTCATAAAGTAGAAACATCAAATGACAAAAGATTCCCACTTTATACATTGCTCCTGTCCTTTCTCTGGTGATGATATTTCATACAAGAATTAAAAAAAAAAAAAAAGTTAATTTTACAGGTACAAATTAATTTAAGTAACAGTCCATCGTTTTTGTAAGTAATTGGCAATACCTGAAAAATCTTCTGTTTACAAATGAGTTAGAATTATGTACTATTCCTCAGAATAAAAGAACAGTAATTGTAAAATGCTTATCCTCTGTATTTATTTTCACATATTTTTAATGTATTACACTGATACAGGTTTTCTAATAATTAATATACAGTCTGGATAGGTTTTAACTATCCAAGTTTTAACCTGTTTTTAAAAGTTATTCTATAAATGTTATCACAAATACAGAGCTTTATATACACAAATATACATACGGCTTTAAATAAAAAAAGCATTCATAAGATCTGCTTTGTTACTGTGAATTAGGCATCTGTTTCAACACATCTTTCAAATATTCTTGTGAAGTAAGTATGCGCATACACAAATATGTATTTATGAAGACAGGAATAAATTTTTTGCACATATGACATTAATATTTGAGAATGGAAAATAGAGATCCTAATATACATTTTCTACAAAAATAGAGAATATCTTTATTTGAGTAAGAAACTTAAGAATGTAGAGAAAATAGCATATAGAGAGTTTATAATGAGGTTGCATAGAGATGAAATTAATATATTAATTTGATATATTCAGACAGTAAGAACTTCTAAAAAGGGAGGTAAAGTACTGCATTTAACCAGTTCCCTTTACTTCTTATATTTTTCCACTGTAATAATTTTCTTCAGACATGTGATCATATAATATCACTCAAATAATATAGTGGGATACCTTATGTTTTGAATTTATGGATACAGGCTATTCAGAAGTAGATTTAATTTTGCACTTTTTCTGATTACTGATTCATCAGTCCTGCAAACTCTACATGCATCCTATTTTTATAGGAAAACATATACATATATTTATGGCATTGTACAAATTAGAGGAACTCATACCCAAATTCAGACTTCATGTTTCCAATGTGAATCTTTCTCTCTACAATCTACTCAAGATTTCAATGTAACTTGAAATTTAAGAGTTACAGGTTTGAATCCAAATCCAAGTATCATAAAACCTTATGAAAACTGAACTGGAAGAGACCTTGAAAGATCAGGTATTCCATTTCCGTACTGTAATAGACGATCAACTATACTTACATTATTTTTGGAACATATATTAAGATTTCTCCATAAAAATCTCTAATATCAAAGATTCTATCATGTTGCAGGCAGTCTGCTCTACTGTTTCACTTTTCTACATAGAAGTGTCCAATATCTAACTTTATAGCAATTTAATCTCAGAGCCTCTTCTCCTATCTATCCCCAATATGGGAACAGATTCTCTCCTTCTTTTCCAGGCACCTGAAGACCTGAAGACATCTAAGGCTTTCCCCCTTTCCCCCTGCCCCGCCCCCCCCCCCCCCCCCCAAAAAAAAAAAAATCCTAGTTCTTTCAATTCATGTTTGTAAATCACATTTTCTAGAATGCTGATCATTCTCATTGCACTTTACTTTTTTTTTTTTTTCCCAATTAATTTACACATTTTTGGGAGGGTGATGCTAAAAAACCATAGAGGCAGCCCATTTCCTAGGCATGCCATAATGACCATTAGATAAGAGCTCTCCTTTCTCATTTTCACAGGCAACCTCAAAACTGTCACATGCAGTTTTGTGTTTCAATAACATCAATATGCAAAAAGCAAAGCTAATCCTCCCAAGCATACAATTTACTACTTTTGATATAATAAGGCTTAAAAATACATGGATCTAGGTTTAACTGCAAGATGCCTGTGTATTCATGAGTTAATAAAGGATATTGCCTCAGAAGTGCCTGGCACAAGTCATCAGTCGTCATGAAGACTGTGTATGTGAGAAGAAAATCATCCAGAAGAGTTTCTGCAGAGGAAGACAAAAAATCCCAGGGTACAATATATTAATGAGATGAGAACAAGAGTATCTATTCTTGTTAGTTTGCATGGCAGGAACAGAAAATCTAAAAAAAAAAAAAAAAAAAAAGAGAATTCAAGTCCAAGTAATAAATTACTGATTTGAAAACTAAGCTCGCAGCTTTTCACAATATGTTGTCATGGAGGAAATGAGATCCTTATTAAACAAACATATCCCCTATGCTCAAAGAAAGCACAAGTGGGAATGCATGCAAAACAAGCCATAGCTCAGTAATTAATAAATGAGAGTCCTTATCATAAACTCTACGATCCTGCCTGGCTCTGCTAGAAAGTCCCAGCAAAGGACTTTCCCAGCAAAGGGAAAGAAATGCAGATGCAATATTTTTAGAGAGATTATTTGAGATGTGAGAATAAACAAGGAGTTATATTTTTCAGCTGATCTGACTTGAAGACATCACTTTAAATCCTGAGAAGTTTTTACTAAGCTTTACTTATTTGCACAAGCAAGTTTTTTTCTACTTTTGTCCATTCCTCCATCTGTATTTTGGCACTATTATAAAAATGGACTGAAGACCCTTCCTGATCTAGCATTTCTACCCACTGCAATTGGAGTACATCATGTTTTCAAGAAGAAATGTACTGCCATTCTGATTTCAATATAACTCCTCATTCTTCATTCCCATCTCATACAACTTTTAGGATTCTTCCAAAGCTTTAGAGTATGCAATAGATATATGAAGGAGGAAGAAGGACCAAAAGAATAGGATTTGCTCAGCTCTAAGATACCTGTTGGAAGGATCTTATTGCGGTCTTCAGCTACCTAACAACAGAGTAACGGTAAGGCTCCACCAGACTTTCCCTGGAGGCTTGCAGCAATTGGAGCAATGATCACAGAATGAAGCAAGGGAAAATTTGTCTGGATAAAAGTGGAAAAATTTTCCTGTGCAGATGGTCAACCAGTGGAACAGGCTGCTCAGACAGACTGCAACACCAGTTACTTCAGAGTTTGCCTGGACCAGGCCCTAAGCAACCAGATCTTTCCTAGAGTAAGGGTTAGAAGAGGTGGCCTCCAGAGGTTCCTTCCAACCTAAGTTATCTTAAACTGAAGAACAAATTTTAGTAAACTACTCATACATGTGATGTGCAATTGAGGATTGCATTTCTACTCCAACAACACAATCTTCAGCTTTTTGCAAACAGAAGAATTTTTTATCAGTCTTTTTAACTTGAGAATGTATTTTCTTCTGCAAAAATATGAGATTTTTTCCGAGATTTTCTTAGATATTTAATAGTTCCCATTCAGTATACTCCTTTGAATTCTAGCAAATATACTATATATATCTCCTTTAACAAGAAAACAACTGTTTTACCAGGTGAGAAAAGGATTATGGACAGAGCCTGAAGGTTAACAGGACTATGTCTGTTTTGTTGTAAGAGCAAAAAATACTTCAGCAGTTCCTTCCTTAACTCTGACTTAAGTGGGGAATTTAAAACTGCAAAGACTGAATCATACCTCACATGAGTAAGATAAAGCTGAGCCCTGCCTTCCATCTTCTGCTCATCTCACCGTTTGTGTGTAACCTTCCCAGTTAAAGCTGGTGCTGGTGTGTGTGCCTGCAACCAACAGCATGCGTCTGCTGTTTGAGCTTCGGGCTCTGATTTCACCATGACCCTTCAGTTAAAGCTGCCTTGGACCATTCCAGCAAGTTATTAATGTCACAGCTACGGTGCAGGATGATGAGAAGACTTCTTCCACATTTCACTCAAAGTCAGATGTCATATCACATGGATGGATAGCTAATGATATTCCATCCTATCAGCAAAGGATCCCAAATATCTCTATTGTCTTAGAAATAAACATCATCATAGTAAAAATAAACTTAGCCAGATCAATGTATTCAGCACAGCTGGTCTCTAAAAAGATTCCTGATATGCAGAAGTACAGCTAAAACAGCTAAAATGCTCAGAAGTGAAACCAATAAATTTATTATATTTCATCAATATTATTTAAAACTGGAAAGTATTATATTGTCTCAGTAAGTGAAAAATGTTGGGAACAGCTTGTTCTTTGTTTAAAAGGTTATCTATTCATTCTGTTGCACAACCTTTGGAAGATACAATGCAGCTAGTAGAGTTTTGACAAACTTTTATTTGGAAACTGCTCTTCTTGAAGTCAACAAACACATCTAATCTCTTCTGTGACCACTATCCCCATTTTTCTCATAGAATAGGTCTTTCTAGTATTTCCAGCAAAGATGGAGAATAAAATGTATGCTAGCAGTTGAAAAAGAAGAAAACTACCTTTGGAAGATTATTCATTGTGCAAAAGTCTGTGATGCTATTTTTTTTAATTTCTCTTATGATTTTTTTATTTAATCATTTTCTTTTAGCCATCAATCTAATCTTTTTTTGTTCCTCCCAATTTTCCTTTATTTGGCTAGCAATTATTACAAAGTATGCAGTTAGCTTACAGCTACAGAATATTTCATTTCAAAGACAATTTCAAGCATTTTAAAGCTTCATTAAGACACGCAACTGAAACAGTACAAGTGCAACGGGCTACTGCTCTTGCAGCTCTTTGGGGGCAGCCTTAGGCAGCAATCTCACCACAGCAAATGAATGCTCTTAATATCAGACTGTAAGCATAAAAGTAATGAAAAAGCAGGCACTATGCTTACTGGGTATTAAATAATCTATGTCCACCAACTTCTGCTGAGACAATTTTTCACAGGTTGTGTGCGTCCCCTTTCCCCAGGTGAAATAAGGCAGCAGAGGCACCAACTTCCCCAGAAGCTTTTAATACCCCTCTTACGATCCTGCCACAAATCAAAGTCCTTCTAGAAGGTACATTTGGGATGGGTGATAAATGGAAAGAGCAATAAGAGACATACAAGATATGTAGGGTAATATAAGAGACAGAGGGTGTTCAGATACTCACCAAGGGAACATTTGTGCCAAGCTGTAACTAAAGGAAGTAGCGATACAATTGCAAGAGAAGCTGCAAGCGCACTGGATAAATGTATTGCAGAGTATGGCAATGACAGCCAGCAGCAACAAACAGCTTCTCTGGCTTGGAAGGGACCCAGAGCCCCACAAGGAAAAGTCACATACTTGGATAAGCAACACACACTAGACTCCAATGGACTTCCGAAAGCCAGAGGAGTACCTGGTGCTTTGGGTATGTCCCCTTTCCTTGCTAACCAAGCCATTCCCCTTCTCTCTGAGAAAGCAATTCAACAAATCTTTACACAGTGTGGGAGCATATTTTTATATATCCATAGTTTTAAATAGTAAGACAGTAGAATGAGTTTCTCATATGGGATTATAAAATTTATTCTTCTATTGTTTAGAGAATTCTATTGTTTTCTTTCTCTGCAAAGCCTTCTCTAAATAGGGTATCAATTACTGAGACCGAGAACAAAAATGAATATATAGCAATATTCAAATAGTCTTCCACGACACACAGTCAGCAAAGCAGAACCATGCAGTACACCTTATCTTATTTCCATGTTTAAGAGCTGTGAACTGTTCTCAAATTTGGACACCTTTCTAAGCCAACAAAGCAGGACAAGGCATCAGGAGAGCACTCTCATGTACATAACTTAAATCACTTGTTAAATACACATAAAAGATTTAAGCCAAAGGGAAAGCACCTTCGTCAAATGAAATAAAAGTCAAGCATTTTTATAAAATAAATCTGTGGATATTTTCTTATGAAAAAAAATAAGTTTAGCTATAATATGGAATGAGGAAAGAAAGAAAAGCTGAGAAATATATCTGTGTTACAGATAGATACACCGCTCTAACTTCTCACATATCAATTTCCATGCCTAGATATTTACACTAATATGCATGTGTTACTACCAGTGTCTTAAGATCATCAGAGTTACAACAAAACTATATACATATTTATTTTATGAATGTTTAATAGATCAAGGATATTCAAAACACACTCGTTTTTCCATCACTAATATTAGACTTTCAGTCCAGCTAAGCCAGATAAAACTGTTCCCAATGCCAAGTCTCAGTATCATTAAGTCCCTTTATATCCAGAAGAAGATATAATTTGAAGATAAACTCTACTTTCTCCTGGTTTTCTGATCATCTTATTATGTACTGAATGGTTTTTGTTTTGCAACTTGTCTACCAACATAAAAACACTGATGAAGCCAATTGGGATGGCTGAGATGAGGAGACCCATTCTTTCTTGTATCTGACTTTACAAAGCAATTTTCACATCCTATTCTTCTTACTCTATGCCATTTTATTTTCTTTCTTTTCCATTGATGCTGTCTCCTATTCAAATCATGTTAGGCTTTTTCCTGTTTTTCCTTATTTTTCATGTAATTACATGGTTTGCAAAAGGAATAGAGGAATATAACCATAACGATTCTGCATATACAGTAAGTATGGAGCCTCCTAGCTGTACATCTTTATCTGCAGACTGTCTCTGTCACGTATTGTTAGTTGGAGTGACGGTAATAATAATGAAATCTGTTAAACTACAAAGAACAACAACTCATCCGTTTTCTTTGAAAACTTATCATCATTCTGAACCCAAATCTCTCACTTTGCACTGTACAAATCCATTGTGAATAGATGTGCAAGAATTACAAAAAGATCTGAGGATTTTTTAGACTTGTATTTTACACTAAATCGGATTATAAGAAAATTTAGATAAAGTACTGGAATGCAAGTCTTTTTCCACTCTATGCAAAGTAGGTATTCAGCTTTCCCTAAGGATTTGCTGGAGGAGGCTAAATCTACATGGAAAATGCAAAAAGAAAAAAATAAAAAAAGAAAGATTACTCAAATAAGCAAGCCACTAGAATTCACAGTTAATTCTTAGGTTAAAACTACCCTCAATGCAATTTCTTAGTACCAGTTCAGCAACCCTTGCCCCTATGTGGCACTTGTTTACATAAGCAGTGGCCTTCATTAATGACTATGTGACAGTTAAAGTGAATAAGTGGGCAAAGACTCATGCCCTGAACTAAAAAATAATTACTCTCTAAAATCCTTACTATCCAAGCCAAGGAAAACACCCATTAATTCTCAAATTCTCTCTCAATCTCAAAAACATACCAAAAGAAGAAAATCCCAAGATTTCATCATGAAGCAAGTAAATACTATATAATACTCCTGTGCAGCCTACAGAAAATCCAGCAGCAGAACTTATGTAAGTGGCTTAGATGGGAGTTTCTGAAACACCAATGCAAACTCTTTAAGTTTTGTGCGACCGTGAGACCTCTTCAACGTTTTGGAAGACATTTTACGAGAGATACCACTTTCACTATTTGACTTGCATCACAGTTCTCTCTACAACTGCTAGAAGACACCTGGCTCAGCTGTTCGATTACTCAGCAATATCCTGCTGACCAGAAGCTGCGCATTTTCCTCATGATTTTATTGAAGAAAAATGGTGCGCGACCCACTCAAAGCCTCCCCCTCACTTGGTTTCCTTCCCCAGTCTGAAGATACTGGTAGCTTAGAATGACAATGTAAGGTGTTCAAAGACAAGGCAAGTGAGACTCATACCATTTGACTGGAACCATCTACAAGTTGGAATTTCATTATCTCCCGCCTTCAATACATACACCTATGCTTCATAGTATCCAACACAAGATCAACTGCATACAATAACACCAATGAGGCTACCAAGCAGATTTATAGATTAGAACTTCAGGCCATTCTCAGACACTCGCATCTTTTGTTTGTGGTTATTTGCAAAGGAGGCTTTACTATGTGGTGCAAAAATGATAAGCAGTTCCTCATCTGATCAGGTCAATATCTAGCATCAATCAGAGCCTGAATGACATAAACACAAATGTATTTTCAGTAACATAGTAACACATTAACAAGACTTCTAAAACTCCTCAGTTACTTCATTTCCTATTTGTGATTATGGCAAACAGAGTGGGGGATGACCATATGATCATTATTTTCTTACATATCAGTGCTGATCATAATTTCAAATGAAAAAACACTGATGACTTCAAAATTTGCTCTCAGAATGTTCCTGCATTATCCTTGCCTTACAGAACCACCCACCGGATTTAGTGAGGCTCATCCTCCAGAGCAGTATTTGAAAAAAGAAACAAACAAAACCAAAACAGGGAACAATCTGAGGCTTATATCTTCCAACACATGTCTGAGAAGTGGGGTTCTGCAATGCTAATGTACCTTGTGACTTAAAGGCACACACTGGAAATGTTTAAAAGAAATCCTCACAGATGAGGTTAGTAATATTGTAACTACCCAGAAATAGTTAAAATTTGCTTTTCTCACAATCACAAAAAAACAGCTCTATGAAAAGGGGGTGACAGCCTGGCAAACAGAAAGAGGAGATCCTTGTAAAAAGGATGTTGATTACTGACTGTACTATAGGAGAGTCACTTTTTATCATTTTAAATAGCCACTTATTCAGTTCAAAATAAAATAGAAAAGGATGACAGCAAAGCATTTTAAAGTTTTTCAGCTTCTCAGTGCTGAAAGCTCTTAAGATTGATATATTTTTGTCACCCCTCTTACTCTTACCCATAAAAATGAGAAAAATCATGCCCTAAGGCAGAAACTGTCAAATGTAGCTTTTTTACATGCAGTACTATGCAATCCTCTGAAACCTTTCAGCAATGCAAATGCATGTCCAGCAAGTTGTAGCTAGTAATCAGAAAATTGCTTATTCTACAGAAGTGGTAAAAGGAATTAAGGGTAACTATTTTTTCAGAATAGAAATTTCTCAATAATCTGTAATTCCCTGGTAATTCACTAAAAATCTTGAGATGTCTCTAAGTAAAAACAGCAAATGCAAACCAGCATCATTAATCTCTGATCTGGCTAGATACTGATCACATCCTATAAGGTGCTGAGTAGTCTTAAATTTTCATTTAGTTCAGCAGATGGCAATGGCATTCAGGATGTCTCAGGACTGGCCCTTAAACCAAAATCAAACAGACTACAAATGCTATGCCACCACCTACACAGCATGAAGCAAAAAGTGAAAATTATGTAGAGAGAGAAAGGTCAATGGAAAAAAAACATCAATATACAATTTGCTGCTAGAGTATTAAAAAAAAAATAGTAGTTATGTCATCTAACCCCTGAGAGCATTGAGCACTGAGAAACCAATGCAAAAAAGAAATAATGAGCAAGTCTTTTAATTTATGGTATTGGGATAAAAAAGAAAAATACATAAGGACAGAGTATTTAACCTGTACAGCCAGAAATTTATTAGAATACAAAAACCCGAACTAGGAATAATTTCTAAGGGCATCTCCCAGTGATTTCTGGCAGCCCTTTATCATCTGCAGGATGAATCAGAGGGCCGGTCTAGCGAGGTCAAAGACCCCTCTGAAGGTGCAGTCCAGTTGCTGCTGTACATCTCCTGGAGCAGTTTCATATTTTGTGTGAGGGACAAAAGGCCCCTGAAACTGCAGCCAGAAAGCAAATGTCAGACTTGTTTAGCTTTAACGAGGCACTCATTTTCCCACACAGAAATTGAAGAGATTTTTTTCTGCTGGTAGGACAGAGCCCTGAAGATTTAGGTGCAGCTATAATGCTCTAATGATCTGGGTTTTCTGAAGCTGTTGGACAAATCTATTATGCCCTATACATTCTGAAGCATTAGAAATATTGCCTACAGCAGTCACTGTAAAATATTCCCACTTTCTGTTAAAGAGGCCCTTGACTCCTGCAACAGAATCATAGAATCACGGAATGGTTGAGTTTGGAAGGGACTTCTATAGTCCAACCCCCCTGCTCCAGCAGGGACACCCAGAGCACAGGGTACAGGGTGGCATCCAGGTGGGTTTGGAAGATCTCCAGAGAAGGAGACTCCACAGCCTCTCTGGGCAGCCTGAGCCAGGGCTCTGTCACCTTCACAGGAGAGAAGTTCTTCCTCACATGGAGGTGGAACTTCCTGTGTTTCAACTTGTACCTGTTACCCCTTGTCCTGTAACTGGCTATCACCAAGATGAGTTTGACCCCATCCTCTTTACACTCTCCCCTCAGGTATCTGTACATATCGATGAGATCCCCTCTCAATCTTCTCTTCTCCAGGCTAAACAGGCCCAGCTCGCTTAACCTTTCCTCATACGATAGATGCTCCAGTCCCTCAATCATCTTCGTTGCTCTGAACACTTAAGCCCTCCGTGCACTGAAACTTCAATTGACAGGAAAGGGGGATATTTTAAAGTGAACGCATAGCGCTCACGGGAGCCCAGCTGCAGGAGGCACACTGTCCTTGCTCACGCCAGGAGTCTCCGAAAACACTTTAGAAAAAGAATGCCCATCCTCTCTTCCCATCGATTGCTTTTAATAAGCCAGCCTGGGCAGGCTTGCCCGGAGCAGCAGGATGGAGCAGCAAAGATTAAACGTCTCCCTTTTATCTCGCAGTGCAGTCACCTTGCGAGGCACAAGGCAGAGCAGCAGCAGAGCAGCAGCGGCAGCGCAGCTGACACAGACACAGGCTGGTGCCCCAGGCATCAGCTCGAGCAGCAGCAGCGGCACTTCTCCCGTATCTGCATTTTCCAGGATCCTTGTCATCACCCTTACCAGCACCCAAAGAGATGCAGCCTTCCTTCATCAGCCTGAGCCCCTCCATGGCACAACCTCCAGCAACACCGCGAGCGCTACTGTCCCAGCGGGGCCACCAGGACCTTGCGCAGCACCGGCACACAGTCACCCTCAGCACCACGGCAATTCTGGACACTGCAAGGGGCTCACAGCAGCTCAGGGCTTTTCCTGGATCCACCACCTCAGTGTGTCCCTGAGAAAGTTTGCTAGGGAAATCACAAAGCACAGGTGACAGGGGACAGGCAGGACAGGCTGGCAGCCTCACACCAGCCCTGGCTGGCACAGTCTGGCCAAGTTGTGCAGCAATGGGGTTTTAATTTACTGTATTTTTTCTTTTAAATGAATTTTCCTTCTGCGATGGGCTCCCACATTACTATGACAATAAACCTGCAATGAGCTGTGCATATACTAATTCTGTGCTCTGTTACTTAGAACGGACTTAGGTATGTTAAGTCTCTACCTTAAAGGTTAAGTTGCTGCGTGGAGGTGCCTTCCTGTCATTTGACTCTCCAGAGAACACTGGAATTAGCTTGGCCATTTGACTTTCAGAAAGTTAATGTGAAACTTGATTTTGTCTTCAGTACAATACCAGTTTCGGTCAGGGAAGATGAAAAGAATGAAGATTAAGCACATCTTACTTTATATTAGGTAATTCTTTCTCATTGCTGAATTGTAATATCTAAGCCTAGGAAACTGCAATCCTTCAGATCAAAAAAGAAATAATAACAAAAATCTTCAAAATTTGTTATTATTCCATTTTTAGGTCTAACTTTCAGAGATATTTTCTGAAGACAAGAACCTGAATCTTCTGTTGAGGAACCAAAATAGCATCGATAAAAGCAAAAAAAAAAAAACTTAAAAAAATCTTAATTGGTAATATTTTGAAATATATATATATATAAATAATAATTTATAATATTAACATATTAATATACATATATTATGATTATTGTCCCAAAAGCTTTTAACTTGAGTGCCTAATGATAGATTCCAGAATCCAATATATTTGGACGCTATCCAGGCTAAGAAGTGAAAAGAATATATTTTGTCTGGTACATAACACAGGTAAAGGAGAAGCCAAAAACATGGGGAAATGCGATCCCTAAAGCTTTGCAGGTCTGGTGCAATGACTAGAATTAAAAGTCTAGTCTTTTTCAGATCTGCTGCATACTGGAGGAATAGGTCCCTTAAGGGAACAGAAACATACAGATCTACTTTGTGTATTTTTAAAAGTGCTTAGCAAGAAACTTTGATCCATGATTTCCCCCCTACAAAGAAGTAGGACGAAACTTCTTTGTGCTCCAGCCTGGGGAAGAAGATGTAAGAAGGAGATTCTTTGCCCGTGGGACTCAAATTATCATAAATATGCTAAGCAGGGCAGGCTCCACAGCATGTGGCACTGGAGCATGTGCAGTAACCACAGTAGCCCTAAGCCTCCTACAGCAAAGCCTCGACAGGCAGAAACCTTCCAGCTTCTTTAGATTTGGCCAAACTGTCCTTTTTTGTCTGAGCACAAGCTGTTGGATTTGGTCCAAAACTCAGCATACGAGGGTGATAACATGCACTGAGTAACTAGACTAATGCACAGATCACTCACTGCCCCCCGTGCCAGCATGTGAGACAGCAATGCATCAAGTCAAACAACAGGGTATTTCTGGCGTCCTAGGCATGGCAGTGTTGATAGTCCCCTTATTCCCAGTCCCATCTGCAGCCAAGAACCACGTAACCTCAAGAGCAGCGACTCCTTAGCCAACATCTACTATGTCTGGAGGCAAAAGTGCTACCTGGCTCAAACTCATTACAGGCTTTCTTGTGGTGGGAGCAGGGCGGAGGAGGAAGAGGCAGACCGCTGTGTGAGTCTTACACTCACAGTGTCCTATCCTCCCTTTGCCTGCACTGCAGCTAGGGAAGCACTGTTTTGCAGAATAAAACCAGAACAATGACACCTGACAGGTATAAATGTGTGGCAGTAAATGCAGGGAAGTTTTACTCCTGCAGGACGTCACCTCCAGCATTTTCCCTTAGGGAAGGTTGCTTGCTGGTCACAGACTGCTCAAACACTGTTTAAATAACTTGTTATTTAAGAAACAGTAAGCCTGCTGTAAATGCATTCAAAGTGCCTACAAAGAACAATCAGTACCTGGAAGAGGCAGTACTTGTATCTTAAGTGTCCCGAATCGTCCCTTTGCCTGCACTGCAGGTAGTGAAGTACAGTTTTGCAGAATAAAACCAGAACAAGGACGGTCGGAGCACGGCTACGGATGATGCCCGGAAGGTCGATCATAAGACAAGTCCATTTTGCTTCCCTTAAATGATGAATGGACTCCAAAAATAACCTGACACATTTCCTTAAGGATGTGTTTTAACTCCACAATGCCTCATTAGCTGAATACTTGTATACGTGATATATCTCCTTAGTGGTACTAAAATTGTACTTGATATACTGAGACATTCATACCATTCTGAAGACTGGTAAGATATAATTAAAGACAGTTTTTCTCCTTATTATTAGTGACAACTGTAACAGGAGAAGCAATTAAAAAACTGACTTGCGCATAGCGTGTATATGTATTAAGAACATCTAACAACTTCAAACTATAGGGTCTGTCAATACAACCTTGTACTGACAGTGTAATGAAAGAAATAACAAAGGCTCCTGCTTGTACTGTTTAAAGGTGATCCACAGACAAGACACAAGAGGAAAAAACATTATTTGTAGTTCAGCTGCCTGCAAGTATTAAAATATCTGTAGCAGCAGAGCTATGCTATTGTGCAAGGCCCCTCTGGCTGCTTGAAACACTGTTATGCTTTTTAAGGAACTCCTTTATTTTGATAAATTTCAAACTGCTTGCACTTATGAGGGAATTCACCCTTAGACTTGTGATTTAGCTGTTCTACAATTACTCAGGGATTTTATTTGATGGCCTTGCTTATTTTGTTTGAATAAAATGGGGATATTAAGCAATTCCTGGATGAATGCCCTGTGGGGTGATTTTCTAAAAAAGTATATTCACTTCTGCCATGATTTCAGATTTTTAGTGCTGTTTATTGATTTAGTCACAAAATAACATGCTCCGCATCCAGCTCTCAAATAGGCATAATCTTAGCCTGATACACTGCAGCTTTATCTTTTGGATCTTTCTCTTCTTCCTTTTTTTTCATTCTTATGGGATACTCTATCATTCATGTATACACTTAGAAGCATCTAATGCTAGAGATGCACTCTGTACCTCATAGAAAATATATGTTCAGTTTATTACTCCATGAATATTGCCAGCTGCTTCTTGGACTTTCACAGGGCATGAAGGAATCGCCTTGGCTGAGATGTAAATCATACCTTTCTATACAAGCACAAATTAATCTGGTGTAGTGCTTAGAGGAAAAAAAAAACAATAATCATAAAATGCAGTAATAGATAAGGTATTTTATTAAACTGGGCCTCTTGGCTCATCTAGTCTATGACTGTATTTCAGTACTACATATAATAACATCGAGCAATGACTACCACTCACCGCCACCCTTCATTTCTATAGCTCTTTTCTGGCCATAAATGCCAGAGTAACTTTGGTAGAAAGTGTGTGCTCTGCTTTTCCACATGTCAGAGAAAGCGAGGCACACGTGGGCTCAGTGGCTGTACCAGCTCATACAGGAGGCACCTGCCAAGCAGAGATTACAAATCAGGTATCTTCGCTCTTGTGTGGCTGCTCCAGTGGCTGCATCATGCAGCCTCCCATGCAGAAAATACCAGCGCCTTTGGTACCCTGCCAGGGAGACAAAACCCTGAATGTGCGTTTCAGAGAGCAGTCCTAGGCACTTTCAAATTTTCAAATCCTTTTCAATTTAAATAGCCTAAAATTGGCAAACTTTCTACAGCATCCTCACCGTTACACATTACCTTCTTCAGTATGTTCCTTAAAGGACTATGGCTTATGCAGCTGAGCTGTCTGTCCAGCAGTTTGTCTTGTTCTCCCTTATGCCTGTAACTCCTGAATCTGTTCAGCAGCTTCAGCCAAATTTGACATAGGGACAGCAAATGCTCAAAGATATTAAGTTCCTTCAAGTAATGGAAGTAAGTGCATCTGTAGATGAGAAAGAGAGGTCATTTACTGGCCCCTTGAAGTAAAGACTGCAGTACAAACACAGCTATCTTTTTAGACATAAATAACTCAGAAGAGATGAAGTCATAGAACATCAAGTTGCTTCTATCCTTTAATAAAAATAATTTTAAAAAGGACTCTCAAGGACTGAGACTACTAGCATCACTAAGATTTTCTCCTTATTTAAAATTCTGCACTGTTTCCATACTCCAGTTTCTCTAACAAGGCTTCCTATTGCTGTTACTCTCATCACATCTCCCTCTCTGCTACACCAAGTTCCTGGGTCTTGTGTCCTGCAAGTTCATCAGGGCAGAGGCAAAGCTGCTTACTCAGTGTTTGCAGAGTACCAACCACAGACACTTTGATTCCTGAATGCCCATAAAATATAGATAAAATGAGAATTCAATATCCCGGTGCATCTGTTTCTGCAAGCAAGTTGCTTCATTGAACTACACTGCTCACTCAAGTTGGCCATTAGGGCCAACCATGAAAATACGTTCTTCCATTTGTTTTTGACTAAGAAGCAGTGCCCTTTCCATATCATTCCTGCCTATTCTACAGAAAATAATCAATTATCTATGTAATGATTCTCACCTTAAACCATCTGCCTCACCTGTCCATAGGTCCAGTCTGTTCAGAGACTTCTGCGGGTATAATTCTTGACTACTGCATCTTACAAGTTACAGAACATGTATTTATTTCACTGGAGAGTGCCTATGAGCGAAAGCAGCACTGCTTGTTAAAGAAAGACTCTGCTGAGTATAATTCTTCAGCTAGCTAAACACTTCCTGAATAAGAACATATATTTAAAAACAATTTTCTAAAACAATTCTTAGAAATACATCACCAGTTACAGTAAACATATAGGAGCTGGAATTAATTCCACAAGGAGCTGTTATTTTAAAGACACAGCAGTCCCCATCCCAGAAGGACAATGAAGTACAATATGCAAGCTCATCTAATCACCGTATCCAATTACAAGGAGGAATAAATCATCACACACATGTCTATGTCTGAATTTTAAAGAGCAAATAAATCATGAACAGTCAAGTCAAAAGCTGCCATCTCTGCGTTCACAGATTAGTGTGTGTGTGTGGGGGTGGTTCCCTTCCGCTTTAAATGAGAGTTCAGAAACTATAAACAACATGAAGATAAATATAAAAGCTGCAGTTTTTTGCCCAGTTTGGCACCTGACCATAAAGAGCTGTCATTCTTTGCAGTGGGAAACACAAAATGGGGAGTTTTTAACTGATACTTCTCCACATGATGGCTGTGGAACAATTTCAAAACGTCCCTTGATGCAAACTCCAGATAAGCTGGTAATCTGTAACAGTAAACATGAAAAATGCCTCTCCACCTCTGGAAATGTTGGCCCAAAACAAAGTGACCTGATGATTGCTCTAAATCTCTAGCTTTGATATCCCCAAACATTTCCTATCGAAGGTGAAGACAACACTGGAGCACACTGACAATAGGCTTGCTTTATAGCAGCTCCTCTCACGTGCCCCAAAAGCCCACAAACCCAACGTTAGGCTGATAAACATCAACCTAACCAGCGCTGGTGTCAGACTTCCCTAGTCTCTCTGCCTCGATTCCCACCCAGGATCTTCAGGGTCAGAAGCAGCGCTGGCGCTGACCTGCTTCCCCCACTGCTCTCAGCTTCCTCATCCCAGATCTCCATGGCAGAGCTCTAACACGGTACTTTCTAGGAGTAACTAAATTCTCTCTGTTTGTCAAGGCAGTATTTCTTGCAAAGCTGATGGCATTTTCATGTTTTCCACATGCTTTTAGAAAACTGTTATCAATGATTTATTCCTCTTTGTAATCACACACACGGTTATATATTCCCAAATCAGATTTCATTAACCTTGATCCCTAAGCAAATTTCCAGTCTTTTAAACTGAGATGCTGAATCAGGTGCATCAGTATGGGGAGAAGCTGTAGTTACCTTAATAGCCTAAATGCTGTAATTTGTCCATCACTGGTGGTTTCCGTGTTTTAGGCCCTGCAAAACAATGTTGCAGCTCCTTGCTGCTTTGAGACTTTGAAAGGGGGAAAAAAAAGGGGTGACATCAGGGACCTAACAAATGCTGTTTGTCTGTGGATGTTTTTTGCTGCTGTTTGTTTGCTTTCTGCTCCCAGCCTGTGGCTGTGTATTTCCTATGATGCACTAGCATTAGCAACAAACAAAATCACATTTATAAGGCTCATATTGACTGGTGGGGAGGGGGAATGAAACCCAACAAGGCTTCCATTATTGTATTGATGCTGAGGCTCTAAAATCCCAAATGGGAAAGAAAAAAAAGTATCTGGATTTCTTTTTCTATCTTCCGTGGTGCCTAGAGATAAGCCAACAAGCCCTAAATCCTAAAAATTGGAGGGTGTAAGAAGTTGAAGGAAAAGCTGACTGTTGAATCAATAAGGCCTTATGAGCAAGAGGAGGGATGAAGGGCTTAGAAAAAAATAAAGAAATAGAAATGTAGTGCAAAGCAGGAGTAGGTGAGGCATAAAGGCCTCCAGCAGTGCCAGGTCTGGCAGCATGATTTTTCCATAATTACATTTCTAGTTCGGGTGAAGCTCAAGTTAAAGCAACAGAATAAAATCATAATTCATCCCAAATGTTATCATAAGGAAACGTAAGTTTCGTATAATTAGCTTCCATCAAAATGAGATCCATTAATGCTGCTGCTTTATTTACACTGACCTATTTCCCCCTTTCCTCTCCTTTCCCTCACCCTTTTTATTTTTTTGCCCCCTAGTGTCCTTGAAAACAGTGATCACATTTACACAATTTGGTTTCAAAAAGATCTTGCAAGCGTTTCTGGACTGACACAAGGTCGTCTTATACTCTGAGCCTGACTCCAGAGACCACTATGTGAGCTGCTGCCACAACTACAACTCACTTAGGTATTTTTCACCTTGTCTCAAAGATGGGACATGCAATTTACTTTATTGCAGTAACTGATGCTATTCTGAAAAGCTCTTTCTGCCAGAATCAGCTGTATTCTGTGAGGGTAATTGACACTGATATTTCAAAAGTCATGAAAAAACACTGGCTGTCAAAGTGGTGTAATTCTACTCCTGTTTCAATCTGTGAAAGGATGATAATTGACTTGAAAAAAATGCAGGACTGTCTCCAATGCCAACCACAAAGACTCTCCTAAAAGGTGCTGTATGTCCTCAACAGATAATAAACTGGATCAAGCCTCTCCCGCTAAAAAAAGCTACAGCAATTTAAAGCTTGCATTATGAGCTTACAACTTTCAGCTAATGCACAGGGCTTCTGAATTTATGCCAAGAGCATTCAGGTCCATTATTGCCTTTTTAGACAGGCACCTCAATTCACATAAAAGCACTCCTCCTACAACTATCCCTAAATTCAGTAGCAGATTGTCTGACTTGCCCACTGAAATCATAAACTAGCAAGATAACACAAAATACAGCAGAATCACCAGCATATCCCTTCCAGCACATAAAAAATTTCGCCTTAAGTAACTGGCCTCTGAAACGATGAGGAAGTAGCACCCGGAGTTAGGACATAGCAGAGCTGAGCTCCGCTGCAACTCATCACCTCGAGCACGTTGCAATAAAAGGAGTCAGGACTGACAGCTTTGGTGGGGATGAAATGTGTCCCCACTGCAACTGCTGTGGGGCACAGCAGTCCCACACCACAGTCCTCGCTCAGTAATGATCCGCAACTCCACCATTTGTGAAGCACAACCACTATTCCTGCAACAGTTTGTCTATCTGACAGGCAGGCATTCCCATGCAACACTGCTTATTTCACCATTTAGCAAGCAGAGGCATTTGGTACTGCAGTGCATTTCAGGCTTTGCACAGTTACTACGGGTAATCCAAAGAACGTGCACAAAACCTTACCAGGTACCACATACAAGAAATTGTTCACAAATAGGTCTTGTACTGTGTCTTTTGGGTTTTTTATTTCTCTAGGTAACTTCCAAGCACAATAATTTATAGACAATGCTAATGTGAAAAGGTGGGAAAGATGATGACTACGTTAGCATACCAAACAATAAAAGTTCCACAAAGCAGTAGCCAACTGCATTTAAGTAGCTTAGAAAAGTAACTATAATTGCAGTTTGGCTATAACCAAGAAAAGCCCTGTTCCTTCTCTTTAGGAAAAAAAAAAAAAAAAAAAAGGTCAAAGCTGCTTCTTCCATACTACTATAAGACTGTTTGAACTGAGGACATGTTAAGAAGGATTGCAAGGGAAAGAGGAATTAACAGCACGAGAGTAAATTTAGTTTACAAGGGCAGGGGGAGGGGAAAAACAGCTTTGAAGAACAGGTTTCTTTCAGATTTTTAATACATGACCTCAAAGTAAATGCAGGCCTTCAGTCTGTCAGTGAATGCATCCTTCCCCTCTGTGGGCGAGGAATGAACATGCTCTTTATACTTCTCTGCAAATGTTAATCTCACAAGAAAAGCATTGTATTATAGCAACTTTGAACACTGGAAACACTGGAATTCAAGCTCTGCAGACAGTGGCTGAGCTGTATTCTTGGACTCAAAGATGCAGCAAGTATTTCAAGACTCAGTCGTGTGTTTTCAGCATTCACACACAACTCTCCCACCCCACGCAAACTGCTTCCCAAGGGCTGCTTTTAGGGCATCCTACCCAAGTTTTGTAACATTAGAGAGCGACAGCTCTTGGGAGGCTTTGTTCTATTCTGAAATTGAGCTTCCCACTTAATAGCTATCAAAGTGCTAATATCATGCGTGACAGGAGCCATTACTGTACAAACACCCTTACTTATCTCAGCGGGTGGTGAATCATTGTGTTGTGCCAGAGAAACACAAAAACAGAGTATTGAAGACAACGTCTGGGTTTTCAATGGTCTGCAGTGCTGGAAGGCTGTAGGTCAGGATTTGACAGAAACAGCCTTAAGAACAGTGCTAAATGGGGAAGAGGGATAAGCAGCAATAGGAAAGATAGCCTGAAAGATGGCCCCTGTGGCTCCTGATGAAGGAACGGGACACGTGGGCATTGCAGAAGAAGTGAAGCAGCAATGCTGAATTTTCCGTTTTGCATTCCCAGTTTCTGCTCTCACAGCTAACTAACTGACCTGCCAATCCACACACAGTCTCCTGCTACTGCTTAATGGGCTAATAATGTCTTCTACTTAAAGAAACACCTGAACGTCCAAATATGATCTGATTCCCTTCCCCGCCCCCACAACAAATCAATAGCTGTAATACAAGAAACTCCCTTATAGATCATGTTTCATTTTTCTCCATTAGAAACAGCAGCTTTGAGATAACTGCATACATTTCTATAATTCATGAGCTTCGCAGAATCACAGAATCATTATGGTTGGAAAAGACCTTCAAGATCATTAGGACCAACTCTAAGAATACTTAGGATACTTAACCATTGGGATACTTAGCAGGGCTAAGCTCTAGTCTGCATCTGAAAGATAGGACACTAGCTGCAACAAAAGGGACCTGCTCTACTTTGTTTCTGAACCTGCAGCTCTTGAGTAGACCAAACTTAAACTCCTCAGTATTACACTTAAGCCAGCTGGCATATTTGTACATCTGAGATGACACTTCTCTTATTACAATATATATTTGGTACCAACACTGTGCAAGGATCTGTTTTTTATTTTTGCTTTTATGGACCTCTGTCCTAGTCATCTGACCTGGGAACATTATTTTTATCTGCTAGATTCGATGTTGACCAGATACACTCAAGTGATAAAAACAATACTTGCACTAGGATAGAAATGGGAACACAACATTTACTAACACTGTTTTAGTACAAAACATGAACATTTTTACAAAGCAAAACCCTTTTTAGGTGCCTGAGATGCCAAAAGGTCCCTAGGTGCCTCTGCACACTGAAACCATGTCTTTGTCTGATGGCTGTTTCTGTCCCTTTCCCTCCTTGAAATGGTTCAATTTGCTAGTCATGCCTAGGTCATGAAAAGTAACCACTAATGAACTGAAAAAAACAGCACTAACATCTACAGAAAGAGACCTGATCACTAGGACAACAGGATGAGACCATTCACTGTTCTCCCTGCTGACCAGAAAACTGTACAGCAGGACCACCAGATTCACAGAAGCAAGCGAACAGACAGACGGGTCCGCCTGTAGCACCACTGATAGGGCCATACTCCTGGAGGCTGGTTCCCAGACTCTTTCCCAGTCATTGGATATAAGGGTGAAACAATCCCAGAGCAGCTTCTCAAGACTCTGCCTTTTTGAATGACATTGCCCTAAACATACCTGAGTGAAGGAAAAAAAATAAAAAAAAAATAAAAAAAATCCCCCTCCCACCTTTTTCAGGCTTTGAGTCTCCATTTCCCACAAATAAGTGTCTGAGCTCCAGCAGGAAACCGCATTTAAGGCACATTCCCCATGCTGGCATTTCCCATTAGCTTAGGCACTGCAGCGTGTGACACGCTGTCTGTGGTGAATTCCAGATGTGACACTCTTTCTGCAGGCTGATTCAGCTCACTAATGTGACAGAAAATAATCCTAGCAAAGAGAAAGAGTGGTTTCCTACTTAGATGCTTAAATGTACTTGGCGCAAGGTCAACACCAAGCACGTTAGAGGAGAAGGAGCTACATGGCAAGGAACAGAAGGACAGATGGAGGATAGAGGATACTCCCATCTGAGCAGAAGCCAGTGTCCGTGCTGACTGTCTCAATCCCTGCCTCTAGGTCTGGGTCTAGTACTATGTCTTTGACAGAGGCCAACAGAGGATGTCTGCAGAAACAAAAATCCTAAGAAAAAGACAAGTGGACTTCTCTTCTGATACATTGTCATAGCTTCTACAACCTGATATTGGAAAGACTTCCCAAATCGGGTTGCATCCACATCACTGCAGGGATGGAGTTCTCTTTTTACCCAATTTGTTTCTACAACCTTTCAGATACGGCTTCCACAAAGTCCTCACACAATATCACATCAAAAAAAAAGTCTTTATTCATGATATTCCCAATAATTTCACTGTATTGTGAAACACTGTACTTTAAGAAAAAATGAACAGCCTTTCCATAGTCACTTTCTTCATATAATTCATGGTTTTATAGACCATATCCCTCCTTTATAGATATCTCTTTTCCATCCTGAATAACTGTAGACTATTTAGTCCTACATCTATTTAATCCATAGTTCCTATTATCCTTTCATACCTCTTCTGGTTTACTCAAAACCTTTTTGAGCTGGGATGGAAGGAATTGTATTATACCTACCATATTACACAGTTATACAATGGTGTAATTTTGGTTCTTGTTTGTCCTCTTTCCTTCCCTATTTTACCAAACACTATTTCCCTTTTTGACCAATGTTGAATAACAGTTTCCAACAACTATCAACACGGTCTCCAAAGACCTGCTTTCTGCATAGGATTAGCTAATTCAGTGCCTACATTGGATACATATAATGAGGACTTCCTTTTTCCATGTTCGACAATACATTACTTTGCATTTATCAGGTGGGATCTCATGCACAATTTTATCACACAATTGCTATTCCTTCTTCTTCCCTTCTACCACAGGACTGGTTTTCAGGGACAGTCTGCTCCCCACTCCTTATTCCCAGCCTCACACTGCCCCTTTTATTATGTTCATATGGTTATTTTGAGTCAGATCAGCTTCCTGATCTAACATAACTAGCAGACAAACAGGTAATGTTTACCAGTGCACTGACAGGACAACATGACAGCTCAAACAAGCCATCAGAGGTGGGGATAGTCAGGCGTACAAGAACATAATCTTGCATGATCATCAAAGATAAAACCACAGCTTCACTTTTCATGAGATTCTCAATCATTTAACACGATCGGCTCATTCTGATAGCTTCTCTCCTTTTCAGAGGCGGACAGTTTACCCTTACCTCTTCTCTTCTCTCTCTTAAGCCATTATTAGTTCTGCAAAGGACCTTTCCTCTTATGAGAAGATTGTTCAAATTTCTTTAAGGATTTTTGGCAAAGGCCTTGCCAAATGCAAGATACGGACACATCAAATATGTATCTTCATACTCTTTGAATCTTTTGCTGTACAAGATAAACAAGGCTTGAATATTTTCTTCCAAAAGCAATATTTGTTTTCCTTCGGTATGATATTTCTTCATTTTACTTTTATTGTAATGCTACTCAATTTCCCAGCACAAAGTTGTAACTATACTTAGGCTGGAGTTTGACATGTAACTCAAACTACTGCATGCAAGCCCAACTGCGGAAGGGATTAGTCCATCTCTCCGTCTGGCTTCATCTCCCTTGTGCCAGGAGCAAAGTTTGTGCCAGTAACTGATTAACTGGATCCAAAACGTATCTTAAAACTAGAAATTTACCATTTTGTGACTTAGTTTCAACAAGGATGATTACAGAATCCCACAGAAAGTTGCACTAATACAAGGCAGTAATAGGAGGCAGGGGCAGGAATGAGAGACTAGGGGAGACTGAGCTGATGCTTCTGACTACAGTGCCAGTTTTTGCTAGAATAATATATGGGTAAAATGACAACCTTGCTGCTTAGAGTTTTTTCTTTTAAAATTTTCTTTTAACATTTTCCACCTTCCTGTGCCACTGAAGCTGATTTGTATGACAGATTATACACCACTGTTAGGAGTTCAGCAATTTCATATCTGAGTTCCTTTAGAAGTCTTTGGGGAGTAACATCTGATCCTGGCGATTTGTTACTATTCATTTTATTGATTTATGCTAAACCTACTTCTACTGATACTTCAGTATGAGGCAGCTCCTTGAATCATTCTGTATGCAGAAATGGTCATGTGTGGGAACCTTCTCAAGTTTGTAATACTGTACACTGAGACAAACAATGATTTTCCTTATAAAACAAAATAGTTTTGCTACTGTTAACTCTGATATTTCTCTATGCATCTTAACTCTGCTAAACTCTTATTCCTCTCAATACACGTTGTAATAATATGCCTTTTTCCTACTCAGTTCACTAAGTTTTCCTAACAATTGGCTGCAAAGTTAACAAAGTCTCTCAGAATGATGATAAGACAGTATTTCATTATAGATGACAGATAAGGGGCAGGCATTTAGTTGCAGCAGACATTTATTTTCCCCATCTTAAATGCTAGAAGATACAATCACAAAATATTAGGCAAGTATTTACCCTCCTTGACATCAGTCACCATGCACCAGGCACGCTCATCTTGATTTTGTGGCAGTCTGAAGAGTACCTGTTTTAACATCTTCCACTCATCAGGAATAAGACACAGTGAGCAAGAACTCTAACAGCAGTCTTTATAGCTAAGAAACAAGTAAAACAAAAAGGAAAAAGGTATTTTTTTTCTTGGATTAATAGACAAAAACAGCCCCTGGAAGAGGCACAACTGCAGCCATTCCTGGGAGCACCACTCAGCAGCTATCTAACTCCAGTTAGTTCACGCAAGAGGATACCATTCTCCTAAAATGTCATGTATCTCAGGACATGCCATTATCCAACACACCAAAGTAGTATCATTGGTGGAAGGGTGGAAGAAGAATGGATTAAACAAAAGCAACCTTTGTTTACATCACACTTCTGGGACAAACAGACAGGATCTGAGGGTTCCTCTAGAAGCTAGGTCATGGTCCCAAAGTTCCCAAAGTTGCTTCTGTACTTCTGTGCAACACGGGAAAGTTTGTAGTGATTCAAGGACCATCTACGCTCTTAGATAGAACAACATAAAATGACAGAAAGCTGATTACCACCTTTCCTCTCCTCCTATTATCAATATATCCTGGCTATATCTATTTTCACTAGGTTAAGAAGATTCATTCCCTTTTTCTGTTCAGTTAACTCCTCCAAGCCTTTATCATCAGCCATCCTAAAAATTATCCTACCTCTCCCTTGCCACAAATCCTTTCACTCCTTTTTTTTTTTTTTTTCCAAAAAAGGGTCTCCATTTCCCACTGCTTCTTGACCTCCAAGACCTTCACAAATCAGTCTCTTCCTCCTCCTGTTCATTCCCTAAAATGAATCCCACAATAGGAAGCTGAAAGACAAGTAAGGTCAAGATCAGTGATGAGGGGAGATAAAGCACTCTGTTTCAGCAACCTTTGGGTTAAGCCGTCTGAGAGAGGTGGCCCGACACGTGGGAATGGACTGAGTGGATTGATAATCACTGTGTCAGGGAGGTTGTCAAACACTGAACAAGATCTCCATAAGACAAGATGGCAAGTTTGAATAGACACCAGGGTGCAGATCTTCCAAAGACTAGATCAGGATAATATCCAAGGAAGGAAATGTTGCTAATGCCGAAGAAATAAAAGTTTTAGCAGAAGAGAATAACAAGCCAGGGGAGGGAGTGAGCAGGGGGAGAGAAAAAGGGAATGGATCAGAGATCCTAAGAGATCCTAAGACGTTAAGATCTGGCCTTTTAGAGATCAATCATTCAAATCACCCTGGGCAAAGATTCTCCCAGGAGGAAAGCCTAACATTTTCTGCCTGGATATTGACATATTCAAAGGGTTTCACTCTATTGCACTCTTAAGACTTCAAACTGCCCTTCAAGACATGCATTCAGCAGACACTCACAGATAACTGCAAGCATAGAGACTATCTGAAAACATTCCTAGTTACAGAAACTAAAGAATTTCCAGTAGTTCATATGCTTTCCTACTCATTCTGGAAAACAAGTACAGCCTTCTTAAGAGCTGGTACATTACAAGTTACAGCAAATGATGAAAATTTTCTCCCTTTGAGATGCCGGAGTGTATGGTTAGTGACAAATCCTTGCTTAAGATAATGCTGCAAGGACTCATATATACTTCTGCCACAATCATCAGGAAAAACAATAGTCATTAAACAGTTATTAACTACCTACATTCACAGATTTGTGTAAACCCCTTACTATTAAGGCACTCTTTCAAGACATGCTTACCGCAGTCACCTGAGCTGTAAGCTCTACACTAGATTAATCTAGTTGTGCGTGTTGCAATGTCCTCTTTACTGTCTTAGTTGCTAGAATAATGTTCTACCACATCAAGGGTAACAGAATTCTTCTACAGGCAGGGGTGATGGAAGGTGCCCTCAACTGTTTAAGAAGGATGTCATAGCAGATGCTTAAGGTATCCTCCTACAAGTTTAGAAGCAACTGAAGGGAACCCTGAACTTAGGGGCTGGACCAAGATCAAATTTATTCCAGACCATCTCCAAAGTTTCCTTTTACTCTCACTGCTATAAACTAGTACCTGCTGCTGACCTGGGCTGAAAACAAAGGATGGATGGAAGCAATACACGGCACATCATCCAGCTGAGTCGTTGTTAATAAAAATTGGTGTTGCATGACCATGCTAGCCCCAGGAGTTAGCGGACTTTTTTTTTTTTAATGACCACTGAGGGTTGCAGTCATGATTTGTTATACAAAGAATGGGAGTGAGAGCATATGGAGCATCTCTCCCTGGAAACCAATGCAGAGGGTCAAGTAGAACAACAACGGCATGTGCTTTACCTGACGTAACCCTGGCTTTTTCTTATATTCTCCACAGACACAAATAAGCAAACAAGAGGCGAGGAGGGCTGCAGGGACACCAGGAGGCCAAGGAAGTCACCATGTAAGTGGCATTCTGACAGCAGGAGCAGCAGCTGGGTGCAACAACATTGTCCTTTTATGTTCCCCAGCACTCTGCCTGCTAAGATACAAGCCTGCAAGACTCTGCCCCTCTGCAGTCCTCTGAGATGAGCCAGACTGGACTACAAAAATCTCCTACAAGGAACAGCAAAGCCCAGAAAAATGGCACAAGGAAGCCATTGGGTGCACACACAAAGGTGTATGTGCATATTTCACCTATTTCCTCACGTCAGGTATCACAGGGGGTCTGCAAAACAGAGTGATCGCAATTATGACATTGGCAATTATCTACCACACAAACATTTAAAAACACAGTACAAAAAATATTTTAAAGAAATACTATATTACCAGATTAACTAAGCAAAACAAAAACAATATATGATGAACTACACTCAAGCAACTTGAGGGACACTGGACAAGGTTTAGGTTTTCACGGTGATGGTGGGAAAGGGAAACCACAGTCCCTTACTTCTTGGTTCCATCCATGGGATCCAGTTTACCCTGACTACAGAGATGAGCTGGCTGTGTCTCTCCAAAAGTGCAGTAGGGCAGAAGAGGTGAGGAGGAGCCAGCATTTAAATACATCACCATCTGCTATGGAACCCTCAAGCAGTATCTTTAGTATAGTTGATCTGAGGGCAGTTTGTCAGCCCTCTCTAAACAATAAGAAGAGGCTAATAAACTGCCTAGCTTGGACACAGTGATGAGTGGGAGAGTAAAGAGAGAGAGGAAAAAAGAAAAGGTAGTAAATATCAGTATCAGATGTACACAGTATCTAATGTTTTACATAAGGAGTGCTTTGCACTTAAAAACACTAAAATATAATTCATAACGCTAGTGAAAATCTCATTGTTCCCCAGCAAGATTTTGATCTTTTGAACAAAGCTAAAGAACTGTAGCAGTGGACAGTTAATGTCCTTCAATCTGCAAGTGATTACCATTTCTTTTCTTTTCTTTTTTTTTTTTTAATCTATCTAAATTTTGATCAAAAAGACCAAGAGCTGGTTGAGATAAATCCTACACAGAAGTAAGCTGACTGCATCTGTGGAAGCAAAGCAATCTGAGCAATGCAGAGTCTCTCTGCACTTACATATTAATGCCTAGGCAGACAAAAGCAGCACGAGAAATATAATACTATCACCACTGGACACTATGTATTTCTTCAGGGCATTTATGCATCATCGCTAGGAATATGCCTATTGTCCCACACTAAAGTGATGACTTGTTCTGCGAACCCAATACCGATGTACCTCTGGGAATCACAGATGTTATTTATATTTTCAGTCGCTTAAAAGGATTAAAGTGTGTTTATTCTCAGTAATCTCATTTGCTGAGAGATCTGTATACAGGCATCAAGAGTATGCATTTTAACCCTATGGGGAGCGATCAGCAGAGCTCAGCTCCATTCAGATGCAGCTGCATCCTCAGCCTTCTCTTTGGAATTTGGAAACTCTGGAAGCCTCACCAGCCTGGCTATTTTCATTAAAACAATGAATAAATTACAGGTTGGAGGCACTCTCGATGAACTACCACAGGACCTCCGTTGACAGCAAGCTGTGCATACGGCCAAGAGATCCAGCTGAAAATTAAACTGCATGTCAAGTAGCCCAATCAATATAATAATTGCCCCAGGCTGCAACAAATTACTGTCTTTGGGTGAAGATGTGCAAGCACAGCATCAGCCTGCGCGGCACGTCTTGTGCGGCAAGGAATTCATAAGCCGCACTTATGAACCCACTTAGGAAATGAAAAATGTACCAAAGTGCTTGGGTGGTGGCAAAAGGTGCTCTTAGACGCACGACTGAGGTGTGCATCAGGAACTACGATCAGGGTAATAACAGCCACAGGCTGCAAGGAATTGCAGTGTCTAGTTGCAGAGGCAGGAGTGCTGCACATCACACGCTGTAGCCCGGGCTGCATAGTGTAAGCCGTATATATACACATTAAAAAATAAAATAAATACATAAAAATAAAAAGGAGAAGTTGTTGCTAAGGGTGCGATTCCTGTGTAAACTGCTGGTATTCCTGCCCCGAGGCTGCACTCCCCACTTTGCTACCGCCCGCTCGCCGCGCGGTCCCGCTTCCCCGCTGCATCCCTCGTCCCCTCGCTGCATCCCGCATCCCCTCGGCGCTGAGGGGGAGCCCCCGGGGGGTCCCCGCGGGCGGGCTCGCTCCTTACCGGTCTCTTTGTCCTGGGCGGCCTCCAGGTGCAGGTCGCCGAGGAGATGCTCCAGGATCTTCTCGGGCGTCCCGGACACCACCACGTATCTGTCGGAAAGCAGAGAGTCCACAGAGTCATCCTCGGTGGAGGACTGCGAGCGGCTGCTCCACTCGTCCTCGTCGTCCTCCTCGTCGATGTACTTGAAGTAGGGCACGTCGAAGGTGGGCAGCGGCCCGGCCACGCGCCCGCGCGAGCTGCCCATGGCGGCGCCCGCCGCCGAGCAAGGGCGCTACGCGCGGCCCGCGCCGCTCAT
>JAWLRI010000169.1:4755547-4817360 GCA_034781795.1 Crypturellus tataupa | reverse complement strand
CGCGCGCGGCCGCTCGGGTGAGCCCCAGGGCGGCCCGCACCCGCCGCGGCCCTTCCGGCCTCGCCGCGCGTTTGTTTATTATTTATTTCTAACAGCCCACTTGCGAGCTGCGCAAGCAGCACATGCATCCCGCACTGCCTCGCTGCCGCACTTAAACAAAGGCAATAAAAGCGGTGAGGCGGAGAGGCAGTACATGCCGCTAACGCATCCTTTTCAGTAATTACGCGCGAATTTCATGCCCTCCCTTTCGGCAACTTTTCAACCTGCAGCGTGGAAAGTTCAGGCCCGTGCCCACGCCACGCTTACACCTCAGCTAAGGAGAGATGTGTCAGTGCACAGACTGCCCTGTCTCGGCATCCGTGCATTTCTGCACACTCGGGCCCGTGCCGAAGCGGCTGAGCGAGCAGTGCGGGCGCCGAGGGCCCGCTGCTGACGGGGCAGCGCGCACTGAAACGCTGCGTGGCCGCAGCTCCTGCCAGTCCGCTCCGAGACCCTCCCGGCGCGTCCTGCCACAGGGGCGCGAGCGACTGCGATGCCAGTACCCGCGGCAGCGCCCGTGCCGCCAGGTGCGACGCGCTTTAGGATTGTATCGGTCACCATGCGAGCGAGCCGCACATTTACACATGTATTAAGGCAGTACATGCACTGCTCAAGGGGGAAAAGCTGGCGTTTGCGTGTCAAGCATACAGTATCCAGCAGTGACAAAGACTTCAAGTAGCTTAAAAATTGCAGAGAAACAGATCCTGGAAAAACAAGATAGGGAACTTTGTGACACTCCCCCCGATCACTTTCTGATCCCCCTTTTTATTATTTTGTTTCTTATTCCAAAATCCAAGGAGCATGATCACTGTTTCTGGTTGTCAGTGTAGTGCAAGCAGGTCAAAAAATGTATCCTCTGCCCTGAAAAAGTTCTCTTTATTGGTAAACAACATGTAGAATTGATCTATTAAATATCTGCAAGGTCAGACATCCAGGTACTGAGCCAATTAATGTCAGATATTCATTGTAGCATTCCCAGGGGACACTACTGAGAAGCCACGTTACAGGAATACTGATGCATAATTGTAATCTTCCATTTCACCGGACGTGGCTTTTTTCCCTTTTTTTTTTTTTCCCTACATATTTGCAAAGCTGCAATGAAAGAAGCAACAAAAGAGAAGGGAAGCAAGAACTAGAAGCAGGTGCAGTATTAAAGCAATTCAGTAAGAGGAGGTTTATACAAATAAACCTCTCCATTTCTCTCTCTGTTTCTCTTTCTTTCTCTGACATCCTTTAAGAGAGCCCTGATCCTCAATTCCCTCATTTCCCTCCGCTCACTGACATCCTGAACTGCAGCGTATACAGTGCTTATATGTGCCGAATGGCACTGTATCTTCACAAACCATCTCTTTTCACATATATGGAAACGGACCCTTAGCACACCCATATACATTACATACATGAGCAGCTGGCAGTGACCGAGCTGCGAGCAGTGGCAGGGTGAAAGCCACATCACACTGGAAGGACATGAACAACAGGCTACCCTGGAAGGCAGTGCCCCACTTTCACACCTCGCCTAGCGGAGACATTTCCAAAAACCTTTGGGATAACTATATGCAAAGTAACCGCATAGAGAAATCCAATGAGGCAATTTTAATAAGATTCTTATTTTTGTCCTTGCCTGTTTTATCGATACAGAGGGAGACAAAAATCAACCAATTTTATCAAGAAGGGCAAAAATTGTGCAAAACCCAAGAACAATCAGTTTGAATTTGGATTATCATTGCATAAATAATCATTAAAAAAAAAAAAAAAAAAAAAAAAGATCAAGAACTATTTTGTTGTATGGAAAGAATTATTATCTCATTAAAATCCTGGTTATGCATGACAATTTTGCAGGCTCAGTTTGACCCCTGAATCATACTACAAGCAACAACAATTAACCCGAACAAAGCAAAGCACAAAGGAAAGTCCTGTGTATCTCCCCATTTTTTCCGAGTTCTGATTCCAAGGCTACAGCTATTATTCCGAAACAACATAAAGACATGCTTCATTTATTGGAATCTTGAATGGCCTCGGAAATAATTAAGTCTTGCTGGAAGAAAACTGGCTGCTCTCAGCCTGCTCCATCTGAAGCCACTTGCAGAGAAGGAGACTAGGAGCCCATGACAGCAATAAGTCTTTATGCCCAAGGCAGCGCCCTAGCTAAGAGTTCCTAAAGATCAACAAACTGACTCAAGAGGCATTTTCACGCTGCTGCCAATTAATTTAATGCCCTCTCACCCAGAGCACTAGGCAACCTGTCCATAGGCAACCAGTACCAACCGTCCAGGGGCAGGCCAGCTTGACGCTAACAACTCCCTCATCTCATAGACGGACAGGAGAATTTGGGGCAGAAGGGCTGCAGGGACAGCGTGTGCTGCAGATCAGCAGCCGCAGCATCATTTTAACTCTGGTGACACGGGCACCTCAGCGGTGAGCCCTCGGAGCTGCCTACCTGACTCCATCCACTCCAGTGCAGAAGGTAGGAAATGACTCTCGGAATATGTTTGAATTTGGGCTTGCAGAGGAAGCCTGGCTTGGAGGAAAGGCAGAGGGTGAAGAGCTCCAGAGATGCCCCGGAGCGTAATCAGCATCTGTGAAGCCTTGAGCATTTGTCCGGACTCTGTCCCAGTTGTCTCCTCAACATTTCTGTTTTCTTCTGTGTCTAATTAATGTCCATGCAGCGCTCCATCTATATTAACTGTTGCATTTCATTCTTATTATGGCTTTTAATTAATCAACTTGATGTCAACCTCTATGTTACCTTACCACCAGGAGTTTCAAGTAAACAGTAAGGCCCTCTGGACTTGGCAGATCTTTTGACTGATTTCGCAATCAATTCCGGTACTCCTGTCTATTTTTCTACTATTGGCTTAAGCCATTTTATCTCCAGGGCAATATATTTTAATGGCAGACACATACTACCTTTATTTGCAGCATGAAAGAAACCCTGGCTCAGTATAAATATTTATGTACTTACTGGAATGAAACGACTGCAACTCCTTTCTTAGCGGGCCTTAACTTGTGCGGGTTATGCTTTGCATAAGTAGGAATATGACCCTCTGAATTAGCGCTGGAGCAAAAGCAAACAGAAGCACATACGATAGCGTTGAAAATAGCCCCAGGGTGCCAGCTTCATTACGGGAAATGTGTTTTCTGGGTTATCTGGGATTGACATGGAGGAATCAAAGTTCTTGCCAAAGCAACATGTATTCGTAACACCCAAGGATATTTCCATGTCCCTAGAATGCCTAAATTTGGTCTTTTAAATAAAACAGGAACCAACATCCAGAATGTGCTGCTTCCTCTCTTCTTCCTGGAAACATCCACCACTAGAAACAGCTTTGAAATCTTCTTTACCTTCTAATAGCTTTTTGCAGCCTCACTCCAGCAAGGGTAAAAACAGTATGCTCTGCAACAGACACAGTATCATAAACCGCCTCACTGAAAATAAAGGTTCTCCTTCTGGGGAGAACCTCCCGTTTTCCTACCACTCCTCCATGAGATAGGACACCCGTGTTTATTAATTTTACCCATAACTAAGCTGTCTGTTGTGTTGAGACCTCATGACTTAGCAACTCAAAGCATGCACTTCCCAACATCGGAAGTCTCCTTCTGTATCTCTACATCTACTTCTTTAAAAAAGGGGACAGACCCAGATCTACCCCGGCAAAGCGCAGAGTCAGAGAGACGGCCACGCTCCTGCCTTCACTGAGTAAGGAAGCAGCCCTGCATTTCGGGGACAACCCAAATAAGGGTGTCTACACATACACCTTTTCCCGCTGCCAAACAACTGAGCAAAGGCAGAGCGCATCTTCCTCAGGCAACGTGAAACGAAGCAAGCTTTACACAGACTATCTCCTCCAAAATCACATTAAATAACAAAGAAATTGCCTCCTGTAGGAGCTAGAGAGGGCAAGAACATTTCATTTTCACAGCACAATTTGGAAAAACTGACTCAACACAATCAGATAATGCTGATCACTTCTGCCCCCGTGTCTTTTGATGCTGGTGCCAGGGCATGCCCTTGAGTGGTAGAGGCAAAGGCAAACTCGGAGAATTCCCAGGGCTGCTCCGGCTCTGAAGCGGATTCTGCCCCCAGAAGAATCCGTGGAACTTCCCCGCATGCAAATCCCAGGTGCACAGGGGAATCCTCCTGCGAAAGGGGCATCAGATATGAAGAAGAACTTGTTGGCTGTGAGGGTGACAGAGCACTGGAACAGGCAGCCCAGAGAGGTTGTGGAGTCTCCCTCTCCGTAGATATTCAACACCCGCTTGGATGCGACTCCGTGCAACGTGCTTAGACTAGAGCCCTAGAAATCGAAGAGTGGAGGCTGAAAGCGGGTTTGGAAACACAGATGTGTAAGGAACAGGGAAGATGTTCCACGGGTGACAGAGCAGGAAAAAAGCCATAAAATAACAAGATCTTCATTTCAGAAAAAGATCTCTTTTTTTTCTGGAAGTTATAATCAGTGCCCCCATTTAATGAAACATATTGCCTGTTCAAAAAAGACACATGAGAACAGGATGAAAGATGAAGCCTGAAAACTGGGAAACACTGACTGTTGTACCTTAATATATCTCCTTTGAATAAGACAAGATTTTTTATTACATCCTGTTCCTTCACCACAACTCTGCCTTCTTCAACACATGCTGAGCATTTGCTCTGGGACTGGGTCAGACACTGAGGAAAAATGTTCTTGTCTGTTGGAATCCTGCTTTACCTTCTGCAAAGGATGAAAGCTCCTGCGTCCACTGCGATGTTGAGATCCCCAAACTTGCTCACTGAGAACAGGCTTGGAGACAGCAAAAATCAAAGCTGCTTTAAAAGCTTAGAGCTCTGACCAGGCTCATTACGTCCTGCAGGAAGATCCTGGTCCTAACAGCCAAGAGCTGCAGCTGTAATGAAAACCTTTCCCAGCTCAGGCTCAAGCATGCTCAGCACTTAGTGAATCTTCAAATATTAACCTGCAAAGCTCTGAAAACTCTTTGCAAAGCATGTACAAACTGCATTTTTGGCCTCTAACTTGGGCAAGATTTAGGCGGATATTTACGAAGATGGCAAAAAAACAAAGGCTGTTCCCCAAAGGGATTTCAGATCCCACTTCAGAAGTATAATGGTGTAAGAGCTTTTCAGTGAAACTGCTGCCAGATTTTTTTTTTAAGATATCAAAACAGTATTTACCTCTAACCTTACTCTTAGCAGCCGCTGAATCATGTTGGCTGCATTTTTCATTAGGAAATTAAATAGGCTGAGGCAGACACCTTTCAAAATGAACAGATAAGATGTGACAACTCTTATAAGCAACTGAAAATGGATTCTTATAATGTGGGACATTTTCCAACCCTAGTAGTATTCAATGAGACTAGTCCAAGCTATAAAACACAAACATATTTATACTACATCAATCAAAGAAAGCAAAAAAAAAAGTCTATTAACAGCTTCTCTTGTAAGCCTTTCTTCAGACAGCATCTATCAAAGACCAGAGATGACTGCCTGCTTACACTTCATTATACTCTTCACCAGAATTAGTTATTGTGGATAGTGCAGAATTAGATTTAAAATCACGGAAGTAGAGACAGATGTACAGAAATAGCCCTAGTCCTTACAGGCTATTCCTCTCTATTTGACAAGAAGATGGAAATGAACACATCACAATTGAAGTGGGGGATGGCCTCTACTCTCTGTGGATAATCTATTTTGGAATATGCTGCTGTATTTCACAGAGTTTTCAACAGAGACCAAATTCAGCATTAATAGGCTTCATTCACTTTCAGCTACAGCAGGAGAAAAGCATTTTAAAGCCACCAGCATTTTAAAGCAAAATGATTGGCAAACCAAAAAGATTGGCAAACACTTTTTTTCCCCTTGAAATGGTTATTCTCTCTTTATTCTAGAAAGACAAAAATTAAAAAATAGCTATTATTCTAATTCTACTTAAAATACCACACCACAATACTTCATTTTAATGAAGTTTTCACATTCAGTTTGATGATCACCACTTTTTCCAAATTTCAAGGAAAAACAATACTGTGTGTATGACTGTATCAACATAAAAAAGCAGATTTTCATATGAAAATGCTTAAGAATCAAAGAAAAAACTCATAAAGGATATGCTGTTCTATTTTCCTGTAAAATATAGCTCATGCAATACTCAAACATCCCAAGGACTCTTTCCCAATTTTTCATTATACTCTAATATTTTTGTTTCCCTGTGCAGTTGTTAAACCTCCTTTCATAAAGAAGTGCAAATTCACAGCATATTAGGAGAAAGGGAATTTCACTAAAGAAAATCTAAAATAGCTTACACGGTGCTTTTGTTTGGGCTCTCAGGGACAGTGATGCAATAGTTATCTCTCCATCAAAAAAAATAAAAATGAAGAAACAAGAAAAGAAAAAATCCAGGGATGCTACCAAAACTTCCCTGTGGTTTCCTGCTGAGCTCCCTGTCTCAGAGATGCACAACAAAGAGCCGACGTTGCGCTTAGCAGACCTTCTTCCCACTACCAGTATTTATCAACTTGCAGATGGTGGTTAAAACAAGCAAAAGTCACATCAGGAAGAGAATCAAAATCCTTTGTTGCCAGAAACAATTTTCAATATCACGTACAATAATGCGCAGAATAAGCACTTTTACAAAAATTGTTGATGTTATCATCTGCATACTGAGCCTCTACTGCAAAGACAACGTTCATAACAAGCTACCCTTGTAGAAGGGTCAAAAGGATAGCGCTGTTAAGACAGAGATGATAGACAACAGGCATCAGGGAAAAGATTAATATCCCTACACAGTCATACATCAAGGAACTCAATTTTTTCCTGTAATCCCCAAACTGCTGAGAGTAGGATTCTTTTGCTTTCCCTATTACTAAGAAGTAAGAAACTGCTCATGGGAATAGGGAACGACTAAGCATGAGTCCTCGTGTGAGCAGAAAGGCTGTTGTCACGTCCTAGGGCATAAAAAAGCTCAACTGCGTGCGTATGCATAAGCTCAAATCGCAGTCCCACTGCTACCAAGACTGGGTTTCTGCAGTGCTGACCACTTACAAAAAAAAAAAAAAAATTAAAAAAAAAGTATAAATCAAGACAGACAAAAGTAGCAAAGAGGAGCCTTGCAGAGCATCGTGCAGCAAATTAGAGACAAGAAATGTCTAAATAGATCCTGAATTCTCTCTACCCCAAACTGGACCTTGATTAGCCCAGAATATTGCCCTTCAAGGTGAAAGCACTTTGATGGATTGGGGTTTAATGAAAAGCAGTACCTGTAACATAGAAAAAAGGAGCATACTTTCTAAAATAACACAAAAACCACATTAATGGTGTCACAGTCACCCAAGTAATGATATCGCAATCCTCACAACCCCCAGCTCTCTGCTAGGTAATAAATAATGGCTTTTTAAGACAATTGGAGGGTATGCATTTCGTTTTTCGCTTTCTTTAAGCACACATGCTTCAAAGCTATTAGTAGATAAGTTTGACAGCCTGACAGAGTGCTACCACCTTGGCAAGGACAACCTAAGAGACCTTCTCTCTATAACCATATAACAGCTAAGAAAAAAATATAAAGAACAGGAGAATGCAAGGGAGAGACAAAAGACATAAGGACAATATTAGTATTATTATCATTCTCCCATAGCTGGCAGGGTAGAACTTATTTCAGAAATACCAGAATACAGAAAAACTGCAGACCTAGAGCATGTGCATTTGCAAAAGCTCTGCAGCACACCAGGACAAATTAATGTGACTGCAGGACAAAAGGGAGAGGTGCCAGCGAGCCCTTCCAGTCGCCTTGCAATTAATGTGGCGGTATGTTGAGCTGATTGGAAATTTTCCAGTACAACTTTATTTTTTTTCTCCTGAAAAAAATGTGGATTCCCTCGAACTGAAGCACTGCCAGAACATGTCAATTTGAACAGAAACCAGCCTGCCAGGCTCCCCACGGTATCTGCACATACCGCCCACTGCAGCCTGCCAGGGCTTTAGATCCCCTTGCCCCTTCGGAGCTCATCAGGCTTGGAGCTGTAGCCTGCAGGTCCCAAGTTCCTGAGTAGGTGGCAGGAAAATTAAATTTATATTTCTGTCTTGAGGGAATTTTTGAATTGTATTATTTTTAATCAGGGTAGGAACTTCTTCTCCCCTCAGTGTGTCAAATTTCTTTAAGGTAAAAATTCGAGCACCAGAGGCAGGTATCTCCCTTGTATATATACACATATAGGCGAATGCATGTATATACCAAGTAGCAGTTCAGACCAACAGCTACCAAAAAATATATGTGTGATGCCAGTGGGCAACAGATCAGGCCTCAGCTGCAGTGGAAGCATGATGGAAATGCAGTAACAACTGGAGGTCTTAATTCCTGCATAAGAAGGATAAAGAATTCTGGAAGGACTGTAAACTTAACCCAGATATCCCAGCACTGATAAAACGTACTACTATTACCATATGCATTAGGGAAAAAAAACCTGAAGATGATTGACTAGCTATACAGAAATTCTACTTGAGAATAATCTTAACATCAGATGAGTGGAATTCTAAAAATTATTGGGATATGAGGGGAACAAGATAACAAATTCATTAACATTCAGAAGGGCTTTTACTTAGTGTCTCGGGCTACCCACATGCAGCTTTCACACAAGAATGGAAACGGTTGTAGAAGATGACTCACTAATATTACTATATTTTATTAATAGAGACTAATATTCACTTTAGTAAGGACATCCATGTAAAGCCTTTACAACCCTTATTATGGCCATTATGATAAATAAGGAATCCTGAAAGAATGAAGAAACATGGCAGAAAATATATGAAACCATCAGTCTTATGTAGCTCTAATTAGCAGCGCTGGATGCCTACAATTTAAGTCAAATGGACAATCCTCAATCTTTTCATCTGCCTTTCACTCCAATTTATATTTGGTGTGAAGTAAAGCATTATTAAAAATAATAATAATAAACCCTTATCCATTTACTGTCTACAAGAGAAACTTCTGTCTCTTTTGCCTTAAATTCTTAACAGCTCTCACGCTGACAAGGCCATTATTCTAGTAGAAAAAAAAATTAAATGGGAGCAGATATACACTGTCCACATTATAACCCAGGATTCCAAACTTGTAAGATTATAACTTGTCTATTAACTGATGTTCTGCTAGCTACATTTATCATTGTAAAACACGTTTCTTTCTCTTCAAGTATCTATGCTTGCAGAAGGAAGCAGCTGATTTTTCAAGATTGAGCACTCAGCAAAGACTCGTATCTAGTTCTGGCCTCACAAAAGGCTTAAGATAAGTTCTAAAAATGAGAATGCTATATAAAACTGGAGCTCATTCTCAAGAACTCTGGAATCAAAATACCACAAATGCACTGATATTTAATGGGAGCTCATAACAAAAAGCATGAAAAAAGACCAAAAGCAAATATATAAAATTAACTCAGTTTATTTAACCTCTAACTAAACAACAAAAGTTATAAACTAGAGTTTACAACCTGTGTTTGTGGGGGGAGGTGTTGGGTTTTTGGGTTTTGTTTTGTTTCAACTAAGTTACAAATAGTGTTGTGACTTCTTATGATAAAAGCATGATTCACTGCAAATAAAATTTTATTCATTTGGATGATCGTTTTAACTCCTTCCAAAACAACCTGAAAAAACAGTCTTTTTACTGATGCTTTCTGATGGCTCTTTTCTTCCTAATTAATTCATGCATCTAAATCACTCAAAAATAGATGAGCCACTAATCACTGGCAGACTTGGTAATGTATCCTGAGGAGAGAGCACAGTGTAGAGCATGCAATCAGCCTGCCAAAAAGAAATGAAAGAGGGTAGATGGAAAAATAGAGCTCACTCCTTTCATCTAATAGCAGATTTGATTCTGCATTTCTCATGTAAGATAAAATGCTCACTGATTTCAACAAATAGTTCATCACAGAAATGAGAAAAATCAGGCTGCTTCTATACAGGACGTTTTTCTCCAACATGTTACGTACGTGCACAGGAGAAAATTATAGGATCTTTTTTGTTGTTGTTGTTCTTGGTACAAATTTCAATTCCACAGTTGGGGAAAAAAAAGACTCAGTGTGAGAAAGTGAGAGTCAACAATTAACCAGCTGTTATCAGTAATACTTCATTTAAAAGTAGAGGCTACATTACCAAGAAAGAAATATCATTTCAAGACTACAATGAAAAAAAGAAAAAAATGTTTTCTCTTGTTTTCTTGAATGCCTTTGTAAAGATGGCATGTATACAATGATATATTTAATTATATTTGCATGTTTTGAAGGGAACCAAAATTGTCTCAAACAGAAATAAAGATGGCAGAATAATATATAATAATGCCAACCATTCACATTATAAAGTAACATTTTACATTCCTCCTACTTTATGAAGTAATCTGAAATTAAATTATTTACATTTTTTTCCAAACAGAATAATGTGTCTGGTCCTTAACTAACTCTATTCTGTGAAAATGTACATTGGCATGAATATTGGGAGTTTCCTCGCTGTTATCTTTAGATAGTACAATTGCTACAACTTTAGGAAGAAGGTAAGTTAGTTATATCAAGGGCAATCTCAACATTTAGTCAAGTTATGGAATGCAAAATGCCCAGTTACCATGGCAACCACTAAAATCACACGGTATCTGCAATGAGATGCAAGGCATCTTGAATAAACACGCATATGTGTATTCATGTGGCCTCTGCACAGACTGTCCCCTTGGTGAGGAACGCACAGCACAAAGCAGCAAATGTCAGATTTTACTTGGTCCTCTAAAAAAAAAGTTGTCAAAAGTACCCAAAATGTGATTTCTGCATGAGATCATCCTCCAAAACCCACTCTGCACCAGGGAAAAGGCTTGCTGATGGGTGAGGAGCCTGCGAGACATGCAGCAGCACATCGCGCAGGGCAGCCAAAGCTGTTACTGCCTCCAGCCATCCACCTCACTCTCCTGATGGATGTTGCCACCCCCAGAACAAGGACATCTGATCTACCCTTGACTCAGCCCTGAGCCAAGCTGCTGCACATCTCCTGGGGCCCCTGATGCTATCAGTAACTAATGCATACCCTATGCCCAAGAGGGCCGTCCCTCCTCCCTGTTCTGCTGAAAGCCAACCCTCTCCAGAAGGATCCCTCAGACCATATCTTTCCACCTGCCAATCCCATCCAGAAAGCATCCAAATATCCCTTACGCCCCATGCTCTGGCTGTGTTTCACTGCTGCCATTTTCTATCTCTCTTCAGCAACTCTTGTGCCTGCACAAGACTCCCTCCCCATCCTTTCAATTCACCATGAGGAGCAGCGTCCACGACAGGTTCCTGAGACATCTTCCTTGGCTGATGTCACCTATAGTAAGAGATGGCTCCGTGTGCAACATCTCTGACAGTCATGGGAGGACAGGAGGGTTGGATTAGATGATCTCTAGAGGTCCCTTCCAACCTCAACCATTCTATGATTCTGTGATTCTGTAACAGCTGCCCCATTTCAGGACGATATCGCCATATGGGGCAACAGCGCCATGCCCCTTGCCAGCTTCCTGTATCAAAGGTTTCACTCAGCAGCAACGGCTCCCCCTTGGGATGCCAACATCCACTGACATGTAGCTTCTCCTGATGCCATTCACTGATATCTTTGCTTGATGCCTTTCTCTACCTCACACCACATCCTATCACTGGACAACACCAGTTCCTCTAATGACACCCAGGAAATACTGCAGCTCTTCTATCTCTGCTCTGGACCTTCCTCCAACCTTTCTGACTTTGATTCCTCCCTGGCTTGCATAGCTCCATAAGGTTATCAGTGCTCCCAGCAATCTACACAACAAAACATGAATTTCATGGTCATTAGCAGACACTCTTTTTCTGCATATGTGTAAGATCCCATCTAACCAACTTCTGGGTGACTCAGGAAATGTTTTTTGTAGTTTTATGTCTCAGAAAGTCACCCTATCTCATCAGACCGTCAAGTACTGACTTCCTAAACCTGTTTACTCTTGCCGGGCTCCTCCTTCCCATCCGGTTGGTCATGCACTATTTGACCTGAACTTTGAGGGGCAAGGAGATACCATGGGGGGAGAAGAGACATGCTCTGGAATTCATCATCTGAAGAGACTAGAGAGAAAACGAGATGTGTGAACAAGCAGCCAGGTCTTAACTCCCTAACAGAAGCCCATGAAGAGGGCTACAATATCTAAGTACTCCAGGGAAATAACTAATGAACCTTTCTTCAGCTCAGTCGTGTTTCCAGAAGCAATTGCCCGAGTTACTAAGTGCTTGAGACGGCCTCAGTCATTGCCGTGATTTATTTTATGCATCATCATAACTACAACAGTAGGTCAGGAGGACTTGAGCCTTATGGATGCCTTGAATATTAACACAGACATAGGAGGATTAGGAGAATGCAATCAGAAACGCGCAGACCACAGTAGTTCGACTGGAGATAAAGACAAGCATTTAAAATCTCAGCGTAAGGTTTCTGTTAGGTTTTTAATAAAATGAATTAGATTTTCATGACTCTAAACGGAGGTTGCTTACACTTTTATCTGATTCCTTAAAACACAAATTATCACAACCTAACATTCCAAAGAGCTGCTAGGAATTTTTATTTCTAATGTAAGTAATGAATATGCGGGAAACACTGTAACTGCCCACTCAGTAAAGACAAAAAGAGCTGTCATCTCTGTCTTAAACCTCTATCTATATTGCACCACCACCCCTGGCAATTTTCAAACTGTTCCCCAATCCTAAGTGAAATAAAAATACTGCAAACCTTCAACACTATCTTCCCAACTACTATATTTCAAGGTCAGTAATGTGGAGAATATTAAACTAACCCAGTTTTCAAAGTCAGGATATGAACAACAGAGATCATAGTCAGCAGTAACTTTCATTTATTTTGTATTCAGGATACACTTTTTCTGAATTTAAAATCACAAAATCGTTGCCAAATCATCAGATTTTAAGTTTCAGCTCACTAAAAATTTGACTATTCTAGAAATGAAATATTTAATACAATTAAGATTGTACAGCATGAGCTAAGCCTCTAGTTATTTATACCTCTATAATATCTCTATTGCTACTTAAACAGAGGTAAATTCATAATGATCCATTTTGATGGAAAACATTCATGCACTAAAAAGTAGTAAAGCAACTGGTGATAAAGAATTCAAGATGCTCAATGTAGGTAGGGTCTACAAAGGAACAAATGTTTCTCTATATTGTGTATGCCAGGAAAGTAGGAGCTCGCATGACATTTGGCAGTGATTTCCCATGATAAAGCAACTTTCTGTGGCTTTCATTTTCATAAAAGCCCCACTCTGCTTAGAGTTAGCTCCTTACCCTTAACAATGCCATACAGATAAAGTTTATTAGATATATTGTTTAAGGTAGCAATATTTTTGCTGTAGCAAGCACTTAACATACGCATGGCAAATCAGAAGGAAAATAAAAAGAAGTGGAACTAATTATTTGCTACAACAGCAAAAGTGATGAGAGCATTTTGATATTATATGTTGTACTGAATTAGCAAAATTGCCAAAATGAAAAATCCCCAAAATGGGAAATATTATTGGCTCTTAATCAATAGGATTTATTCCAAGTAGGATAAGCAGTGGCCATTTAATGAAGATTTCTTCTATGCAGCAGAGCACCAGAATACAGGAAATCACAGTTTTACTGAATTACATCAAACATTACAATTTCCTATGAAATTTTACTTATTTTTTGCATTGTAATGGTTAAGCACCTTTTACAGCTTGTTGGTATTTCTGTTGGAATGCAACATCTTCATTTCTTCTTACTGCAGCTAAGGCATGAATTTATATCATACATACCATAAAGAAAAAAGTATGCTCCTTTTTTTTTAAAAAAACATTTCCACACTTACAGGATGCTTACAGGTTAAAAACTAATAGCATTTAAAAAAACATGTATGTGCCAAGTTTACCGAATAGCATTTTTCTAATATAAGTATTTCCACGTCACTGCTATGAAACAGTATGTGCCAACTGATTAACTGGTGAGTAATGGCGGGAATTTAGCTGCATTACAGCAGCAGCTGAGAAGGAAAATGGTGCAAGAGATTTCTACCCTTTTTTTTCTCTGCATACAACAAAACTGTTTTATGACGGAGGCTTTTCCCACATATGTATGTCTGCTTTTGTGTGCCCGTGGGGCAGCTGGGGAGCATCGATGGATCCCTGGAGGCTACGGCCACCCAGTGCAAGACTGCGCTACAAGTGGCTACAGATCCCACGCAAGTCAGCACAGGTACGACGGCTTTTTTGTAAAACTTGAATATGTCCCTTCAGTTCCTGCATAGGTTCCTACAAGGAAGTGTCTAAGGTGAGGCAGCAAAATAAAATGGACAGATTTTTAAAGGTTTGAAGTGAAAGCTATGACTGCTCCTCTAGGAGCTCTAGGGAAAAAAAAGGCTATCCTTAGGGAAGCACCCATTCTGGGCTCCCACATTAGAGATCTGTCACTTGCTGCAATTTGTTCACGGAGACCCTTTCACCCTCTTTATACCACCGTCATTTTTCTGTCACCGGGACTGGTCAGCGAGCAGGAGAAAGGTGTTGCCTACAACACTGGCACAAGGGCACAGCAATTTGTAGGGACCACAGATGTGATGCCCGAGAGTCTTTGGCGCAGAAGAACCAAGAAAGAATTGAAACTTCTCTCAGCTGCAAAACTGATGCAGTCTGATGGGGGAAAGCGGGGAGGACAGATGGCTCCTCAGGTTAAAGCAGCTTCTTTGTTACTGAGACTGCCTGCAAACCGTGAAAATGGGTCCCATAAGCACTCCTTGTAAGTGGCCAACACTGCTCTTGGCAAGGCTGGCAAGCTGGTTTAGCCATGTACAGCACGTCCACCCAGATGCACGTTACCTCTGCAGAGGGAGACGGGGAAACCACTACTTCACATGCAGGATGCACAAGCACCCTATGTTGTTGCTCGGTGGAGCAGGTTTCTGCCACATCATCAAAGAAACCTTGAGAAAGGCTCCCCTCGCTGGTGCCACTATTCGCAGGGAGGAGAATTTGACGGACTCCCAAGAGAGCACAGGGCACAACTCATTTCCCCAGGAAACTGCTCAGGTGCCAGCAATAAAGCAGGTATGACAGTAACCACACCTCCACCCAGGCTTCATTTCTTTCTTTTACCTCTGTGGTGAGCAACACTAAAGTGCTTGCTGCAGAAAAAAATCGGTTTAGAAGTCATGTGCTCCCTATACATGAGTTCATCAAATCTAAGGAATCTAAATAAATCAATACAGTCCAATGATCAGCTTGCTATGGGCATTGCCAATAGAGCAACATACTTAGAATACTTCGACAGACTGGATCAATGTGTGGACACCATCGTACAGATTCGAGTATTGTACACAGGCAGAAAAAGCTAGAATGTTGGTATCCTTCTAGACATCTGCCACTGACACAAGGAAACCTAGGTCTGAATGTGTCTGATTTCTATCTTGAAACTTAGACTTTACGTGTGAGAATTGAAATTATGGCCTCTCCATTCCAGCCAGCTCTGATTAGTATCTTTTCCCCAACTCTGACCACATCAATTTTCCCTATTAACCTCTAAATGTGCCAAGTAGCCTTATTTTTGCAAATACTAAATTGATTTAACTGTTGTAGTTGTATCTACATGCATTTTCCAAAGACTCCTGTGGTGAATAATCCTCTACTCAAAATATCGAAAATATTTGGTAGACGGGATAAGCTGATACTTCATTTATTTAATAAATATGAATTCCTCTAGAAAGGAAGAGGCACCATGATATAGCTACAAAACCAAAAAGGTGATGAATATTTGCAGTCTATGCTTTCTCTCCTGCTTTGAAAATCCATCCAAGGTCTGAACTCCAGCAAGCTGCTGAATACCAGATGCCATTCGTGATCTTTACGATTTAGGTTATTCTGTTATTTTCCAAGTCACCAAATGAAGCTAAAGGTACTTCTACAACAAGCTGCAACAAGCAGCTGCTGCTGCTCCCACACATCACAGTGGTCCCCACTTGGATGTGAATGTTCCAGATAGGGACGAAAAAGCCAGGAACTGTCTGCCGCGTGGTATCAAAGCAGATCCATGAAAGGCCACCAGGTCACCACTAATTTCAAACTCCGTTTCATGTTTCCACATGAAACTTCTAATTAGAACTTTTCACTGGCCAGTTAAAATGATATCCATGCATGCATACTCAGAACCTCATTCTCACACGCTGTGAATTAAAATATGGAAGGTACTGCACACAGCAATCAAAACAGTAATCGAGAAAGGAGAGGGGAATAGCGGCTTTGATATAGAGAAAGGCAGTCAGCAAAAATATCACTAATGGCCTAGCTTTTCGTGCCTTTGCTTTTTGAGCTGCCACATACAACCAAGGGAAATGAATGTATTAACTGCTGCCAATTCAGCATTCTCCACAGGTGGCTGTGTCAAGCACATCTTGCAAAAGGCCACCACCTTCCATGGCTACAGCACGGCAGAAGCACCAGGCCCTAAGGGCCATACCCTGCTCTTACACAAGAATACCTATTAACATCAGTAGGAGCTGAATTAAGCTTTAAAATGCAGACAGGCAGTGAGTGACAGAAGAGCCACAGCACAGGGACAAGGTTTGGAGATTATTCAGAGATGCCTCGTGAGTAAAATAAATAAATCCTGAGAAAGAGAAGTCTGCAGGAACATAAGGTCAAACTGTCTTTCTTTTCTTAATACTGAGGAGACTTCACAAATAGGGGTAAAGATGTACTAAGAGAGCTTAAGTTCTCTTTAGAACAGCCCTTTTTCTAGAAAACCCTCAAGCAAACAGGGATGGCTGAACAACTGGTGGGAAAAGCAGCTTCCCTGTCAGCCTGCCCCAGGCAGTCTCCAGAGCATGTGCCTGCAGGAGCAAATGCTGACCATGCTGGTGGCATTTTTCATCGCGTTCCAGTGAGATCCTGACTAAAGCTGTCAGATTTCTGCAGAGAGATTCCTTGGTGGGTAGTCAGCAAGGGTTGTGGAAATCACCTGAAGGGTCAGCAGGGTGGAAATCACCTGAAATCAAAGCAGGACCTTAACATCCTGCCCCTGGAAGCCCTCTAATGTTAGAGAGCAGGGAGTACTCTAAATAGAAACTGTCTTATTAGAGAATATGCTCTGATCCAGCTTCTCCTGGAAGTAGGAGCAAAGCTTGACCTGTAGAAACATTGACAGTCCACAGGAAACACAATCACCTGTTTAATGGCACTATCTCCTGCATCATTAGCCCACATCTCCATTACAACAGGACTGAAGATTCTTCCTGAACAGATTCGGGAGGATACAGGGGTGGGGAAACAAAAGCCCTGCATTCTTCTGTATCTGGCTCTATCTCTGGGCAGGCTATGAAGCCTCAGACACCAAAGACAAAGCTGTGGTGGGGACCCATCAGCTTCTGGTTTATCAACAAAGTTTTTCAGTTTATCTTGATCATTTCATCTCAGGCAGCTCCACACTGTGAGGCAAAGTCTGACATCCTCAATTTGCTTCAATTCCAAGACAAAAATGAGTAAAACAGCAAATGACCTCACCTAAAGGAACATCCCTGAAAGGTGAAGAACAAAGTTATTTCTTTTGCATTTCAAAAACTGCTTGAAATTTCCTATTTAAATTTGCATGCTTATATTATCAACCTTCCTTTTTAATCATCCTGAATGTAGTCAACAAATTACCTTAACTTGACCAAAGTTCTAGGTCAAAGGTCTTGACCGGGCACTTCTGCATTTCAAATTTCTTTGGACAAATGTAGTAATAACTACCGGGAGCAGTTGGCCAGAGACAGTCACTGTAGTATCACCACTCCTGGGAATCTCCTTATGTCATATATCATAAAAATGAAGAACAGAACATTTAGAAATTCATAAAAGGTGCTGATCATACAATGACACTGACCAGCATTTTTTTTTTTTAAAAAGCAGAATATTAGAGCAGGTGTCTTGAATTCATAAACTGTTAATTTCAATTGCTCTAGAAGAAGAAAATGATAGATTATTTTTACATAAGCCTCTGGACAGAGTAGAAACATAAGTAGGTATATGGTTTGTGCAATTTGTTTCTACACAGATGTGTAATAATGATTCTTGGGAACAAAATAAAAAGCATAACAGATAATATGGTCAGCCACTACAAAGCTCTGAGCTGAAAAAGATCTATGTAGACAGATAAATCTTCAAAACACTTTGTAAAAAGAAAACAAATTTGTAGGGCGGGTAATTAGAGGACTCAAACAGTAACAGAAATATTCAAAAGCTCCTAATTATAAAAAGGCTACTAATCAGATGAAGAAACTCATAGTGAATATTTTTTAAAAAGTTTCTGTTACATACTTGCAGAAGCACTAGGCAATTTTGAAATACATGGTTTCAATCTATAGTTTTCAAAAAAGAAGAATTTTCAACAGATTTTCAGTATTTTCATCCTGAAAGAAACACAGAAGGAAGAGGACAGTGATGACTTGCAGACGAGAGGCTTCAAAGCATCTCTCTGCTTTTTCACACTGATACTGGCTATAAAGAGAAATTTGGAAGCATGTTGTGGGTATTGCAGCCAGGAACTCCATTGTCCCACTGTCCCTGAAAATAGCCAAACTATCCTCTTCCTTCTCCTGGATGCTCTCCCTCCTTAATCCCATTTTTGTGCCATATAAGCCTTCATGAAGCCAATGGAGAAACATCTAAACAGCCAGAGGCCAAGATAAGACTCTGACACTTTCATCTTACTGCAGTTTTGCTCATTTTCTTTCCAAAAAGTGTGTTCTCGGGCCCCTAGCAGGTCCATGTCCAAGACAGTTCCATCTTCCTATAATCCCCAGGCCACCTCCCAAGGATCTCAAAGCAATTCCTCAACAACTACAGGTTTTATAGAACCCCTCCAAGATCCTAGGGATCTAAGATCTCATTTCATCTAGGTAAACAAAAGCAAAAAGTGAGAGGACCTGAAGAAGGTCACATATTAAACAACCACTGGGGTCAAAAATAAAACAGAAGTATTCCAACTGCCAGCTTTCTGTCCTATTAAATATTACATGCCCTTTTCACCCTTTTCGCCCCGCTAGCTAAGGTATTGTCACATATGAGAACGAGTTACCATTCTAAGCCAAAGAAAGGTCGGCACACAAAATATGTATGTGGAATTTCCTTCTATACAAAGTGTTTTAATGTTACAGACTAAATCACAAAGAAGGGCAAATTAAGCTTCTTTTCTTTTAAATATTCTAGGCAAAGCATCTGGAGGAAAGAGAGTAGTATAGGAATATATAACCTAACTTGAAGGAAGAGAGTGAACTTCCCAATATCCTGTAATTGCACATGTTCCAATATTAGGTTAACAATGTATCATGTGAGCACGAACATTACTTCTCTCAATTGTTTTATTTTTACAGAAAGAAGGACATTACCATCTACCTGCCATTTTGCGCAGCTTACTTTCTTCTCCAAAACTGAGGTCACATTAACTTACTCTACATAAGGAATAGTAAGTCCCCTTAAAATTGCATAGTAAACACATATACTAATATAAGCATTTCAAGAGACTGAAACAAAGTTTTCCTAGCAGAAAGATGACCCCTGCTCTACAACAGAGGAGGAAATAGTTTCCTTATCTCTGATAAACTTTTTCCATTTCAAAAGACATCTGTTCTGCCCTGACAAAAAAAAAATCCTAGGAAATGCAGGAGTCTTCTTTCTTTCTTCCTTCCCTTTTTTTTTTTTTTTTGAAAAAAGATGTTGGCTTACCCAGAAAAGGTGATCACCTAGAGGTATATATTCATTCCAGCAGATGAAAGATCAGACTTCAGGAACAGGACACTCTCAGAACATGACAGAACTAGATTCAAGCCCCTTTTCTTCCTGACTCACACCAGAGACTTGAACTTCAGGCTACCTCTACTCTAATCATGTTACAGATCTCTTAATTACTTATTCTTACACAACACAGGGCTATAGGCTGACAGCTTCACTGATAGTCTTCAACGACAGGTCAAAAAACCAACTAAGTCAGCACTGCAGACTACTGTATCACCCTGGGATAAAAAGGTGAAATATCAGGCTCCTGTGCTTACATGCTTAACCTATTCTGCTTCAATGGCTGCGGACACCTATCCCATTTCATGGTTGTTCAAGGCATCAGCATTTCCACAGCCACTTCCAGCAAGCCGTGGTTACGTCTGTGTGATCCACAGTCCTTCTGCAAGAGACACCAAGAGGCCTCAGTAGAAGAGGAGGGAGCAAATCTGCACCCAAGCTGTTGGTCAGACGAAAGCCCATCAGTCCCAGGCAGAGCAGATACGACCAAAGCAGCTATGACTTATTTAGAAAGTAAAGCATAGTCAGCCTCAAGCTCTGATTGCATCCCTCTCTGATCTCGGTTACTGATTGCATTCAGACATCAGACAACTATGTCGTTGTTTTAAAGAGTATTTTTCTACCATAGCACTGATCACTGACAACCAATTCAGCAGTGCACCATAATGCAAGGCCACAGCTTTATCAAACTAAAAAAACTGCAGCTCCGGACATGTCTTGGCATTCATTCTTGCTTCTTTGCAGGTGTCCAGTTGGACAGATAGGTGCACCCTAAAATAACCCTGACGTGTCACAGCTGGAATTTCCTGACGAAATTCTTCAGTTGTGAGTAACCTATACCACCTCGGGCTCTACGTCATTAATCTTCTTTTGTAAGCCTTTTAACAGCTTTAGCCCAACCACTAAACCTGCTTCAATGAGCAAATCATCTGTCTTCTTAATGAGACTACTGATTAGAAAAGGTAGTACCCTATAAATTAACAAAACTGTTTTTAAATAACTGTTGTCTTTCTGAAAACACACCTGCACTCCTATGATACAACACTAATCTCAAAATAGCTAACACACAAGAATCAATACACTAAAGCAGCATGTACTTTTATACAGCATGTAACTCTTATTAATCCATAAAGAGATTATGAGGTGGATGTAGGAAATACTTCTCTCCCCGCTCATGTACCAAAGTATTCAAACAGCCCCACACTAGAATATAATTTATTTCATTGAATAATGAATTCATATTCTTTAGCTGAGCTGAACAAATTTGAAAGTCTTGAATTTCCTTTGAACACTAGTGTCAACTTTCAAAAATTGTATTCAATTACTCTGACTATGCAAACAGTACTAGAATATTTTCCCCAAATTATTGAGGTAAAAAGATACTTTATTATTTTTCAATTTTGCTAAAATAAGAGAGTAACATTATAAACAGATATATTTTTTAAAGTCATTGTAATGTTGAACCAGAAACAGTATCAAGTCTATTACAAAGACATTACTTATTTGAGTCTGCTAAAAAGAAGTTCCAAAAAATACTCTTCAGTGCCAAAATGCCTCAAATGCATCTCAAATGAGTTCTTGAACAAAAAAACAAAAAAGCTATGAGAAATATTTTCCAATGGCTGAATGCATCTTACTTGCTATATTATAAGCCATGCTAAGAGAAAGCAACTTCTTGAAAAATCAGACTCATTTTATATGAGTATTTCAATAAAGATTCTCAATCTGTGTTCTATCAAAGCAATTGTTTTTACATATTTGTTTTATTAAAGAAATGTAGTATTTAAATAACACAAAAATACAAAGATCCAATTTTATATTTTTCTAAGTTCATGAGCATGATTTGCTTGTAAAAGTAAAACAGTAACTGCCAGCTTGCATAGTCATTTTTACTTTGGCTCACATGTGGAACTAGAAGTATGTCTTTGCGTTTTAGACAACTGGTTTATTTTATTTATCAGAACAATTTTTACCTCGGAGGAATGAGCTAGCACAGAGAGAAACTGATCTCGCGATTTAGAATCTTCTTTACTACTGTTTACTTTCTGCTCATTTGCAAAATGAAGTTAGGAAACCTAACACATATATGACATGTGCAGTGCCTTAATAAAGAACCTTAGTCTAACACATTTAAGAAATGGTGATGAGAAATCTCTATAATTTGGTTTCCATTTTCCTCTACAAGCTTGCAGAGGAAAACTATGCTCCTCTACTATTGCAGTCGGAGCATTCTGCAAACATTATATTCATCAGAGAGGAATTTGGCATTTTGTGCTACAGAAAACAATCTCATCTTCCAAGATACTAGTCTAACACATAACAAACTTGTAGTTGTAGGAAGAATCTAGTAGTTCACATAAAATAGAGCTAATGCACAGAACTTAAAAAAAAAAAAATTTCTGAAGTTACAATTTACCACAGTGATAAATTTGTAGAGAAATGATAGAATATCAGAAAATAAAAGGAATATGGACTTTTCTGACTTGGGTGCTTAGCCTATGTAATAAAATGTGTTCATGAACAAAATCATCGTATGTCCCAGTTTTATACCCTCAAAAAGAGATCGAGACTAAAGGACTCCCTCCATCCCTTCTCTCTGTCACCATACTTCCAAATGAGCTGTTTCCTCTAGTGACCTACCCAGCTGTCGCATATTTTCCTCTCTTCCAGACCATCTGCTTTTTATGGTGAAGAAATAATTATATTTCACCTCTCTCTGAACAGACCAGTGCCCCAAACCAATCTGCACTTCACCTGCCTCTGTGGGCTGCCAATCCTAGCCCCAGCATCCCGCTTTGTGGAGCACGTCCAGGAATTGTACCTGCCCCAGGACCTCTGGCATACAGGCAGCTCAGGCTCTGTCCTTACCCCGACAGCATTTACCCCTGTTCTGAGAGTCAAGGCCTCTCCTCGGGTGCAGATTACGGTGGCCATGAATTATCTCAGTGATGGGAGTGCAAGAGCAGACCCCCATAATGCCTAGAGCGCTACAAACCCAAAAGAGAAAGGAGAGTCATTTCTCCAAGCAGCGTCAACACCTCACTCACTGTACAGGAGAAAAAAAGGCAAAGTTTGCCCTGGTGAGGCAAAGAGCTCGTCCTTCCTCAGAGGAAGACACAAGAACCGGCAAAGCCCAATCATGCTTGTGCTTTCTGCTAGCGATCAGAAAAAGGCATAAGGCTTCACCAGCCTAGAGACGGCTGCCTCAGAAGCACAGCAGGCAGCAACAGAGGGGCTTCCATTCATTTCTCCTGACATTCTGAGTGAAACATCACATAGTTATATTTGAATTAAGTATATTTAGAGTTTTAACCCCTCATTCCAGCATTTCCTTCTTTCCAAGTATTCTTGGAGGACAGCGAATTTGGCTTCCACCTAGAGGCGCCATCTCACCTTGGCCATGCTACAAGCTGCAGCTTTAGCTGCGGGATGGCTAGAGAGCCCCTAGCTGCGGGCGCTCCGCTGCCACCCGCACGACCGGTGCCCTTTTGGTCAAGGCTGCGTCGATGGCAAGGCTCAGCCGGCTCATCATTCCTCTGACATCTCCAGTGAGCGCAGGACACGGGGCAACAGGTCTGGGACAGCGAACTGCTGCCACTTCTGCGGCCCCCGCACACCAGCGGCCCTCGCTGCAGTGTAGCCCTCTCAGAAGGGAGGGCGCCCGGGGGGGCCCACGCTCGGCAATGCTGTTTTTGGTGACCATTCCTCTGAAAGCGGGACTGGAAGTCTCTCTGACACTAGAGCCTGGGCTGCCCGGACCTCAGGTGCCGCGGTGGCTACGTTGCTCCTGCTAAACTGAAGACATTTATCTCTTGAAAAAACGCTGGCGATTGCCAAGAACTGTACTTTGCAAGGGGGAGATAAAGAAAAGCTGAGCGCTCCTTTCCATTTTTAGAGCTGTTTTGTGCCCTGTGTGGCTACAGAGCTGACATCGCATTACCCTTTGCAATGACCACAGCAAGCAGCAAAACCACCCCTGCATTTTCGGAGTATAAATCCCAGCATTCCCCCCTTGCGTACGCCCGTAGAATCTGTAATCCTCCTTAAAAATCCTGAAACACAATTAGAAACCTTTCCTGGCTAAAAATCTTCTTTACATAAGCTCCTAAACTTTTAATTGTGCTTTGCTGATACGGTTTTAAGATGTATGGAAATTCTGCCAGATGTCCATGGCTGGTGGATCAGCTCAGGAACAATTCAATCTCAGGGATTTGCGCCTGGCTAATTACTCTCCTCCCTTGTGTGCACCTACTGATACAATTACATATTTAACTACACAAGACTAGACCTTATATGCTGCTGAACAGAGCAGTGCAAAGCTCTGCAATAAGATTTCATCTTTCTCTTTTTCTTTGTACAGCCCTGTTTCAGTAGCAATGGGCTCACAGATGAGCTGGAAACTAATTCTTTTCTAAAGCACTGATATTATTCTATTGCCTAGTAAGTAGAAAATGAGGAAGATTTTATACATATAACAAGATACAAGAGGACTAGGTGGGATTTTTGTTCTTTCTTGCAGTTTTTGTTCCGGGAAGCTTTAGGTGAGTAGGCAAACAGAATGTAAATTTTTATGAGGAGAACAAAATTAGGATGCACTGTGCTATAAGCAGAGTAGTCATGTTTTAGTGCATTTTCAATCCAGTACTAACATTTCAATGAGTGCTTCCAGAAGCAATAAACAGAATGCTGCTTTCCTCAAGGTAAGTTTTGGTTGAAAATACATTTTTTTTTTTAGAAAACGCTGAATTCCCTGTCCAGACAATTTTTTTAATTCACACTGGAAAGCTGCAGGCACTTTCTTGCAAATAAACCATCAGCAAAGTAATTTTCTTTAAGAAAAAAATAAAATAAGGGCTCCGTAAGCCCTCTCTATACTTTATGCATTATTTAAATACATCTTTAAAAAGAGAAACATTTCATTATAATTGCTGGAGACAACAATTTTGTAGAAAATATGCAGAAATCATCTGCTATTTCATGTGTGCTATGCAATACTACTACTAGTAATAATTGACACTTAATGTCAACATAATGATTATTTAAATGTGTTTAAAAATACTGAACTTAATACATTTCAGTGAAACGTAAATGACAAAACAGAACAACTACAGCTCCATGACTAATGTGTCCTGGATTTTGACCATCAGCTTTGCTATTTCAGTTTTCTGACCTAAATCTCCCTCCCCTACCAGAAGCAAAGGAAAAAAAAAACCCAAACAAGAAATGTCTTACTTGTTCTGTCTTCTCCGGTTGTTTTCTATCCGCCTGCAAAAACTGACAGTTTTCTCTTGCCAGCTTCTGGACTAGCTCAATGCGTCCGATGTCATCTCTTTCCTGAAGCTTGCACAAAACTCCTGCCTTTAGGGTGGGAGAAAGAGCAAATAGATACTTAAATCCGCAATCCCAGGACATGACACCGCCACAAGTTTCAACCTTAAAAGAAACGCATCTGTTTCATCATATTTGCTGTAATTCTCCACTGTTTCCTGACCACAAATAAATTGCTGCTTCCCCCGAAACAGCTCAAGAAGAGCTGAGGCACATTTGAATCTCCAAATGTATCTACTTTGGAAGAGAGAAGGCAGGGCTAACTAAATCAACTGCTACTGTGCGACTGACTGATATGCCTGTATTCTGTTTGTTCCTGTCAACCTATTTCCTGTTACATAAGAGAACAAGACCAAGAGGTTAAAAACTCATGGGAAAGTTAGCCGGGAACAGCCCTGGAAAAAAGAATGAAGTGCAACACAGTCACTCCTAAAAATAACATACCAAAACTCCCATTGCTCCAACGTCAACACTTTTTTCACGTATGCCAGCAGTAAGAGATAAAAGAAAGTTTTGCCATGTCTATGTATTCTATAAACAAGAAATTAATATCATACAATTCTGTTTAGAAAAGGAGATTTGCTTTCAAACTGTTTTCTAAATATTTTTTAAAGTGTTAGTGATGTTAGTGAGCTATTGAGAGCTAACAGGTCTAAAATATGTTAGAACATTTTTTATGACTAATATATGCTGTTTTCAGCGTTTTGTTGTAACCTTCAACTCTAGTGTCTTATAAAAATTACATGTATGTAAAGACAAATTCATGTTTGCACAGAGATGTATCACATCCATCCCTCAGCATGTTAGCTGATAAGGGCTAAATTGCTCACTGCAAAATCCGTGGATAATAACACTGTCCACAATTTTATCACGCACACAGCCTTTCCATAACTGGGATCTTGCTTGACAGGGTGGCCTTTATTAGGCCAGGTGTTTCCTGATGGGAATGGCATCTGTCCTGGGAGGGCCAGGGATGTGGTGTGGCTCTTACTGCCAAATTACTTGAAGGGCGGTCTGCAAATACACCTGCTTCCTCACTTCCTCCACCCTTTTCTTCTTTCCTGCTCATCCCGAGCTTTACTCAATGAGTATTTACTGTAAAATCCATAAACCCTCTTGGGAGCCAGGACCAAAAGCCAGGGGTGTCCTGAACATGAACCCTTCAAGTTCCATTCTCTTCGGCTTTCAGCACCTCCTTCCACAACAGCTAGGGTTGGAGGGTGCCCGCCAAGGCTATCCTACAGTATGATATTTTCTCCACAGAAGTGGGAAGTGCTCTGCTTTGCATTTCCTACGCCAAGTTACCAGCCTTATCAGGCACTCCACTTTTCTATATGCTGCATAAGAAACATAAACACGGGTTTAAAGGTCAGAAATCCATGAGGAAATAAGGAATATCAGCACTTAATTTGAAGATCCTTACATTTTCTATAAGATCAGCATTTTCCATCTCCAGGGTACGAATTTGCAAATCACAACACCAGCATGCTATTATCACCTGCAAGCCAACCTTACTACATTTAGAAAACTGCAGTGAAGTAATTGTCAAGAACCTCCCAAAATTGAAAGTGAAAAGAGGTATTAAGTGAAAAAAAAAAAAAAACTTTCATTTTACAATAGACACTAGAAAATGGTCAAATAAATTGTTTCCTAAAACTTGTATTTTTTCCCAGTAATTTACATAGGGAGTCTAGGAACCATCACAGACTCGTCTGTGGACAGATGTTCACAATACTTGGATTGCTTGGGGACATCAGCAAGAGCCAAGTCTGCCTATTCCATGGCTTAGCAGTGCTGCTAGCAGAGCGCAACATCTGTGCTTCGTGATCCCACGGGCTTCTCGGCTAAGGATATTCGACTTGCTGCGACCTGGTAAGGGTTGGGGACCGTAACGATTTAGACCCCAAAACTTGTGAGGTTCTACCTACTTTGGAAACCTTTTTTACCTATACTGAACAACTGGCTTCAGCAGAGCCGAGTGAAAACAACTTCCTGGAGAAACGATGGTTTTTCAAAAACACAACCTCACCATTTCACTGTGTGAAATGTATTAGAGTTTTCTACATGGCTGAGCTCCCCAGGGAACAAACAGCTCTAGACACAATCCCATTACCCCTGACACAAAAACTGTCTTTATTCAAATCAGCACTTACATTAGAAAATCGCATTGTCCTGTTTCAAATAATTGCCAAGAATAAATTTTACTTTTTAACACCCCCACTTCCCCAATCTTTTGCAGGGAACATTAAAAAAATGTATTCTGGGGGGCTTCTGGAAGATGGAAGGTCAACTAAAAACCTCCTGGGAAAGCTAGGCTATTGCTATTATCAAGTTAAATGTACAGGCGTTTTAAAACTTGGCTCTGCGAATAAATAATGCACTTAAAATATTAAGGGCTAAATATCCTTTTTCAAAATTAAAACAAAAATAGGAATTCTTCACATGCAATTCTGATTTCATCATTTACGCTGGCTTTCTCATTTTACATCTTTCTGCCAAGTAATGTAAGAAACCATCCAGTTCAGCTAATTAATTAACTGCTGACAGCCCCTAAAAGCTGTTTGAGAAGATGTTGTTGGAGTTTCATACCACTGGTCATTTTCACTTGTCAATATAAATTTGACTCTCAAGCAATACCTTTAAAGCTCTTGAGAGAACGGGTAAAGACAAGCCTCCCTACTTGCAAGGGGAAATTCATATTTCTATGTTGCACTGATACATAAGGTCCAAAATCCTGCATGTCCAAATGTTAGTGCTTACTCCTGTAACTCATGAATACAGACAGATATGCAAGTACTAACTTACCTGAAGGTTAAAATTATAAAGCTGCATATTTTATCTGGTTTTGATTTAATGAATGGTTAAAGAATGTAGAAGTTTTATAGCAAGACTTTAGTGCCATTCACAGAACAAAATTACCATAATTTAAGGTGTTTATGCAATATTCAAAACAGCATAAAAAGGTTTAATGGGAAGAAAAGTAAATTAATTGATCTGTAAAAGCAAAAATGCTGACAACACATTTTGTGTTTCTGAACATCCACTGCAAATATTCCCTCTGGAAAGGCCATAACACTGATAAATTAATATGCTGGAGGTAACACAGAAGTGAAATAAGAGATGCCTAGGCAGACAGGACAGCACCTTATTTACAGTATGCTCCCCTTTAAACAGCCTTGCACTGATTCTTCTCTAGAATTCCACCTCTTTTGCCACGTAACACCACTGTAAGTTAATACTACGTCCAGCATTCATAGCAGGCTCCAAACCATCACCATCTGCTAATAGGACAGCTCTTTTTTTTACAGAACCTCTGCCTCCTCCTGTTTCTGCTGAAAACAATATAATTATTACAGGTTTCACCTTTGATCAACCAGAAGACTAAAAACCATATGTCACTGTCTAGAAAAATAATTTGCTTTACTCCAGTCACACGCACAGTCTCACTAAAGAAAAATAATCATTGGCACACTTACAGCAAATTGTGTTCAGTGTTTGTAGGATGTTGTTTTTATAGGACTGACAAACAAATTAGAGCAGCAGCCACTTTGATAATGCTGCTGCCCTCCTCACAGTTGCACATTTGAACACTTGTTCACTGTCCATTTAATGACTGTTTAATTTTAAATAGGTTTCACATTCTTCCAAATTTTAGATGATGGTTTGCAACCAAATAAAAGATGAGTGAACCAATATCTTGATGATAAAATCTTACTTTTTCTCTCTAATCTGCCTATACAATCTTATTAGCTGATTGCTTATTAGTTTTATTTTGTTAGTTTATTTTTAGATTTTAATATAACTGTGAACAAACATTCTCAAAAGAAAATAATAACAGCTGCAATAATCATGTAGAAACAAGCAGATATTGAACACAAAGAAGAAAACAGCTATATCTGCAGAGTTTGGGTGCATAAATGAGTTGAAGATTAATCCAAAAAGATTCGCAGCATTAAAATGGTAAGAAAATCCACAGTAAAATACTCAAGAGAGTTACATTTATTCTCAGCTAAATCTAAAAGCATCCTTTGGTTGCAAATGGGTGCAGACAGGCAAGGAAAGAAAAAAGTTGCTTGCATTGAAGTGACTGATAAGTGTCCTCATTTCATAGCATGCCTACTTATAGTGATTAAGATTAAACAAAATGTCCCATGTCCTTGCCTCCTAAAACATATCACATCTGGTGTATGCTATGTGTACTATCTAGAAAGAACAGAGGTACCTTAAGAATGCTGTCCAATTTCAACATCATGGGATTAATTCCCAGAATGATCATCAATCTTATTATGAATAGCCACAGAGCACAAGATCCAGCAGACTTTCTGCTTCCTATGAGCCCCCTGCTCAGGACATCGAGGAAAATTCATTTCCTAAAGCTGAGGAGCCATCAAAACCAGAACCTTCAACTTGCAGATCTGAAAAAGTCCCTGATACGCTATTAATCTTAGGCACTTACCTGAGTATCAGATGTATCCTTGAGCTCTTCTAGCCCTCTTATTTCTTGACTGCCGTTTTCTTCATTTTGATGAATTGCTTAAAGAAAGTGAGAACGTATTGTAAGTAGGCAGCTTCAAATCACAAGAAAATGTAATGGAGGATGGCCCAGGCTAGATCAAGCAGGATTACTACACAGGAAACATGGTTCCAGTTTTAGATTTTTAATTAACTCATTGAGTGTTTTCAGATAAAGTCCTGTATATCTCGTTTTCCCATGCAGTAAAATGTTCTAAATAAATGTACTAAATAGTTATGTTCCTACTACTAATTTATTCCTGATAAAATAGTAGAATTTAGGGAAATTCCAATCTTTTCCACTATAACAAGCCCTGACCTGATCACTCATACAGAATGAAAGAGCAGAAACATCTCTGCTTTCCTCATAAAACTGTGAAGGTCAGTTTGAACCAAACAAAATAAGCAGATTTATCCCACACCTCAGCCTTGGAAAATTGTGTGTAAGCAAAGCGATCTCAGTCTTAACAAAGAGCATCATTTTCCATAAAAGTCATCTCCAGAAATAAATGCTGGCAGAATACAATCTCTTGCAGGTTACTTCCCTTAGTACTGGTACAATAAGACAGACCAGTCACTTAGCTTAGGTAACACTGTTTAACACCAGTTTTGCCAGAGCTGGCTCAAACACATTGTCTCTGGAAGGGCCTACACCAGCATTATGAAATTACCTGACTAAAAGAAAAGGCCAGTTTTGGAGGAACCCACCAGACTTCTGCATTCAGAAGAGCCACGCAGAGAGCACAGGATTTCCCCTCCTTTTGGCATGCCTGCCTGCTGCATGTTAAGGGGGACAGTAAGTCCTCAGGCCCCCTGAAACATGACACAGGAGAGGATGGGTATGCCAGACCTGATGAAAAGCCTGAGAAGCAACTTTCCTTACAGCTACTGTACTCAAATCTTATTGGTCTTGTTAAATAATTATTTCAAATCGCTAAATGATTTGAAGGGCAACTTGACCATCCACTTCCTAGCCACTGCGGCGCTTGAAGCTTAGGAGCCTGGGAAAAAGGATTTAGCTCGTGTTCACCTCCTCTTTCGTTCACTCTGGCTTTCCCAGTAGGTCCTCTATCTGCGTGGAAACTGTGCTTCAAGACAAGTATCACCTGCTTTCCTTCAAGCTAGGGCAGCCCAGGATTTGACTGCTGTATGGGTCAGGTGTCCACGTAGCAGGAGAAGGGCTGACTCGTCCTCACCAACGTTCTCCTCCACCCTAGCCTGACGCTCCACCTGGACACCCAGGTCACTGCTGCCATACTGTAGGTATCACCTGGGCCATGAGATCCGGCTTTGGGTATCTGCACACATGCTCTGAGCCCATTGCAGACGTGACATAAAGTCAGCCTGAACTTCAGGCACCATCCAGCAAACTTTTAAGAAATGCAACTGTAAACTGTGCTTGAGCCCTTAAGTAATGCATAGAGATTTATTTGCTGCAGCATTTCTGCTAATGTTGCTATGCCCTACAGAGTATAATTCTTCTCCCTGCCTCACCCTTGAAGGATGCAGCGATGCTATGCAAAAACATTAAAACAAAAAGTCCAAATGTAATTATAAAAAATCTTTAAAAGTCAACTCGTCAGTGCAGTTTTGTGAATGTAGTGTTGTGAATGCAGTCCCTGCATTCAGGGAACTTCTGAAATCCTTTATCATAAGAGAATAGAGGTTTTGTATAAATCTTCACTACTGGGTTTGTTAGCCTCACTGTCCCAGACAGTCTCTGAAGTTCAAGGTGAATGCTGAAAACACAGGGTCGATCTATAGTTACAACAGCAAGGATTTATAGTAAGGGTTAAATCAAAGCATCATTTAAAGCTAGAGGGAAACAAAACACAACAGTGACATGAGAAAGTACAGCAACTCGTCTCCAATCTAGCTAGCAAAAGTACAGATTTGATGAAGCAGCAACTAGAGTTAAAACCTTTACAAGTTGCGTGTGGCCCCAAGTGCGGTGCTGATCCAAGGTTGGGCTTTCCCTGGACAGCCCCTTTCCCCCACCAAATCCAGCTCTGGAGGACAGATGTGAAACAGCAGTGCGGCAATACCAGCAGGCATTAACGAATCCCATCTATCAGCTGTCTGAGTCATCAAAAACCGCTTGGGTTGGTGGCTGCGTTGAAGAGGCAGCAGAAATGCAACATTTCTCCAACTCTCCATTTCCCCATTTCTCCTATAATCGATTTGCTCTTGCAACGGACGTCCAAAACATCCCCTCAAATGCCAGCTATAAATCACGCTGCTTGGAGGTAGCACTCAGCAAGCTGAGGAGCAGGACCACAGGACCAGGCTCAAGAGCTTTGCAAGGAGCCCACCAGGCTGTGCTAGGAGCCCTGGCAGGCAGGTGCTTTGCAAAAAGCCAGGCTGATGACCACCCCCAGCAACTCGCCATGGCCCCTGCTCCAAGGGTCCCCTTTTCCAGCCCTGAACCCGCATCTGCAGACGGATGGGTGGCTGGGCAAGTGCCCCCACCCCAAGTGAGCTGGGGACCTTGGAGAAATGCTAACGATGAGCAACAACCACCCAGCAGGAGGGAAGGGGGAAGCTGTCCATGGCCTGCAATGGTACCAGGCAGCTCGGGGTTTGGGAAAATTCTGGCAGGAGCAGTTTTAAAACTGAGGAGGAAACCACTCCAGTTCAGACTCAGCCTAAATGAACTTCTCAAGAAAAAGAAATTAAGAAGCTGCTTTTATTAGCAATTTAACAGCTCAGCACTAAAAAAAAAGAGCTCCAAAAGTTCATAATCCAAATCCAGCTGTCCTTGGCTTCGGTGTTGTTTAGACTGCACAAGGAATGCAGAAAAGAACCAGTAAATATTTTCTTAAAGGAAAAAGAAACAGAAAAGAAAATCCCAGACCTCACACTGATGTCCTCCCAGACCCCTTGGGGGAGAGAGAGCAGAACCAGCCTTCTTTTCATGAGATTTCCATCACAAGCACCTTCATTTCTACATCCTCTCTGTCTGTCTGTTATCCAAACACAGAAGAACCAGCCACAACTTGAACCCTTTAACAACACATGGGGAGCAATACATAAGGAACCACATCATCATATTCATTTTTTTCATCACAAGAATATATTCCCTTGAAGACTCAGGTGACCACATGGAGGGATAAAACCCCTTAATTACATTTTCATGGTTTCTATATAAGACTAGTGAATGTTTTGTCTATAAAAATGAAGAAATAACATTTTTTTAAATATTCCTACGTAGTCCTGAAAATTATGTATACATAGGTTCTCACACATATTCTTAGGAAACAAATGCTGTATTTCTGGACACAGTGTGTTTCCTAACCAAGGAACAACTTGCAAATTTATTTTTTAATAAAAAGGCTTGATATTAGAAATTCAACTGTAAGAAAATCTAAGGAAGTTTAGGGAGGGATGGGAAAGTATTTCCCAGGCAAGTGTTGATTCTGGGACAGTTCCCTAGAATTGTAAAATGTACATAGAAAAACTTGTGAATTTTGGAGCTCGGCCAAGTACTTCCTTCTCTGCCAGCCGAAACCCTGCTTTTCTCCTTGGGATAGAAATATTTCAGGATTTCTTACCAAGCTGCAACAGTAGTGAAAGGCAAAGCTGATTTATCCTGACCTACACAAATCTATTCAATGCTATGTTGGAGCCAGCCTTGAGTCCAAAAATAAAAATAAATATAAGTAAATTGCCTTTTTTTATCTACAGCATTTATTTTCCTTTGACCTACAAAAAAAGGTCACTATGAATGAAAGCAAGTGAAGACATAAAAAGCACATTAGCTTGCTAAAGAGCAATTCAAATGTGTCCATTTGCAAATTAGCTTGGGGAATTCAAGATGTTGATTTTTAATGGTCACTTAAGGATCATAAGGGCTATCATCTGATCTAATTTCCTCGCTCCCCTGTGGATCAGAGAGGGGATTTGCTGGAAGATTTTTCTAAAAAACTAATCTTGGAATAGAGAAACCTTCTAGGAGGGAGACTGTTTATGTGCAAAGGGATTATCACTTTTTACAAGTAAAGTTTGTTTAATTTCTGCTTTTCTTTGTTTCTTTCTGCTGATCTTTGTTACAGGCAGATGTAACTCATTTCAACCCTAATGGAATATGCACAATTCTATAATAAACAAATGCGCACAATAAATGTACAATATGTACAAGACTGCAGTGTCCAATATGTACAATAAACGTAACTGAGGTTGATCAAATTTTTCCCCTATAACCTCTTCTCTGCCTGGTTCCCCCATTGACCAGCAGAATCAATGCCGAGTCGCAATTTAGGAATCAAGATACCATCAGTCTTTCTCATGAAAGAGTTTACTATTTAGGGTTAAGATTTTGTTTCCGATGTGTGCAACCAAATTTGGGGCAGGGACACAAGAAAGCTCATTAAACCAGCAGAGAAATAACGAAGTCACCTCCTTCTGCTCGCACAGAATCCTGCCACGTTAGGATGCGGCAGCTTCAGGATTACTTACATGCCCCTGAGATACGTGAGTCTGTACATTCCCAAATGTGAAGGTGAATTAATTATGTCTGATGAAAAAACTTAACCTCAAAATGGAATGCATGTTGTTTTATTTCCGATACTTTTCTTTCTACTCAGAATTGCAGAATCTCCCGAGCGCCAGCGGAAGGGCCCTGGGAAGAGGGCACCCCTAAAGCCACCCTGGAAGCGGCAGCCCGGCCACCTTCCCAGAGCTCTGCCTCACTGTGCGGCTGCCCCGCTTTCCCTCTTCCTCTCTATACAAACGCAGTTTCTTCTTCCTACCCTTCTGGCCGCAGCGATAACCTCCCCGGCCCAAACGCAGGTGCTACTGCCGCGCTGGGCAGCCAGCCGCACCAGAACAATAACTCCCGCAGAGGTGTGCACTTCCTCCCTTCGGCTTAACGGGGTGTTAGCTTGGAAAGCTCATTATTTAAATGTCCAAGGGAGGGCTGCCGGCTCCGTTAACCATTTTGGTGCCTCAAGTACAGGCCAGGCCCCAAGGGCTGCTCTGGCCATCACAGAGCAGAGAGCCCCAGCCAGCTCCTCGTGTTGCATTGGGGCGCTTCTCTGGGCAATGAGGAGGCTCATTTATTATTTATTGAGTTTCTTCAGCCTGCTCATGTCTTAGAATGGCAAACTCCTCCCGCTGCAAGATCTTAATCCTTTCACTCCCACAAAAATTAAAAAAAAAAAAAAAAAATTGTTTCTAGGCAGCAAGCAAATGGCACCCGCATGTCCCATGGGAGGCTCCCAAGGGACCACTGCGGACTAGAATTTGGCCTTATTTGTCAAGCCAACAATTTCACCGCCTCCTCCCTGCTGGGTGGTTATAGGCACTTCTCTGCCCTCCTCAATCCACCTGCACCAGTCGAGTGGCACCAGCTCCAAGAAGAATGACAGAAGTTGTGAGCTTCCTTAAATGCCAAATTTTTCAAGAGGCACCTTTATTTTCTTCCTGCTTTACAAAACAAAGTTTCTGGGATGAAGCTTGTAAGAAGCAAACAACAACAGAAGCTTTTTTTCTCTTTTTTTTTCTAAATCTCATGCTTCTAAGCCCATTTCATGATCTTTGAAAACTTTATTATTATTATTCTCCACAATGGGGCTTGTGATACCCCTTGTTATTCTTTGTGGAGGTTATACAGGGAGCTCCAGACAGGCTGGTTACTATGGCAGCTCTGAGCTGTCTGATAGCGTTATAATATTTGCTGATGCCTATTAATTTATCAGCGTGGAAAAAAAAATGAATGGCTCATATTGCTACTACTGGGGAAACTGCACACCGTATCCGCCAGCTTGTGCAAGACAGTAAGGCTGAGCAACAAGCAGGAAGATCAGAAAAAATTAAATGTTTTACACGTCAGATTTAGGGACCATTCTAAGTCAGACCAGGTCCCCATTTGAATACTTCTATATTTCTCCAGTCCTGTTTCCAAATAAGAGAGTAAAAACAAAATAACAAACGCTGAACACATCTGAAATTCTGAAAAGCTGTATGCGAGAGACAGCGAGGATCCCAGAAATAAAACCCTCCAACTGAGAACTGGTTCCTTATTTACCGTGAAATTGTAATCTTTTCCCAGAAATTACTGAAAAGAGACAGGTTTTTAAGCTCATCCTTAACATGTTTCCTTTTATTCACAACACAAAAATTGCCTTGGAGCTTCCTCATTCTTTCCCACTATTTCTGCATATATATATGCAAATTACTGTGCAGATTTCCCTTCACTGAGTACCCTACATATCTCTGAAACAGTTGGCAGGCCCTTGGGGGGGTGTTGCCCAGACAGCTGTGCAATCAGCTGAGTAAATCAGCTAATTAAAGAAACAAAGAAAATGCAAAAATTATTGAAGAGGGACTCCTGCTCGCAGCACTGCTGAGCACCTCTGCATCTTGGAGTGCACAGCAAGCACGGGAGAGCGTAGAGGCGCCTGTAAATTGGGCAACAAACTGTTCCACAAGTGACAGTGGTGACAGTTTTCTCTCCAGCACTCATATGGGTGTTCTTGATTTTTATGCTCTGTGTTTTAAATCAATTCAATATCGACTCCAGCATTTTCTTTTAAAATGACAGGAATATGAAATGCAATGTCGGTTTCATATTTGTCACGTAAAAAAATGGTCATTAACTTTTGCTTGACCTTAGGTGTAGAACTAATATTGAATTTGCACAGGGGGTACTCATTATGCTCATCCTGCTTCCACACAGAAAAATAAGTTCCCAGGGGTCTTAGTGCTAGAAGCCATTTCTCAGATCTCACATGGGAAACAGGACTCCTGAACATTATGCAAAAACATTTCCTCTCATTGCAGAGTTTATCAAAAGGAACAGATAACAGTATGGGTAGGAATCTGAAATCTAAACAGAGCAAAACCAGTGTGCTAAGAAAGGAGGCTAACAGATGTGGACTTGGTCTTTCTGATCCACATATTGCTAAGGCACTGCTCCTTTCCACTGTCTGGATGACCACAAGAAGGACAAACCTCAGTTTAAATGAGACCATTGCAAATTAAAGAATGAATATTCTCATATTACGGGAAAAAGGCTTTGCTGGTCTTCTTTTCACGCTCCTAGTGCAACTGTTTTGTATGCCAAGTCATGTTTGTTTTATGGACTGAACCCTTTCATTTGAGTTTGAAGGTCATAGTCCACACAAGACAGTGGGGCATTAAAAGAACATGATTTGTAAAACCTCTCTGGATAAACAAGGTAGACAAAATATGAAATCATGTTGTTTTTCATCAAGGAGGAAGAAGTGGCAAATCAGCTGCAAACAATACAGGATTATTACAGAAATGAAAAACAGCAATATTCTTTGTAGCTATAGCATCTTTTGCAGAAATGTATTCAATGGTTGAATAAAAAAAGCTTTGTCTTTCACCCATGCTTTTAAACATTCATTCTCACGTGCAAGGTATTTAAAAATTTAAAAAGTGAGCAGTAATGAATGCATCTCTAACAGTGCTGCCCGACAGCTACACACTGGAAGGGTGGAGAAGAGACCTTCACACAACGAGCAGGAGGGGAGAGCTGGGAACTGCTCAGACGCGGAGGTACAAGTTGATCAGGAAAGGAAGGTGCCTGGGCAGGCTACTCCAAAGCAAAACGCTGCTCTCTTCTACGGAAATACCCTATGGGCACGGCCAGGAAAGGAGCAGGAAACAGAGAGGACTCTGAATAAACATATTCTGCAAGCTTTCTATAAAGGCCTCCCCCCAATTCACTGAAAGCAGAATATCCATGTGGGAACTGATTTTTGCAGTTTCTGCCTTTTTGACCTCACTGCGCAATCAATTTTTATGTAGGTGAAAAACACGTCATCCATACAGTTATTTTGCATTGCTTGTTTCTGAGGTGCAAGTACCTTATAAATTGCGCAGAAAGACCTATGCCAGAAGTTCCAAAATAACTGCAAATAGCAGATAGTGAACTGCAAATAGCAGATGGTGAACTGCAAAAATCTCTCATCAGAACTCCAACAGAGAGCTCTCCAGAGCTCGTATTTTTCTTTCCAAGGCTCAGAATCCATCCTGATTTATGTAAACCAGTGAATATACAAAGGCCACTGAGCACAAACACAGAGCCTGTACATCAGCGTTGTCCAGGGCACTTCTCACCAGCAGCATTGCCCGGAGTGGACACACAACAGGCACAGAGCATCATTCCTCACTGCTCCTCACTGCACAAGTGCAGAGCTCCATCCCCTGATGCTGGAAGAAGTCTGCTCCCTGTTTTTGAAGCGTTGCAGGTTCACAGGAGAGCCTGATCCCAGGACTGGGGTGAGAATCTCCAAGGATGCAACAAGGCATTGGTTGCTAGGAGTGGGCTTTCAATAAGGAACAAAACACTAAAAAAGGGTAAATTAGAGAAGCCAATATGACTACTCCTCTTACTTCAAGGCATGAAATCCTTAGAGCACAGTGTGGCCTTTAAATTATTACTGGCTATATTTTTAGGTATAACTTTTATTTTGAATCACAATTTGACAAAGCTTTTGAGAAAGAAAAAAAAATATGATCCAGTGATCCAGCATAACTGCAACCTACCTCACACATAACACCCCCATGTCTTTGATTTAGTGGCTATTTTTCCAGGATGAATGATGGTATTAACATTCCTAAAAGAGCTCTGTCTTATTCCACACATTTTGGTAACCTTTGCTTTCCAGAAAGGGATGCTTGGAGGAATTGGATGTTGTAGCGAAATAAGGTCTTATCAAGTAAACCAACTCCCTGAAAAGAAATGTAAAAGGCCATACAAAAGCAGGAAGGTCTTACAGATGTCCACACTGTACATTAACCTCTACTCAACTTTCAGACTGCCTCAATGTTTCCATAGGGGAAAATGCACACCTTTATGGCATATGAGTCACACTTCACTCTGCAAAGTGGAACGTGTCCTTTCAGTCCCTAAAGGTTTTCAGTTGCTTAAGATAAGCAATAATAAGCTGTGCACAGTTCACACCAGAGGTACTGCACATCTACTTGCTTATAAGAGCTGTAAATTCAAAGGGTACTTAACGTGTTCCAGATTTAAATAAAAGGTTAAATTTCTCCACTATCAAATAGGCTTTATTTGTGCAGTTTGGGCTGATTTCTTATAAACTCAAATGTAATTCATAATGATTTTGGTGCACTATCTAGTAACTGTTTTACAAGCAAATAAAACTGTTAGCACAGGGCCTTTATGTAGCAACAAGCTTTTGCTAATTATTATGAAGTTACAGATAAGTTCTACAAGTATCTGTGCTACTTGGGAAAGACAGATGGAGGGATGGAGGGATGGAGGGAGGACTAAGACCTTCTGGGCAGCATTAAGCTATTTTATCAGTTTAGCCAACTCAACACCTTGCTATTCAGCTCAGGTGTATTAACACCTCTCCGCAGCCTCAGAGCCATCGCAGCACACTGCAGCCCCAGAGACAGTTCAGCACATTTAACTCACACAGTTATAAACTTTCACACCAGAGCAAGGGCAAGGAGAGCACTTAGGGGTGTGCTCCTGGGGTCAGCGGCAGCTCCTGTGGGAACAGCAAGCCTTTAAACCTGCTCTGCTGTAAAGCACACAAATACACGAGATTTCAGTGATGCAAAGTCCACCTAGCAAGGCCAAATATAAAGACATCCATGAAGATCTGATAATACAGAGTAGCTGTAAGGAAAAATTAAGTGAAGTTCAATACTCATAAATGCAAAATAATGCATGTAAGATAAATCAGATCCAGCTATAGTTAGGCAAGAGCGAGTTCCAAATTACTGTTCAGAGCAGTTTGGAGTAACTATAGATAATGTTCCAAAATATTAGCTCAACACAGCACAGATCAAAAGGATAAATAGTTTTAAAAAAAGAGAGGAGGATTAGTAATTACTTGAAGTGTTATAAAACAGAAAACATAGAGAAATTTACTGGAAAATTGCTGCCCAAACTGGAATGCTTCCACATTCGAAGACTGCACGGTGTCCCTGCTGCACCTCCCCAAAAACACCAGCAGAACTAGGAAATGTGGCAAGGATGATGAGATTTAATGAAGGGGACTCTGTATTAGGAATGACTTGCACTTTAGCTTGGAAAAGAGACAGCTCCCAGGGGTATGACAGAGATCTACAAAATCATGAATCCAGGTATTGATTATTCACTGTCTTCTACAACACAAGGGTTATATCACCAAGCAGGGAGAGCAGCAGGGAATGTGTTTAAAACAGGCAAGAAAAATACATCTTCACATACCACACACATGAGTTATAGGCACAACCACACAATATGATGAAGGTTAGAAATAAAAGTGGGTTCAAAAAGCAATTAGACAAATTAACGGAAGAAAGGGTCACCCAACACAGCAGTGTGCATACAGCAGAATCCCTCTGCCCCGGACTGGTGATAAAGCTGAGTCCATCAGAAGGACTGTTTGTACTTGCTCTGTTTTTCTACTCAAAGCATCCAAAACTTATCATGCACAGTAGGGTGGGAGCTGGTGGACTTTTACCCTGACCTAGCCTGGCTGTTCTCATGTTTTTAACCAGGCTGACATTGCCTGGAGTGCATTAAAGTACAGTCACGCAATCGGCTCTGACAGCGGTGCTTGAGAGGTAGCACAGCAGCTTGGAAAAGGAATAGCTGCTCATTCATGTCAGCAAAGCTCAAGCCCTGGTGACTGTTTCAGACTGCATCTTTCGCCCTCAAATAAAAATACTCGCTGCCTGTTAAATGCTGCCTGACAGAAACGATACCAAATGAAAAGGGAAGGAGAAGGGGTAGATATGCGCAGGTAGGTGCCAGGACAGTGGAGAGGTAACCAAAAGACCTGTCTGCCGCTGCCCCGCCAGCCGCGAGGGGCCTGCTGGCGTTATCCCTGCGTTAGCATCACCTGTAGCTCCGGGCAGCCACGATGGGAGCCCTGACAGCAGGCACGGTGTGTGCCGGCCCTCGTGAAGCTTAAGGAGAGGCTGCATCTCTGACCCGGGCACAAAGCAGCGCACGGACCTGCGGCAGCGATCAGAAACCAGCAAGGTGTAAGCCAGCAGAACAGTTGTAATGCCAAGAGTCAACTACTAAAAACAAAGTTATATACTGCTCTGCTTTTCCCCAAGCCTTTCCCCAGTCCAAGGGAGACACAATTTTATTATTTCTAAGATTAAGCAAAAAGAATTTTAATTATATGCCATAGAGAAATGCAGAAGCTTATTTTCCCCTCTTAGGCCACACTATCATGAGGACTTTATTTTAAATAAATATAACTGTGCTTTCCAGTCAACAGCACTACTAAGCTCTATCAAAGCTGCAGGATTACAAGCATTAATTTTATGGAGTTTTATATTTTTATTTTAATTTTGTTTTCAGAGAAACCAAATGTATGTTGCACATACACCACTTATCGGCAAGGTATAAGCAAAGGTATAAGATAGGCACCTGGGAGCCCTCCTGCAGAGGGATTCAACATTGTTAGTTGTTAGCAAAGGTATAAGATAGTGCCTGTCTTATACCTTTGCTTATACCTTGCCGATAAGAGTGGTGTATGTGCAACGTACATTTGAATCATGAAAATGGAGCTCTTTTCCACTGTGGTTAGGAAAGAATTTATTCATTTTTCAGGTATTGCTTTTTTCCTTCAACCATCTGTCAGTTTTACATTCCTCTCATATTCATCTTCACAGATGCAATAAAAATGAAAGAGAACCTCTTGAAGAAGAGTTCTCTACTCCACATGCTGAAGAATTTTTATTTTCTAACATTCTCCATCAAGTCAGGTCCTGCACTAGCAAGAACTCGATACTCTGCCCTATCCACATTAGGGTCATGTCTCAACTGTGGTTTTCAAAGCATTTTGTCATTAGACACCGTTAATGTATAAATCTCTGAACTGAAACAGTCATTCTGGTCCAAGAACTGAAATAGCTGTAATTACCAGTTTTCATATACTGAATCTCTTTGACTACCAGGCAACCAAGTTTCATTTAAAAAGCTAAACTAATTCACCCAGGTAACCAAAGGCAATGCTTCCCCTCCCCAAGCACAACAGACCTTTCTGTTTTGACCTTATTCTGCTTTTGCAAAGGAAGTTGTAGTGTTTGTGTGCTTACATAGTAATTTTTATGCAGTGTAACCCAATGATTACTATTATTGTCCTAGACAAAAAGTATTAAAGTTTTTATCAGCCAATTTTTGTAGTGGAATTAAATCACTGCCATGTGTCTCTTAGAGTGGGCAGAGATAGATGCAGAAATTAAAGCAGTTCAGGAACAAATTACACAGTCCTTAAATCAGGACAAAAATACTAATTTTTGCTCTTACTGTCAGTGTTAACCAGTTATCTAGAGGAAATATTTTGGAATCCTGTAGTCTAAAAAGCCAGTGAACCACTAAAATGTTACAAGAACTTCCACATAACAGCTTTGTTTTGGGAGGAATTCATCTAACCTCTAGGAAGGCTTTCAGCTAACGAGGGTATTGCCCCTTACACCCACGTCCTGCTCAGGTTGGGGGTTTGCCTGTCCACACTCACCCCTCTCGCTGGTGCCGGGCGTTCGTGCCAGGCGCCCTTCATACTCCCCCGAGCCTGGAAGCACATCAGGGCAGCTGGCCCCAAAGCCATGTTCCCCGGCTCTCATGCCAAAATAAATGCTTTCTCTGACCTTTGTTGGTTTATTTCCTGGAATTATACACAGCCCTGGACAGGACTGGAAGAACACAGTCTTAGAACGATATCGTGGCTTTCAGCTCCAGAAGTATTTTTTCTCTGAAATATTCTTAATTTCACCAGGCTTGGTATACCATAGTTTCACTGCTATCTATAACTGTTATGCTGTGAACTTCACCACCAGCAATAAAATAAATAAGCATAATCAACCACCCTAACTCACTTTGCTCCTACTCTAGGAAAGACATTAAGTTAAATTAGACCTTACAGTTATGCCTGATCATGCACTCATTTATCACATAGGAATCCTAACATGAGGCATAAAAAAATTCAAATTTCAGAAACAAGTGTACACTGGTTAAACTGACGAAAGAGGTATCTTTCGTTCAAATCTAAGCTGCTATTGCAAGTGTTTACATTAATGTATTAGGAAAGGCTGCTCAGCACTCAAAGTTCTATACAGTTTTTTGTTTATTCAAGAGTGTGATTTTTAACTAAAATATTTCTATCTGCTCAACCTGGGTAAAAATTATCCTGGTGTAAAGGTGACTCCAAAAACTATCTGCCTTTTCCACTTTCATCTCCTGCGGCTCATTCATGATTCACCAACACGCAACACCACCATTTACGTAGCCATCCACCAAAAGGAAGGGAGAGGCTAATTCAGGTTAAAAATAACTCCTTTTGGGGAATCTTTTTTTTTTTTTTTTTTTTTTTTGTTAGTAGTAGCAGTAATATTTGCTGACACAACTGAAGGGAAAAATTAGGCAAAGGCATTTTCCAGAACTGTATAAACACTAAGAAATAAGGCCATTTTACCACAAAACAAAAGGTCATACTAAACCATTCCTTAAAATAACTTGTTTTTCTCAGAAACAGAAGAGAACCGTTTCCTTGGTCAGCTATTAAAATTCAGGTAGAATTGGGGTTATAGCACTTAAGAGCACGTAGTTGTGGGGTGGTAGCATATAAAGGACTATAGCAGTTTCAGAAACAACTCTGTTACACTCACAGAACAACTTAGGTCTCAATTCACACTTAGATCTGAATATACTTTCTGCAACCTTACAGTCAGTGTGGATATAACTTATGAGTACTGTTATTTCCAGATCAGTGTGTATCAAACTGCGCCCACATATTCTTGTAATACTTATATTTGCTCCTATGCAAGCCACACAGCACATGATGCCTCCTTTTGAGATCTCATGGGAGGGGGTATATAGGTAATAAATTTTCTACTGTATTTGCAAGCCACAGATATTAGATAGATAGAGATATGACCACTTAGCACTAATAACATCTCAGGCAAGCAGCTTGAAGTGCATCATCTGTAATCTCAATTCCCATCAAAAGCACTGAATTCGCAAGAGATGCTCAGTGAAGTCAGTGAAATACACCCAGAGACCTCAACGACTTTGGGAACGTGCCAGTAATTTATGTCAACTCCACTTCTGTTTTACTCTAGAAACACATTCAGCTCTCACTTTGCCATAGGCATGTTACTCTGGCTGCAAACTGACGGGTACAGATGAAGACACCAGAGAGTCAACCTGTGCAGAGGCAGCTCTGGTCCAGCAGCCTTGGTCAGCTCCTGCTCAGCACCAGGCAAACCCAGCTCTGCTGCCTCCACACCAGCAGCAATGCAGATACTCTCTGCAAGCACCTGCAAGTAACCCCAACAGAGTTGAGCCAACCAGGGGTTTATTATCTTAGCGCTGTATAGCCAGCATTTGCTGGCAAGAGTTTTTCAATTCTGTTCACCTCTCCCTTTTACTGCCCTGAAAACAGCCTTGCCTATTCAGTCATCTGGATATACTAACTTCAGGAAAGAATACCCTCAGAATAAAGTTGGCCTTTATGGACTTAAGAGAATTTAAAACAAATACGGAAACCATAAATTCAGGAATTGATTCAAATGCCTCCAACACCTTAGGGCAAAATAAAAAAAAATAAAATAAAATTGGTCTACTGAGTAAAGAGCAAGTGAGGCCTCTTGCTTTTCTCCCAGGAGCATCTCCACGAAAATCAAACTTTCTGAAAATAGAACTACATAATGTGTTCAACTAAAATTGTGCTTATTGGTCAAGAAAGAAAGAAAGAAAGAAAGATTACCTGGACTCACCTAAACCTAGGAATAACAACCATTTGCAGAGATTCACTCTGAGGCACATCTGTTTATACTTATAGGTCACATCATTGTACCTTTATGGTTAGGCAAACCAAGGTCAGAAAAATACCCTGTAACTTGGAAATTAAATTTCTGATGACCCTGTTTCCTACAGGTGATTGTTGCACCATCTTGGTCTAAACCTTGAAAAAATTGCATAATCGTAGTTGATATTCAACAGAATAACTGAAGATGAACATCTGTTGTTAAATATTAGAGGTTGATAAAGAGAAAGAAAACACAAGATTTCAGGTCTACATTAATTAAATTATATTTTTAATGTTTATTTTTTATTTTTAGCAATGCACCTGACTGGGCAACTAAAACACACTGGAGACTGCATGAAATACAAGGCTGTAAAATATATCAAATTTATCAACCTATTTGTCTCAAATGTAAGTGTATGCTGTGTACAAGCTGAGAGAAAATAATGATGTTGTCCAGAAAAAGACCGAAGTTCACATTTGGAACTGCAACACTCTAAGAGTTTATCAGCTAGGTCATTAGATGTGAAATGCTAAGGAAAGGAAATCTTGAACAGTAATTGCATTGTGCTGTATACACACATTCTCCATTAAACAATGCCCTCAGTGAGGAATAATGTCTGCTTTCTTTGCTTCCTAATGTTAGTAAGATGTCAATGAAAAACCAAATACTTCAATAAATGACAAAAGCGAATCCCATTACAAAAGGTCTCAAGTCCAGCTTCACTCACCTGACTTCCTTGCTTTCAAGGCAATGACAGCAGCCAGTTCTCTCTGTACCTAAAATATCAGGAAGAGAGAGGATGGTTACAGTTACCAATATATAGTCAAACAGGAAAAAATGCAACACTGGTATGATACAGGATATCAATCAGTTTTATAGATGCTTGTTTTTTAAACTACACTCATGGTTACACTTATTAAATCTGTTTTCTTTTCACCTGGGAATTCTATGACAAATATTTTTTAACTTTAATTTCATGTAAATACTGTGCATTCCTTGGGGAATGAGCAATTCAGTAGCCTGACCTATAGTTTATTTGCTCGGTGTATCTCCTTCACAAGCACACACTTAACACTCCCTCCTCTTCATGTTAAATGTTTGTTTTCCCTCTGCTGAACACACTATAATGCTGGATTTATTGTCTGACTCCAGGTTAAGGCAAATTCGCCATGCTGAGGTTCATGTATATAATTGACATTTGTATTTTGGGGCCTTCAGTGGGAAGCAATTTCTCCTAAGAGCAGGGCTGAGCATTCCAGGACCAAGACTTAACTTGAGATGAACACACAGAATTGGAGTTATCCGATTTACAGGTTATCTTGCTAGTCTGTGATAACATAACCCTGCCATACTAGTCAACTGCCTTCCTCAACCTCCTGAACCTCCTGTTTGCATTTCTGCTTTCTCTGTGCTTTCCCTATATTTTCTATATTATCAGGTCTGTATCCACTTCTCTCCATAGGTCTTTTCCTATTCCTATGAATGAAATTCTATGCTATGCAATATTTTCATGCTTTATACCTCCTCACTATCACCTTGCAGCTGTGGCAAATGGAAGCAGGAATTCTGATATCCAGTTTCTGAGATACCACTTTTTGATATCCAGCTCCTGAGAGCACATGAAATTTAAAACAGCATCAATCACAAGACTTGCAATACAGGTCAGAATAAGGCACCGGCCCAAGAAAAGTCCCTGACATAACATAATTACAAACAACTGTCCACATCTCACTCTCTCGTCTTTGAAGAAAAGCTTTATGAAGTGAAACAAGAATATGTGGTACTGTATTGGTCTGAGCAGAGAGGCAGACGGGCCCAGCTGTGTCAGGAGAAGGCGAAATGGCTTGGGACATCCCTGTGCCACGGTAGCTCCCGAGCGCGCGGACGGGCTGTCCGGCAGCCGCCACGCAGCACGCTCCACCCGTGGCAGACGGAGATCATGCTACAGGCCTCGCAAATACATTCCCCTCGCTCCTTGGTCTTGCCCTGGGAGCAGTTTTGCTGTCCTTGCAAAGCACGAGGATCTTTTCTGTTCCCTGCCCCTGCCCCGCTGGGAGGGACAGGGTTTTCTGCTACCCAGAGCAGCAGAGCATGCAGGCAGTGCCACAGACTTCCTAAACGCCGTCCTGTTTCCAGCACAATTGTGCAAGCTGGCAGCATTACCTTCACTTCCTTCCTTCCTGCACGCCCATTCCCATGCCTCGAGAGCTGTTAGTCATGCCTAACGTAAGCATAAACTGCAAATGCTCTGGGAAAGAAGGGTCCTTTCTTGGTAAAACAATTTACAAGATAACTTGCAGGAATTACTACACCCTAGTAGCAACACGTACAAGCTACCCAGAGTTACAGTAGATTTTCAAAAAAAAGAAACCCAACGTGTTTTTTCTGTATAACATCACCAGTACTTTTATTGGTTAAACTGCTCAGACTTTACTAAATAGACCCCTCTCAAGATGCAAGCATTAAACACTAAAGGAGGTATCAATCCAAGAGGATGTCCAACCTGGTCTATTCTCACAGACTACTGACAATAAGAAACAGTGCAGTAATGTCTCACCTTCATCTTTTAGTGTTTAATACATATATTCTCTAAGATTAGTCTTGCAAGACACTATAATCTGCAACAGTTGTAAACATACCAATCAAACAAATCAAACAGAATTGAAAAAATGCAAATCTCTCCACGTGTGTAGAGAAAACTGGAAGAAGGGCACAAGATCATATTCGTAGAAACTGAAAAAAAAATCAGCATTTGTAGAATTCTAGGATTATATTTACACGATCAATTTTGCTAGTAGACTGCTTTAAGCCTGAAAGACAGTGCTAATGGTCACAGGTCACAACAAAGTTGTTTTTCTCTTTTTTGTTTCTGTTATGTAAAATACCTCATTTTCTGTTGTGTGCCTGGAATGTAGATGGTATATTATTTAATCAGAGTTAAACTTCTAAATTAAAAAAAGAGAGAAAGATGATTCTTTGGTCTTACTATTAAGCAAATCTTCCTTCATCAAAGGGTTTCATGCTCTCTGTCTGAGCTTCTCTCATAAGATTCAATCAAATCACAAAGAACTGATAGTGCTGAACATCCTCCTGGGTTTGCCTGGTGCCCCCAGATTTCATAATCTATATGCTTTTGCCTATTTTAGCGTAAATGCACTTGACATCTCTGCTGTATGGGCAATTCCTATGCACCATTACACCGATGGAAATCTGTGTACAGCATTCATCGCTCACTGCACCCATGCTACACATTATCATGCTTCTTCCTAACAGGATTTCAGTTACTGCCTGTTTGACAAAATCGATGGTTGCACATCACATTGCAGATAATAATCTGAACTCAAAGTAAAATATACATTCAAAGAGCTATGCCTAACATAATAAATTGAGATAATAGATATTAAAAAAAAAAATCAGTTAGCACATATAATTTGCCACTACAAAGCGGCAAAAGCTACTATCCGAGTAGTATCCCATTTTTGGTAACAATGCAAATGTCAAAACTGACGTAGTTTAAAAGCCAGATTACCATATTGAATTTTCTGAAAAAATATGAGTCTAAAAGAGACCATCTGAGTGTGTTAGTGTTCTACCAAAACTTACTCAGTTTTCTTACTGCAGTATGAAACAGCAAGAGTATGTACATACAGTGCTGTCCAGCTATATCTGTGCTTAACTAAAAATAAATGGCATATTTACACGATGATTCTTCCCAACTTCAAAGGATAGAGGTGGAGATTTTCCCCAAAATATTTTACTACAATTAAACGTCATAGAAATATGAAAACTGGAGAACTGGGGTTCTGTTTCCACAGAATCGTATGATAATTCAGGTGAGAAGAGACCTCAAGATGTTTCTAGCCAATCTCCCGCTCAAAGCAGGGTCAGCTATGAAAGCAGATTAGGTTGCTTTGGGCTTTCTCCAATCTGGTCTTGAAAACCTCCCAAGATGAAGACTGGACACAATGTCTCCGGGCAGCCTTTCCTGCTGCTACCATGTCCTCATGGCGAGAAAGTTTCTCCTAATATTCAATCTGATTCTCCCTCATTCCACCTTATCCCTGCTGCCTCTCATCCCCTGTCATGCACAACTGGCTCCAGATCCTCAGTTTATTGATTTCATCAGAAGCCCAAAACTGAGTTGCAGATTCTAGATGTTGTCTAACAAGTTTCATGTAAAGGGGAAAAATCCCTTCCATCATTTTACTGGCTGTTTTACTAGCTCTGATCCTGTTAATAGAGCTCTGTTAACATCGCCTGGTTAATACAGTGCTGTTCATTTTCTTTGCTGCAGAGGCACATGACTGGCTCATGCTCAGCTTATGTTCATCAGGACCTCCTTTCTGCAGAGCTGCTCCGCAGTCAGGCAAGTCTCCAGCCTGGACCATCCCAGTACATCCCAGTCAGCACTTTATCCTTGCTAAGTTTCATGAGGTTTCCATTGGTCCATTCCTCCAGCCCTTCTGGGTTATTCCACCCTCCAGAATTTGGACTGCACTCCTCAACTTGCTCCCATCTGGAAACATGAGAAGCAAGCACCACAGTCGCCTCCTCCAGGATACTGATAAGTGAAGAAGTTTTTCTTCAAATTCAGGCAGAACTTCCTGTGCTTTCGTTTGTGGATGTTCTCTTTTGTCCTATTGCTGGCCACCACTAAAAAGGTATTTATACGCATTGATAAGATCATGTCTCGGTTTTCTCTTCTTCAGGCTGGCCAGGTCCAGCTCTCTCAATCTCTCATAGCAGAGATGCTCCAGTCCCCTCCCTAATCATCACTGGACTCTCTCCAGTAGCTCCATGTCCTCTTGTAGTGGGAAGCCCAAAACTGCACAAAATGTTCCAAATGTGACCACCACCCTCAAACTGCTGGCAACACTCCTCCTAGTGCAGGCCAGGAGACCAGTGGCCTTCTCGGCCGCAAGGGCGCATTGGTGACTCATTCGATACAAGAATATTACAGCAGGGGGTATAGAAAACCTTGCTAAAGCAAAGCTAAGTAACTGAGATCTACTGATCTCCTGTGGTCCATGAATCCAGCCATTTGATCATGCAAGGCATAGATTTGCATCTAGTAGCCAACACATATCAGTCTTCACTTTTTTTCCACTCATTTTTTTTGTGTGTGTGCCTGTGTGTGTCCTTTATGAAAGAATATTCTAGATTTTAATGTTCCAAACATGACTGGAAATCTATGGACAAAGTGGCAGTCCTTACAGAATCTCTAAGCAAAAATTCTGTTACAGGAAGCTCTAAGCAGCAGAGTTCAGAGGGGAAAAAAACACATTTAATTCACATTTTTATATCTCAATGACAGTTTTATGTATTCCAAACAATGGTAGTACTGGGTGACTTCCCAAAGGATTTGGAAACTGTATTTCCCAGATATACTGCATAAACATCACAATATTCTCTTCTGTTCCCTCACAAGGCAAGAAAAGAGTTTTGCAGGGGAAACTCATAGCCATTCCACAGAGCTGTGGTTTTAGCACACAGTACAACAAAATATGGGCTATGAAAATGCTTTTTGAGATGCTCAGCAGCCTCAAAGTATTTCCTTAAACCCAGAAGTGATCATTACATTTTCTTGAGAATTCATGACTAAAAAGATTATCCAACGCAAAATGCATTTCAAATGGCACTTCACACTGCTTGCATGTCAGTTCCTTTACAAAATTAAGTTTGGCAGTGTTGTCAGTGCCTCGCTGTACTAGAGGATATAAGCAAAGGATTCGATAGGCTACATTCAGTTATTTTAACAGATTCCGCTTTTTCCATCATAGAAATGAATGTAGAAAAAAGCGAGATCCTCAGCAAGTTAATTTCTCAACAGCAGGGCCTGTTACAAGATACATATTCTTACATACAATAGATTATTTACAAAAGAAGTTGAGGAGAAAAAGAAATCTGAAGTTTTTTTCCTATTGCCCTACTAACTTGGCATCATTCACAGCAGCCATTGCTATCAATTCCATCACTGTAATTGAAAACCAAGCGTGCACCTCTCTAATTTTTCTAGACTGGACTGGCTGAATCATTAAGAAAATCACAAATTGTGCAGGGAATGTGCACAAAAAGTGTACCTGTACAAAAGAAGCACCACCTGGGAATGAACAAACATAGAAAATAAGTATTAAGAGAAAGGCTGATACAGAAAATCAGCAAAGAAAGAAAACACACACACACACACACAGAAAAAATGTAGAGGGAGGAATTTACCAAACTTGCACAAATGCATATGTTGGTACTAATCACTCTATATTTTCTTTACAGCAAGGGAATGCTTCACCAATGAAGCCTAAGTAACATTTCAGAAAATAATAGATATGTTGATTAAGAAAGGAGATTTAAATAGCTTAAAATATATATGTTTCATATTCTATTAATTATTACCTATTTTGCCTTAAAATTATTGAGCACAGCTCATTCCAGAACACAAGCAGAGACTGTTAGCAAAATAACAGAAACTTATTGTGCTAGATAGATAGAGAGCAGGAAAGTGTGTTTTCTGATTATATTTCAGCTTTTCTTAGAGGGAGAAGTTCATTCACAGGTGTTAATATTTGAAGGACTCTGGACTAGTGGGATTTTTGGTTGGATGGTTACTTTCCTGTAGGGTTAGACTAGAAAATCATTGCAGGGAGCTTGAATGTGTCTCTGTGGGAACAAAGACCAATTACAATTTTGGGGACAAACAGAAAACATAGGAGCAAAGATCACTTGTCTTGACTTGGCCATGACAATGGACGGGTCTCAGACCATCTGGAAATGTAATGGACTATTTTTTTTTCTTTACAGATGTAAAATGGCTCAATTAAAAAAAAAAAAAAATCCATGTCCCCTGCTGCTGGAATCACTAATGACACATTTCAAATGTTTGACCGTGCAAGACAGATGTGAAGCACTATGAACTCTGTGGTAATTACTCATGCGCTTAAGGATAAGCATATTACTCAAGGATACTTAGCAACAGTTAGATTCAGTTCTTAAATTCAGCAGGTCAATTTGTTGTCCTACCTTTTTCTTATCTTCTGGTTTTGAGGGAAGAAACTTTATAGGCAACTATGTAATACTTTAGCATTATAAAACTTGGGTTTTTTGAAAATACACTGTTTTGCAAAAAGTATTTTATGTTTTTCTATTTTTTCTTCTCAATACATTTTAAAATGAAGCAAGTCTAGATTTTGAGTTCTCCTTTTGTTTTCAGTGTCAGAAAAAAAGTAGAGAAAAAAAGGAATGAATACAGGGAAGGCAGAAAATAAAAAAATAACTTTAAACCACAAAGTTTTATAACCTTATACATTTTAAATTATTTTTGCATAGATTCTGGACATATAAAAACACTATCCTTCCAAAGCCACAAAATAAAAATGACTCACAGAATTTAACATAAATTCTCTTTTCCTCCCAGTTTTCAGCAAGCTCCAAAGGGTACTTTATTCATTTTACTTAAACCTTCGTGCCTTTGCCATGACCGTTTCTTCACCCTGCTTGATTAACCTTTACCTCACGTACCCGGAGCAGAACTAGAACTGAATCCACGTGCTAGGGAGGACAGTGCATCACCCTGCTCCATGAGTGGGGTGTTCACAGGTGCATAGGATAGCGACCTGTGGAGATCACTCAGGCCAGTCCCACTGCCTAAAGCAGAGTCGCATAGAACAGATAAGTGTGTTCAGATGCATTTGGATGTCTCCAGGGATGGTGGCTGCACGAACCCTCTGGGAAACCTTAGGTCACATTGCTGGCTCATGTTTGTTTGACTGAAGGCACATGAGCTAGCAAAAAAGTCACTGTGATCACCCAAATTGGTATTCCCTGGGCCAGGAATAGCACGGGTTACGAATTATTTATTTAAATCATTGTAGAACCACACAATAAGACACCAGTAAAGCTTCCTTTTTAAGAGGAAAAAAAAGTAGTTTGCATTACAAACACCTGCTCCACTGAGAACTGGCCCTCATTTGATATGATACAAAACACAGCAATATTTCCAATAGGATCAGTACCAACTTTGATGCGTTGACCTTACCGCAGAAGTGAGGCGAGCGAGAATTTCAGCATTAGTTTCTGCTCTATCTTCTATTTTTTGATCAGGCCTTAAAAATAAAAAAAAATAAAAACATTATTTCTGTCATTCTCTTCCAATATCTTTTGATTCCTAGAAAGCAAAGAACCATATGGCCACAGGCACTAAAGAAAAAAGGGTTTTTGAGATTCTGCATCAAAAAGATAACTGCAGCATGACAGTAATTAATTGTGTCAGTAACAATAGAGTACACCCCTTGTCCCTTGCTGTCAAGACCTCTTTTGATTAGATTGATGTAAAACAGTGATGACAATTCTTCCACTCTAAAACATGCAGAACTGAGGAATGCAGGACCTTCTTAACTCCAAATTGTATATTAGAATGCACATTTTGCTCTGCTAAAAATACATCTGTCAACAGAGCATAGAGTTTTCCATCTGCCGACGACTCGGTTTCAATAAAGCGTGGTGCGACACCTTCTACAGACTGCCTGCTCATCTATATAAAAGCAAACCTCACGAAAATCATTATGGGACATGTGAATCTTGATATTCAAAAGAAAATATGAAAATGAAATGAATACATGTAACAAGCCATAAACTAGCAAACTAAGTACAAAGTTACAGGTTAAATTTACACTACTCGCAGGACAGTGATTCTATGTCCCTTTGCAAAAATAGGGAAGTGTAGGAAGAACCTTTCTAGTAACTGTCACAGAACCTCAACCCACATGGACAGAAAAAAAAAACCCAAAAAACAAACAAACAAAAAACCCACAAAAATAGCAATAAAAGTTGCTGCAGACAGCGCGGAATAAAACTGTAATTGTCTTTAAAACAGTCTAATTCCTATAATTAAAACACTGAATCCTTTGGAAGATTTATCGATAATAAGAAGAAAGATACAAGTATGATAGGATTAAATAAATAGGAAGAAGAAAAAAGTCCTGAGATCTTTTCTTTCTCTTCAAGAAGTGTGGCGTGCCAGCAAGCTGAGCAGATATGCAAAACTGCAGCTGTTGTGATAAACATAAATCCCAGGTATTAGCAGAAGCTTCTATCTTTGACTAAATTATTTAATTGCTTATATGCTTTAATGTGTTTAGGGAGACAGCACACAACATGTTTGAAATATGCAGCTGGTATATTGTGGTTCTTATATGCCATGTCCAAAAATTTCTTCCTCTAATTAAAAAATTAAGGTCAGAAAGCATAAGATGACACATGCCTTCACTGTAGGGTAAGCATATCCATACCAAAATGGTAATCTGGATTTTAAATCATAATTATTTTCATGGCTGACTTTCCTATTCAAAGAAAAATGTGATTTAACATTTTAAGTGCTATAAACAGTCAAAAGAACTAAATGCAAAGACCAATTGATTCAGTTTCTCCCTTACAATTTGAAATGAGATTAAAATGAATGGCCTCTTTAGATACCTATGTTCTCACACATCTGATCTGTTCTGATCTCTCGTGATTTCTCAGTACCAGAATAATGTGTATTTTTATTTTTCCTGGAGCTCAAAAGATAGCAGTTCATCAGACACAGTTACAGATACAATCTACAATACCAGAACAGCTATTTCCACCCCAGATTTTTATCTCTTCGTACTCCCAATCTTCCTATGCATATGAGCATCAAACACTTAAGAAAATATTAATGAGCAAGTGATTTCAGGCATCAAGCCAACATCAGAGACCAGGAGGATGCTGTAATGCCAAAGCTAACAGAGAACTAATAGAAAAAATAAGATAGAAGAGATGCCAAGGAGCAGAACCAGGACAGGTACCACCTTGTATCTTTCCAAAGGAGCCAGCCAAGACCTGGCAGGGCTGGTACTCAACAGTAGATCCAAAACACAGGCCAGGTCTAACTGCCACGAAGCCCGTGATCCCTGTGCTCTGCAGCACACTAAGCAGAGCGAGATGACCACAGGCCTCTGCAGCACCCGTGCTGCCTCCTCAGAGCTGCCCGAGGGGCCACCGGCTGCAAACGGGACCCCAGGTGCCACAGCAGCACCGTGGCCTGTGTGGAAGACCCAGGAGTATCTGAGAGGTGTCTGCTTTCAGCGAAAGCTTTCCTGGCCGTCCAAAAGGCACTAACTATACGAACACTCCTGGATGTCCACATTGAAAACGATTCATTTTTAAGAGGGGTTGGTTTTTAGATGTCAAGGAAACGCTTATTTTGTGGCAGAGAGATACAGTGTAACACTTCGGAAAAGAAAATAACAAGAAAATAACAAGAAATATTAGCAAAAGAAAAATAGTTCTTGTTCCCTGTTAGCATCCTTTCCAATGACTAAACAAATATTGTGGGATACAGTCCAGCAGGCTAAGGCATCCACTGCATTTTACCCACATCCACTGGGTCTAGCGCTCGCCCTGGGAGTTAGGTGTTATTATAAACACCCCCATTTACAGAGCAGGAAATAGAAGCACATAAAGATTAAAAGTCCGATACGATGCCATTGCCATCTCTGGAAAAAGAATTCAAAATGCACTGAATGAGAGCCTAGGCGACTGCCCAAGCTTGTAAGGAAGTTCAGATCTTTTGTTCCCAGGCTCACACAATATTCACTTCCTTTAAATCCAAGCAGAATTTAGATGTGATTAACGGAGAGCATTTTATGACCCCAACAGGCTGCTGCATCAATTTTGTGTCCTTCAACCAGCACCATTTTCAGGGGCTCAGCCTGTGGAATAGTGCACCAACACTAACCTCCAGGGTAGCATGAGCTGGGAAAGCCCCCAGAGTCCTGCCTTGCTTTCCATAGTAGATTCCGACCCAAAAAAGGAAAGGCTGTGTTCAGTGCAAGGTTGAAGCCCAGAAACGTTTCTTCAGGAATTGCAAGCAAATCTCTGGCGTTAGAACATCATTTTAAATATAAAACTTACTGTAGTATCATTTGTATTCCCTTCACGCTAGCTTTTATATAAATATATTCAGTGAAACAAAATATGGGATTGCTGGTATTGCTGGAAATGGGTTTTCCAATAGCTTCTGAGAAGATATTTATAGAGAAAATGTTATACACACACTCCAAATGCCAGGATTTGATCTTTACTATATGGGCTTCTGCTGAGAATTTTTAATGCTTGGATTGATTCCAGAAGCACCAAGATCAGGGTAGGTCAGAAGCCACTGCCAAGAAACAAACAAGCACAAATCTTTTAAAAATATGTACCCTGAGCCAAGACACTGCCACACGTATTTAATGGTAGGGGGACACGCTCATTTCTAGAAGACCTGCTGAAGGGAAGTCCCCAAAGCAGCTACAAGGCCCCTGGCTGCAGATCCATCCCAGAGGTCCCCGATGCACCCAGGAGGCTGCGCACATGCAGGACCTTCCCCAGCTGCGCAGGAGGTGGTTGGTCTGGTAAGGATGCGCTTCAGATGTCCGGCTTGGCCCGCTGGTGCACAAGCAGGCAGCGTCCTCGGATTTTATCAAAAGCAGGGAATCTCATGAATAAAGAAAGAAAGAACTTTTCTGTCCATATGTACATTCATGTGAATATGAACACACAGACTACAAGTAAAACTGAAAGCTGTGAAAATGAATAAAAAAGTATTAGAGTATAAAGAAAAATAGGTTATATCTTTATTTGAGAAAAGGCAAACATTCATTCCAAGACAGAGCTTTTTGGAATTGCCTTTCTCTGCCTCATGAAAAAGAATATATGGATTTATTTAACTTGGTCAATAACTTCAGCAATCACCTCATCACATCTATTTCCTATTCAGAATGTATTTTAGCAGTTTATTATTATTTGCATCAAACATGGAGAATTTTGAAACTGAAAAAGCCTCTTCTTCCTTTAAGATCACTCTCCCTAGAGGCTGCACATTTATTTAAAATTATATTCCTTCAACATATACTAAAAGAAAAAAGCACCCTCGCAGTCTGACACATAATGCCTCCAGAAAATAATTCTTCAGTGACAATGTTCCCAAAAGAAATCCAACTTCAACCAAAATTTGAATAATGCAGGCAGGAAGGAGCTGGAAATGTACATTAATGAATAATTGTTAAATTCATACAATGGGAAACATCCTGCCCTAGAAATGACAGTTGCACTGAAATAATAAAACAGTAAAGCACACTACAAAATAGTGCTACTCTCTGACCAAGGTCAGTGTTCAGGACACCTTTTTCACCCGAACCTGAAGTGTCAAGTTGACCAAGAGAATCACCACTCCAGAACTGATAATTTCTGTTTGCTGATGGCCCTCAGCAACACAAGAAATGATCAAGTTTCTGCCCCGAGTTATGCAGGGAAATTACTGAGAAATTCTCAATGAGTTCAGTACCTCTAAAAATCAGATTGAATGTCTAAATTTACGGAACTGGAAACAGCTTACAGGGACTGTGGCTGCGCATTCATTTAAAATATGCCCATTAGGCATTTACTTGACAGAATGTGTTTTTAAAATCTAACAAGTAGAGAAGGAAAGTACTTATAGGTTTGTTTTTGACATGAAAGAGGATAAATCCTATTACTGCAAGAATAATTCTCTACGATATAAATAAGAGATTTGAGACTTCATCATGCTAGGCACAACAGACTTCACACTCTTTTCTATACTGCCAGCCCATGAAGATATTCCAGGGCACGAGAGGTCACCAGCCTTCAGATTTCTCGCTGACACCTTTTCTCTCTATTTTGGCTTCCCACTGTGGCCCAAATAACTACCGGTTTTACAGACTAAGTCTAGAGCACAGCTGGATCAGCGCAGAGCGGATGTTAACATCCAACAGACAGGAGGCAGAGGAGACACACAGGAAGGGAAACTCTTAAACAGCGCAGTCTGCAAAAGGTATAATAATTTGAAACTAGAGAGCTCTGACAAACATGCAGTGACAAACAAAAATCAGGTGAAAAAAGCTGCAACATTCCTAGCAACCTTCTATATCCACTCGAGAGCTGATGCTGACTCTGTACACAGGCATCTGATCGGCTAGTCAATCAACTCCACAGCGTGCTTAGAGACAAATTCATGTCAAACCTTCAAATACAAGTGGAAACAAAAAAAAATGTGAAGCAACTTATGTGGGTAATACAGCAACCTAGATTCAGAGCTTGTGTAAGAAACACAATACTCCAAGACCCTCAACTGAAGTGCCGCATTTCATCTGGTGACACTGAGGTTCCCAAATGCTAATTGCAAGTGCTAATGCAGATCATGGAAGAGTTCATCTCTACAAAGCTTGCCAACACTGGAAAGAAAACGGTTTGCACAGTGGCTCGGAGGAGAACAATGTCATTATCAGCCAATGACTGACTTACAGTCAGCAGGAATTGCAGAGATGTATAATATGCATACTTACAGATTGCACATGTCAATTCTGTGAGGAGATAATGGCAGTAGTCGAAGTAGGAGCTTTACACCATTCTTCCATCCTTCTTCTCTCTCAAATTCACAGAATAGGTAGGTACATTCATCTGCTGAGAACTGGTAGAAAGCATGGGTGTCTTGAAAATACAGTTGTCTGTCCACTGTTTGAAATAAATATTAAATATCTGTTAGTCCTTTAGCAAATAAAAGTTCTTCTTTGTTCTGTTGCATTCTGTATTGCATCTGATCTAAACCCTGCATTGCAACCCCATACAGAGCAAAAGGAGCAAAGGAGCCAGTAGCAACTCGGTCCTCTAGTATTAACTCCAAACAGTTAAAGCCCAAAATCTCAGTTTGAAGATCTCCAGTCTTCTGAGGCTCAAGCATTAAAACTATCAATTTGATCAATAGAAGCATTTAGAATTAGGAGATGTGCCTGTAAGATAAAGGACTTGTCAGATTCCTGAGCTTCAGTTTTCATTAGTATCTAATCCATTCCAGGCTAGGATGCACAAAGGTCAATAATAAGCAATACTTTTAAGTTGCTCAATGTCTCCTTGGGTAAGTGGAAGACTTCCACAACACCTCACCTTTTTGCAAGGAGAAAAGGTAAATGCCTAGCACCGACCTTAGTGCTGGATATGCACTGAGTTAAACTACCCAACTAGTCCCAGCTACAACAGAACTCTAGAGGTTGCTCAGCAGTGCAGTGACCACCAACCACATAGTCTGGACCAAGTCCCAGAATTTTAGGAGGAAGGAGAGAACAGATGGAGAGGATCCATCATCACAACTTTCTCAAGGAGCTGAATTCCCTTCTCAGTCCATTGTATTCTAAAATTACAAAAATTAGGAAAGATTACTAATTCCTAGAGAAGTAATTTGGTGAATCCAGGAGCTGCAATGAAATCCGCTGTCTTGTGGAAAACCTAGAAGAGCTTAAGGGGAAAGAAATAGGCTGGAATAGACACACACAGTCTGCAACTTGGCAATAGGCTATTACATTTGCAGATGCAAAGAGAAAGAAATCAGTCAAAAAAAGAAAAAAAGATCTTGATGTTTATGAAATGAAAGGTCACAGGGGTAAGCCTGCAGAACAGATAGTAAAATAAACTATTCCTTAGCAAAAAATGAAACAATCAGCACATTTCTTTTCTTTCCATTTCTTCATCTTCCATCAAAAATGTAACTCTCAACTATTTGGGAAGAATCTGACAACTTTCCTTATGTGAGAAGCACCACCAGCACTGACCTGACAACACAATTCCCATATCCAGCAGAAGCTGCCACACACCCACGGCTGTCGATCGGCACTTAACGAAAGGGCATTGCTCCAGAAGCCAGTCTACCAGCTCCGAACCAATGCAGCTCCTCCTGAAAACATGCAAAATCAGTAATGTTACCATGCAATTTAATTATGTTATTAGTTATTTTAAGTCATCCAGACGAATTCTCTGTTCAGCAAAGCAAACCTTGTTTTTTGTAATTTGATCATTTCAAGGGAAAAGTGTTCTGGAAAATATCAGTCAGATATCCCTAGTTACAAGGGAATTCAGTGTTATATCAATAAGTTCCTTTACATACCTAATTTGCATGGCATATTTGACAGTATAGATTTTTTATCAATATGTGTTCCATGCAGTCATCCAAAGATGTTTATGACTAAATAAAATCCAATTTTTTGGACTTTATTTCCTTTCTACAGGCAGTACAGCTACACAATACAAATATAATACCGTGAATATTCCTCTAGAATGTACTTCATCTGACACATTATTGATAAATCTCTCTTTAATTCTTCAAATCAGAATTTGGACTTGTTATTATATATGGATATGAATGAATGGTGCCATAATAGACCCTTGTGCACTTGCTATAATTGAAAATTGGGGGAAATATATCCTGTCATGTAACAAAAAATGGATAAATTTCATTACAAAACATTCTGCATGTGCAAAGCACTGTGTTTTAACAAAATTCATTTTAAGAAAAGAATAGAAAAATATAAGTGTATATGAAATTATAAGCAAATAAATTAATGGACATACAATCAGGACACTGCTGCTTTCTGACAGTTGATAGAATAATATAGGAAATAATATTAAATAGATGAGACTTTCATAAAAATTTTAGAAAATATTTTGGATGCTTAGGAAACACCTCTGCATTTACTGTGCTGTCGAATCACAGAGCAGAAAAAAATGTAAACAAAAATGCAACCAGTTGATTAAAGAGAACGATGCTGGGGTTACCTGCAAATTCCGGTAAGGTACACCCTGTCCTTAATCAGGTCAGAAGCTTGTAGCGTAAAAATATTCCTGAGAGCTCTCCCAGCACACGAAGAACTTTCTCCGTATATCTAAATGAAAAGAGAAATTGTAAACTGTGACAAACAGGGATTATTTATTCCCAAAGTAGTAAATGAACTTGCCCCTGTACATTCTCCCATTCTCCCAGTCTCTGAGCAATGCTCACTCCCCTGCTGAGCAATAAACACTCAACGCAGCCCGATGTCTGATGCACCCCGGCTTATCACTGCAAAAGCAGAAATACAACAAAAAGTAAACATTATTCTATATGTATCTTGGTTTAATCATTTAAAACAAGTCTAAAACATACTGAGCTGCTACTTCACTGTTTTTTCTTGTTCTTTACAAACTGTGGAGTTGTCCCCTGACAGCAGCAGGTCAGCCCATCTACACCCTGCTGCAAGGATGCTGTCTTTCCGAGAGGACATATCTTCGAGTTTCCTCAGACGTTCCTTGAACCTTAAGGTTGCAAATGACTCCTTCTCCCATCTTCCATTTACGTATGTCCTACCTGGACTCTGTATATTAGTCTTCACTGAGAAAATTAGCTTAAATTTCTGTAATGATGTCCCAACAGATGACCGTCCCAACAAACATATCAGTAATACAGATAACTTGAAGGAAGAAAAGCTTTGCTGTCACTTTTTCTGGTTCCTGTGATTTGGAATCTTTCAAGGAACATAAAATAAACCTGAGTCACTACAGTCTTGAGAGATGCAAAAAGAGAGCTCTCAAATTCCAAAAAATCACAAAACTACACTAAACTGTTTAAATAGTTTAAATGGCTCTGAAGTAAGCATGCATGAGGATTTGATACAATTCAGTTTAGTTAACTGTGTAATAGAAATAAGCAGGTTTTTAACACAAAAAAACTATAACATTAATTGGATTTAACTCCAGGCCACATTCAGAAATGTCTTCAATCTGATTCAATCTTCAACGTTATTAAGGAATTGAACCAAAACAAAAAGATTCCTAATATATTGTTTTATAAAATGGAATTAAAGTTTGACAAGTACCTTGTTTGAAGATGTTTCCAAATATGGATTAGAAATTCTTCTGGACAGGGTCTGTAAGACAGTTTGGAACACTCTTAGTTCTGCTTTTTTTGCTTTTAATCAACAACAACAAAAGCAACAGCAATGTAGGACTCCTAGACATCAGAATCTGGATAAAAATCATTTTTCAAATGATCCGAGTAGTATAACCAAAGTCTTCAGATCAGATTTTTTTCACATCAGGAAAAAGGATATTTTATCAAACTTGGTCCTGTATTATTTACTTCAGCCTATATTTTTTCTGGACCTAGAAAAGATGATGAGTACTAAGGTGGCAATATGCAACACAGAATTAACTATCTATCTGGTTCAGTAAGGAACAGAAACAACCGTGAAGAATTTCAAGAGAAACCTAAAAAAATTTAGGTGAAAAGACACTATCCAGATGAGCTCAGCATTAAAAGCAGCATGTCTTAGGGGTGGGGGGATATGTAATTACACAAAAAACTCTATTAGTTCTGTAAAGCCACCTCAGTATTACAGAATACTACCCAAGGTAGATCACTCTTTCCAAAGCAAGAAAGCAAGAAGGAAGGAAAGAAGGAAAGAGGAAAGAGAGAGAAAAAGAGAGAGAGAAAGAGAGAGAGAGAGGAAGAAAGGAAGAAAGGAAGAGAGAGAGAAAGAGGGACAAGAAGGCAG
>JAWLRI010000169.1:4730614-4747538 GCA_034781795.1 Crypturellus tataupa | reverse complement strand
CCCCCCCCCCCCCCCCCCCCCCCCCCGCCCCCCCCCCCCCCCCCCCCCCCCCCACCGTAGAAAAACTATCAAAGTTTAACCATTTCAGTGTGGTGAGGAAGTCAAGGTCTCACTGTTCAAAGAGCTTAAGTAGCACCTAGAATGCAAGAAAAAGAAAATTTTGTTCCCTTGGATCACACTAATAATTTCTAGGCAAAGTAGATCAAAGAATTCCTCATCTGCTCTCGACAGAGCTTGTATTCTCTTTGGAATTTGGCTATCAGCACCTTCAAGCACTCCACAGAAGATGATCGCACCAACCTTGATAACATCTTTTTTTGCACTTGAAAACTTTTGGTCTGAGTGTTGAAGCAGGAACAAATGAACTCAAGTGCACTCCAGCTCCAAAGGGGGATGTGTTTCCCCTGGGATGGGGAGGGACTTGAGAAAGAGGGCAGTCCAAAGTCCTTTGCCAGTGTCCCCGGGGCCATTTCATTTAATCAGGATTGTACTAGTTGACCTAGGTATGATACATAGAATAACATCGGAAGCAGTATACAGCAACCATTAGATATAGAAGATAGGATTAGAACTTGATTAGGAATTCAGCATATATGAACAACCACTACAGGCAATTTGTGTAAATTTAGATTTCACTAGATTGAGAAACTGTAGAATTAGAAAATATCACAGATGAGTCTTCTCAATTTTTGCAAGGGGAAAGCAGCTCAAGTGCCACATACCCAAAATGTACAAGTTTTATTTTGCATGCTATGATCATATCCATATAATATATCTTACATAGATTAAGATACTAAGAAATTAAAAGATGTGCTCAGGACCCGCACTATACCCAAGAATCTGGACATCTTTAGATAGAAACCTCCTGTATGAACATAGGTTCAAAGATGGAGGAACACAGGTTCTGAAATTCAGCAAGATTTATGCCCTAAAGATACAGATTTCCCTTCTGCTATTATTTATCCTTTATTTTAATAACCTGCCTTTCTTCTTGCATTTATCATTATTTCCATTCTTTATTCACATAACAATTGTTTGCATACATTTCATGCCACTGAAGCACATGAATAAGTCACATCTTATCTGCGTTGCATTTCCCCACATTTACTCTTTGTGATGCATAATTAAGTCTTAAAGAAAAAGTCCTTGTATTGCTGTGGAAGTTCAATCTTCCCATGGAAAAAGGGAGGATTTTTCATCTCTTGTGATTTTCCAGCTGATATCAGGGAGTCAGCACCATGAAGTTCTCTCCTTTAAGACAACAGTACTTGGAGGACAGGACCTTGCTCCAATGCTAGACATTGGAAATGAACAGAATTGGTACTTACAATAGCTCTTCACATTCATCATTTTCTGGACACTATGGGCCAGGTCAGGATCCTTACCCCTCCCACAGCCTTAAGAATTCAGGTGCCTGAACAAATTAAGTTTAAGCGAAAGGGCTGAAAATTTGACAAGCTGTTCTTGTGAGATTAATGCCCTCTGAGATTATATCCTACTCAAATTCATAGCAAAGGGAAGGCTTCTTTAATGAAAGTACATTTTAAAAAGTTATTTTAGAAATCTAACTATAAAGAAGTGAATAAATAAATAAATGTATCTTCCCTCAGCTGGTCCCATGTTGCTCTTGTCCCACATGAGGTCAATAACTCTGGTAATTTTCCACAGCACAGATAAAAACCCTCCAGCAAAACAAGACCTGGTATTTACATCATCAAGTTTCTCTCTTTAGTTCATTTCTTGCATGCTTTAAGTGTCCTTTAGACATCACACAAGTATAAAGGGACAATTTATTTTCTTTTTCTTCTACAGGAAAGATTCCATTCCTTAAACATACACACACAAAAAAAAAAACCAGCTTGAGAGTCAAAGGATTCAAAGATTTCTCTATTTTTACATCTGATTAAATTATCTGAATTCATTAACCTTTAACTGCATTTTCAACTACAAGTATTATGTAGCTCTACATCCCAACATAAGTGCCACCATATGATGTCTACATCTTAGTCAATCTCACTCCAGCATTCAAAGACATATGCAAAAAAAATAGTGCCAGAGTCTAAATTAGCATAAGAACCATGTGTGCAGAAATAATATATACCCCAGCAATTTACAGCAATATAGAGATCTGAAGTTAATTCTATGTTATGAAGTTGAACATACACTCCTGTATCAGACGTGTCTTGACATAGAGATTGAATTCTCTACAACTGCAATAGGCTCTCTGCAGAACAGGTGGTGTAAGGAAGATTACCTTCTATAGAGGAACTGTTTGGAAGCCTGGGCCTCTATGACCCCAGAACTCATGGCAGACATAACCAATTAAATACAGAGATAGTCCAGAAAATAAGTAGCATATAAGGGTTCAGCCATAGTTGGAAGAATCCATGGAAAGCTCTGTTGTGTGCCCTTCCCATTCAACTGATTCTAAGCTTCCCTTTTAAAACAGCAAGTCCCTTGCCTTGATAGTTGTGGATCACCTTTCTTTGGCTGTTTCAAAGCATACATGAGGTAGTAACCATGGCCTGCATTTGCAAAACCTGAAATAACAATTCAGGAAGTATTCCGTCCCTCACTAAAGACAGCAGTGGTACCACTCTAGGGTATAACAATATAATTTCCTTAGAAATAGTTGTACTCATCAGGACATGCAAGAGACAAGCAAAAGGAGCTAATATGAACATGAACACAATTAGCTGTTGTGCTTCATGTTGACATAAGTTGAACACAAGTTGAATATGCATTATTCAGGGCCAAATTATAGCTACAACATGGACTGGATAACCCAACCTCCAGGGACCAGCAGGGTGGTCTCTGTGCTGCTTGGTGTTGTTTCATCCCCTCCCTATCCCCGGACTCATCCAGGGTCCCCCTTTGCACATCCATGTAAAGCACCAAGTTATTAATCAGTGACCACTTCCTGATTCATTAGATTCAGTCTTCACCCCCAAATGCTTTTCCCATGGAAATAAAGGATCAGAGCTAGCAATCAACCACACTTTTTTCAGGAAAAGGGGTTGAGAGAATTAACTTTCCTTCTCTCTACTCTTCGGTGTTATAGCCAGTGCTTGCAGCATTGATCACTTGAACATGCTGTTACCCTCTTCCCAGTTGCCTGCTGTATCCTGGTTACCAGCCCACCCAGATTTAAATAGTCAGTAATAAACGTCATTATAAGTCAGCACATGTTTTCTGGTCTACACAAATGGTGGGGTGAGAAGAGGAGCTGCTGACTTTAAAAGTTATTCAAGCACTATGCCTGTGAAAGATGCTGAGATGCTATTAGTGCATTTGTGAATTCAGTCTGAAAGCAGGGATGAAAAGTGAACCAAAAGATAATTCATACACTATAGTATTCCCCATAGCAGTGATGGATCTGACAGAAATTAGTATTGATATTCTACCTATGTTTCTACATATACAAAAAGTGAGATGTCAGAGACATCGTAACAGTCTGCTGTGACACCCACTCTGCCCTGATCACTTCACCAAACAGGACTGGGCCATCCTAGATGCCCTACCAAAGCAGGCTGGGTCTGCTCACACTCTCCTCACACCTCACCCTGGCAATCCCCAAAGCCCCACCAGTTTGACAACCCATTCTGTATCCGATACCTGAGCCCTTTGTTAGGTTCTTGTGCTAGGGCAGAGTGATGCCAAACTGCCAGGCACGTTGTAAGCGACCTTCACGCTGATATACATCATCTTAACTGGTTTATTCTCAGCCTACATTGACTTGCTGACTGCTCTATCCTTTCCCACACCAGCTCTTTAGAGATGTCTTCAAACAGATGGTTATTTCAGTGGCATCACCACCACGAAGCACACAGGCTTCATGCAGTACAGCAGGGGTAACATTTCTACTCAATTGTCTCGCAAGTGCCAGGATGACTACAGCAAAACAGAACTCAGCACCTTCTTGCTATGGAGACGTACACACAGAGACTTCTTATGTGGAGGAAGGGAAGAAAGAGCACAGGGAAGGAATATAAAGATGGGTGAAATTGGGAAATGTCTGGTTAACTTTAGAGGGCTGAGATCACTGTGATCATCCTGTGTGAACCTAACAAGGACACTTCCCTCCAGCCCTACTGCCACATAAGAGACAAATTAAAGACCTACACTCTACTGCTTGAGTTTTGACTTGCTTTACTGAATCCTATACATTTTGCTAGCCCAAACCTAAGAAATGTAGCAGAGCCCATGCAGGACTGCACAAGATCAAAGTTGAATGCAGGAAGCACACTCAGTTTACCAACATCTTTCAAAAGCAGAGCTTGCAAGGGGACTAACAACTTATTTTTCATCTTTAATCTCTTTGCTTCCTTTTCTCTACAAACATCATAGTATTTACAATTTTAGGCACTGGACAGACCAGCACAAGTTAATTGCAGAGGGCCTCTGGGACAGCATTTCTGATAAGAGCCCCTTCACCCTGGAATTCATGTCCCTGAGTTGTCCACTGGGATCTCATGAAAAGATCAGATGGGTTTATGAAGAGCAAAAAAAAAAATGGGAATGGGAGTGCACTGAGGCTTGGAAGATTACTTGGGAGGTTTGTTTGCATGCTTTTATCATAGCTCATGCTTGTTGACACTTTTAACTTCTCCATTTGTGCCAAGAGATAACAATGACTAACCCAGGAGGGAAAAAGTCACATATGGGAACTGGATTCGGCTCAAACTGAGCAGAGATGACTCATAGACCCCCAGTACTGAGCTTTGTTTCTGAAAGTCAGATAACACCCTGAACTGCTAAAGCAATGGATAAACATTCTGCCTGTTTTCTTGCTTAACTCAAAGTAAGTGTAAATTCTTTTCAAAAAATCTTAATTAAAAAAAAATAATCTTCCTATTTTGGAAGTTTCACAAAATTCATGTTTAGCCTGCCAGTGACATACAAGCAGTTTTCAACTCAGGCTTATAAAGAAAAACTGTTACCATCTCTGGACATCTTTCTTGCAATTATTTTTATTTACAGAACAGTAAAATGCAATACTTCCTTTTCCACTATTATCGTCCTTCCATAATTTTTCCTGAAATGTGTTTTCATGTTTAGAAAGGATCTACTGAATTAGGTCTTTTCCTATAGCCACAATAAACAGATTCATAAAGTGCTGTTTTGCAAAGCAACAGGCATGAATAATTCTCAATGTTTGCATTATTTTAATAAGAATACAACTTGTATTTAATAGCAGTATTCCTCTATTAACTACACTTTGTTCTTACACACAACACTGCACTATGGGGATATTTTGTGTCTTTGATTTTAATTAAGAGCTTTGCAAGATTAGAGAACAGCTTTCGGTACTGTGACACAAACATTTCAATATATCCATTTTTAGAAAGAGTTTGATAAATGATTTGCATGCTGGAGTTTTGTTCCAAGTAGCAGTTCTGCCTTAAAGTGGTCATAGCAGAATAAAAAGGAAAGAAACCCACCTTCTTCTTCCTCTCTTCCTTTTTTGATTTGTTAGATAGCTTAACCTTAATGAGCATAATCTCTCTTTCTTCACTGCACTTTACAAGGAAACACAGATAGGAAGGAAACATTGGTAGCCAGAAGATGCTCTCGGAGAACCCTCTTCTGTGATTACTTGACCAATTCATTGGCTACTAATCTGTGTAGAGCCTTCCAAATAGCTGTGTGTCCATTTAATCATACCGTTTCACAAGTCATGAATATGGTCAAATTTCATATGAGGACAATAAATCTTTTGACACCATACAGTGCAACAAGGTCAAGACTGACACGGTTTTATCTGCTTTTTTTCTATGCTCAGAGACCCCCTACACAGTCATAATCTACAGGTTTACTCTAACTAACTTCAACAGAGATAGTAGAGATTCACCCTAACACACAGACTTCCTGTAAAGGCATTAGAGAAGTATTTGGTCGAGAGACAGAACATGGTAATTGTTCAAACAAGAGCAAAGCGATGAGGGAAAAGAACAGGATTAAATAGCCTGTTTTCTTCATGACAAGGAAAATAGGTAGATGCCTCATTGTCACATTCTGGGATCAATGTTCTTTAATGAAACATATTTGTGATGTGAATATCAAGATAAGGAAGTTTTGCCTATGTTTTGGTTAGTCACAATCAAAAGTTTATAAGCAACCTCAGATGGACCTAATCCAGCTAAGGAAGTGAACACTCAAGTTAAATAATGTTCATTAACATCAAATCCAAGGGGATGCCCAGTGAAAGGAAAAAAAAATGCTGACACTTTATACAATTTTAAATTAACTGAATCAACCTAAAAAAAAAAGCAATTTGCATAGCCGTGAGGACATTTCAGTGAAGGACTAATGTGTGCCACCAGGAATTCTAAGAAGACAGCAAATTGTTAGGATGAAATGCATACATGATGAAGACAGGGAGGAAGCCGCATGATTTATATGAATCGGTGGTGCAGTCTCACCTGGAATATTACATTCAGGACAAGCCATCACAAGTTCAAAGGGATACTGCGGAAGCAGATAGGGTTCAGAACAGGGTAACAAAGATGATTACAGAGTCACCTAGAGAGACTGAGATTGCTTGCTGTAAAAAGTAGCTGTAAAGGAGAATGCATAAAAAAAAGAGCTGTACAGAAGATGGAAATTAAAAGTTCCCTGCCTAATAACTTAGGAAGCCTTTTTGGTGACAGCAGACTAGACCCTGAAATTAAAGGTAGGAAATTTAAAACTGATCAAAAAGAAACACTCTAATTATTAGCAATAGAAGAATATGAAACATAATTTTCCTTCCAATATGGGTTTGAAGACAAAACATTAGCCAGATTCATTAAAAGGATGAATTGGTATATGAATCACACCAACAACTATAATTAAAATGGTTAATGGTAACAATCCCTAAGCATCAGAGTATAAGGCATCTCCAGGTACTCAAATCCAGGAAAAGGGAATGTACAATGCAGACTTATACTACATTTACTCTAAGGCTCCCTTGAGAGCACAACAAGCTTTATTTTTGTGCCTGAAATTATTAGCTGTTTAATTAACCTTAAAATCTAAAAACAAAGGTTTAGATGAACCATCATCTTGACCCAGTCCAACATATTCTATTTCTACACTATCTTCCTTCAAATTAACTACAATTCATAAAACCTTTCCCAGTAAAATGTGAATATTTATTGCCACACTGAATTGCAGATAAACAACTTGAAAGTGGGACCTTTTAAGCAAGACCTTCAAGCAAATTCTCAGTTTCTGATACACTGTAAGAAGGCAGAAGAGACAATGGAAAAAACAGGAAACAGGACTACTGCTATTCAGCTTGGAGAACCACCAGCTTTAATGCATGCCCTGGCAACCTAAGGGACCTATTGATTTGCAGACATTCATTCAAGTGCAGTGAAAGCCATAATTAGATATATGGCTTTGGTAAAACCAATCTGAAACCCATTTGTTTTGGGACTGTCTGCTTAATGAGATAAAACAAGAAATTAAATGGCTGCTGAATGTTCCTCTTCTTCAACACAATAGTAAAAATATAAATAAAAAGGTGTTAATTCACCTATCATTATTATTTTTGCATTTTATGTATTTCATTCCTGCAATTGATGTCACGGACAATTACAAAGACAGTATTTATGAATGATTCTGTTCTCACAGGCAGACAAGTCCTATCCATTTTCTCCATACATGTGGATACTGAGGCATAAACAGCACAGATGACTTGCTAAAAATGGTAATTGTTTCTTGGGAAGCTCAAAGAATAAACCCATCAGATACTCCCTTTCTTAACTGTTTTGGGATTTTTTTGTTTTAGTTTGCTTTTGATTGTTTGTTCGTTGTAGTTTTTAACTTTGTCTGTTCTCTGACACTCTCTGCACTCAGGCCGTTTAATCATTTGCAGACGCTCTTCCCACCAAGCCGACGCGGGGGAGCTGCAGGACAGCACGGAGGCTGGAAGCGCTGGACGTGCCAAAGTCCCATTTTGGGACGTGACTACGCCATTCTTTACAAACAAAAGTCAAAGTCCAGTTAGGCTTTCCAAACTGTTTATAATAATTAAATCTGGTAGGATTATTTATATTTTGTTTCTCAAGCACATTTTTCCGCGCAGCAGCAAGGAAGCCGTGTCAAAGCACAGCTCTGAAGAATTCCTGCACTGATTTTATTTAGCACAGTTCAGTGCTAGCCTGGCCAGATGTTACACAGCATATCACTCTTATGCCAAAACACACACAAGCCTGGGATACGCTGTGTCCTTACCTCTCTTCTCTGTCAGCTATTACATTCTGCCTCTGTTCATTTAGGACTTGGATCCCCCATGAGTCGGGCGTTCCCTGCAGCACGGATTCAGCAACACCCCCATCCCACACACCCCACATCAGTTTGAGTGGCCACATGGCTTCAGGCAGTGCAGAAATGACACAGCGCAGCGGAACACTGGACTGCCCATGGGCTGGATCCAGAGCCCATCTAGTGGACTGGCTGAGCTCCTTTCCTCAGCCATGCAGTAAGCAAACAAATGTTCCGTGATTTGCAGAGCTAACCATGCATGCTCGTTGCTTTCTCCCCTTCTTTCCACATTAAAAAAAAAATCAATTTATGCATCACAAGAGTGCATTCACCTATGGGATGAAATGGAGCAGCTGCTTAACAGCGTGCAGTAGCAGTTTGTGACAGTAAATGATTACCACAATCATCTGAAATCCCAGTGAGTTTTAGGATCATTGAGTCTAGTTATCTAAGCCAGAATTTGACCATAAAATAAAATAAAATAAAATAAAACTTATCAGCTTTAAAAAAAAAAATCAACCCTCCCCGCCCAAAAAAGGACTTTGTGAATTTCTGATGCTCACGAGTGGTCTGAGCCTCAGTTTTGCATCTTTCACCCAATGTGCAGTACTTCCTCTGAGTCTCTGCTCTTCAACATTCACCTGCAGGCTATGGACCACCCTTTGCATTACAAAGGGCATGTTCAACATGTTTCTTTGGCCAGCAGTACCAATGTAAACACGCAACTCAGTGTTGGTTGTTGCTCAGTCACGGAGATTATGCTGCCAGGACATCCGCAGAGACACTGCAAGGAGCCAGCAGCAGCAGAAGCTACCACCAAGACACCCATCTTCATGACATTCACCCTATTATTAAGCAGCAAGACCACTGAAATATTCCTTCCCTTGCTTCTCCAGGTCAGGTAGCAAATGTGCATCTCAGTCACATGAGGACTTTGCCCAGAGGTACAGAAGCAGGGGTAGGATAGACTCCTTTGACCCAAGCAGGTCAGAATGCTCCCTTAATAGGAATCCCTTTCCCTTCCTCCCAAACTCCTGGTGTCATGTCATCTTCCCAACACTAACTTGCTTAAGTAATACAGGCCAGGGACAAACAAACTGCTTCTGGAAAGTATTTAGAAAGTCCAAGACTTCACGGTGGGTAAAGGGTCTTTGAGTAGTTTGGAACAGTTGTAACAAAAAAAAAAAAAAAAAAAAAAAAAAAAGGCAGACTGGAAAACATCCACAATTTTAAGTCAACAGGTTAGCTCATCTCTAACACAGAAGGCAAAAGTTCTTACTGATGCTATGGATACAGTTCTACCAGTATTTATAGAGACTGAACTTTTTGTCTGGCAATCAGCGAAATATTTTTTTTTTTGCACTATAAAAAAGTACAGACTTTATTCAGTTCACTTTCTAAGTCCTCTCCAAAAATATCTTATGTTAAGGAAATTAATCGGAATAGGAAGTACACTGTAGGACTTGAATTTTAGTAACTGACAATAGCTTAATCCAACAGTCACAGGTAGATCATTTTACAAGGTCAGACTAACCCAAGTCAAACCATAAATTAACTGAGATAAAAGACATCATGACACTTAAGAATAGGTGCTGCCTTTTACACCTGGAAGTTAAAAAGAAAATACTCAGATCTTGCTTTCATGGTTTTTAACTTCAGAGCCTCACTGCCTTTACTTTTATCCTTAAACTTTTGCCAAAAGCATGGATACGATGAAAAAAAATGTTTAAATCAAAAGGTTTCACAAGGATAAAGTATATACTACAGATCCCAAAGGCCAACGTAAAATATTCCACAGAAAATGAACCACGATGCACACAGATCCGAAGAGATCTGCAAGGCAGCCTGACTTGGAGAAAAAGCGATTCAATACAGAAGGCTCACAGGGCGCGCTCACGCTAGCCAGGGTTAAAAGGTGTCCAATGGTTAATTCCTGCACTATAGCACCATATTGATCCCCAGCCAACATAAGGCTCTTATGCTGAACACTGTTATGAACCCGTAATAAAAGGCAGCTCGCATCCTACGGAGACTGCTGTGGAAATACATGCCCCACATCTGTTTACTTGGAAAGCAGACTCAGATTTGCTAGAGAAACACGCAGTGACCTGTCAGGGGTCTTGCAGCAGTTCGGCAGAGCCGAACCAAAAGCCTGTGCACTGAATCCCAACCTTTCCTGCAGCAACTCCTACTCCCATCCCGGCCGGATGGGAAATCAGAAATCTGGGATGGATGGAGTAGATCAGATACCACTTTACAAGCAATAGCAATTTCTGTCTAATTATTCAGCCTGCTGGTGCAATAACTCTATATTGGTGAATATTCCATCTCTTGATAAGCATCTTTAATCCTAGTCCTCTCAAAGATGCTTGTAATGAGCAATATAAGGTGGATATAAACAACCTTAAAGATACAGAATCTTAAATATAAGGTCTGCTGTTCCATAAAAAAAAAACTCAGCAACTTCCTTCCCAGTCTTTAATTGTTATAGGCCAAATGCGAGGATAAAACATCTTGTTTTATTGCAACTGCTTTCCATGAATCAGGTTGAAAAGGCAGCATATTCTGCTTTCCTTTGTTTTCCTCCTATTTTCAGTGTTTTCATGAGCGTAAGCATGCACAGGTTGTTTTGCAATCTCCTTTAAGGTTCAGAATGGAATTCAAATCGGTAAGGTTACACAAATAACAGCAGTTGGATACAAACCTTAACATTTTGTCATAACAGTACATTACAGAACTTGCTGGTTCGTCCAGGGATCTGAGAAATCTAGCGTGCATTAACCAATAATGCAGGTTTGCAGGACAGTCAATTAAAGTACTCAGGTCTACCAAGTGAATTTTGTTTACTTTTAATATAGGAAACTAACAGGATACAATTAGGTCACACTTAAATCGAGCCTTCCTCTTATCAAGATGCAACACCTGCAGAATTTTTTTGACCACTTTCCTTTTACTTTCAATGGAACTGAACTTGTTTCATACATACATTTCCTGGACAGATTTCCAGGTGACACACTGCAGCATCGCCTCTGACAACCCATGGGCTACACGAAATGAGAAGTGAAAGCAATATCCTTGTTCAATCAGAATTACAAAAACGTGCAGGACAAGAAGGTATTTTCTTTCAGTGCCACTAACTGAAGATGTTATTACCAACACAAGAAAAGTAGCACTTGAAGATTGAACATGGACTAAATTTATTCAAGATGTTTTCAGCTCAAGTTTGAGTTGTAGTGCAGGAAGGATTAAGGACAAGCCTGTGTTTTAGACCAGCATCCTGGAAAGCAGCTGCGGTGTCAGGCCAGGCACTGCCAGGCTAAGACCACAGGCAGTGGGCATCATCCTGGCAACCTGCATCCATCCCCAGCCTCGGGAAGAAAAATGGCATTGCATCCTGCCAGAGCTTACTCAGTAGGACAGAGTTATAGATCACCTCGGATTTCATTCAGCTGCAGTTATTCATCAAACCCAGTACAATTTCTCCAAAGACACAAGGCCTGCTCTAATTAAGAAGTATTCTCAATTTAGTAGTTCACTGAACACTGACTGTGAAACAAATTATTATGCAAATAAACAAAAAAGAGACACTGAGATTCCCTGTCAGCTACTGTGGTCACTGTCGCTAAGCTATTTTATTCATTACTCAACATTTCATGTGTCATCAGTCACAGACCTGACAAGTTAAAGGATACTGTGAAAGACAATTATCTTAATCAAATACATTTAGCAGGAATATATAATAAGCCTGATTACAATGGGAAAAATTCAAGACTACTTACCAAGACTATTTTTAGTCACATAATAACTGCCAAGATGATCAGTGTATTAAGTTACTGAGTAAAAGCACTATGGCAGGCGTTAAAGCAAAATGTCACCAGTACCAATCAGCCTGCTTTGATAGCAGCACTGCCAATAAAACTTCCAACCCACTGGAACAGTCCAGTATTTTGTGCACAGATTTCAGTTAGTGCAGTGGCTATATACCAGAAGCCCGCACGTTTTAACACAGGAAAGTCTACAGTGGATAGATATCTATAGCAGGTATAAGCATAGACATCAGAGCAGTTGTCCTCTGCATCACTTTTCTGCTCTTCTCATCAACAATGGTCAAAGGAGCAGAATAGGACAAGGAAATGAGTTGATGACACAATATTGGAGACACTAGCAAAACAAAGGTAAGCACAATGAATATGGGAAAATTAGATGACTCTCAGAACTGGAATATTAGGAAAAGGATGTAGTTCAACAGCATGAAATACAAGGTCATTGCACTTAGGCACTAACAAGATGAGGAAGTACAAAGAAGAATAGGGATTGCTAAAAATGTCAGAAGTTGCGGGGAGGCAAATGAGGATAAAACAAACCTGCATGCTTAGGGCAATCAAAAGGTAACTGTGAACCACCAGTTTCTAATGTCCTGAAAAATGTTACCTGCAATATTACAGCTTCCCCAGTCGCCGGAATTGCATGAATTCATTGCAGGAATGTAACCTGAATGATGAAAGTCACTGAAAGCCTTGTATGAGAGGTGAATAAAAGCTTACCAAAATGTAGGTAAGAGTGCATAGGCTGAGAGGGTTTCCTTTAATTTAAATAGATTGCATATAACTTCTTTTTCCTCTGCCAAAGAAGAATTTTCTCCAACAGCATGACAGAAACCGATGCTAAAATTAGTTTTCTCTAATACCGTACAACCTTCCAACTGTTTTCAGCTCAGGGACTTTATGTCTCATGTAGATTCTGTAGGTTTAATACATCTCTCTTCCATGAACTTCTCCAGTCTCCCCCTGAACTCATGTAAACGTTCAGCACCTATGACTCTCATCCAGCTCCTTCGGTTCAGGTTTACTCTTTGGTTTGGTTCACTCCTTTGGTAAATGCTTTTCAATCTGCAACCCGCGGCCAGAAAGAAGTTTACATTTCGATACCCACACACGACCCAGTTGTCACCCAAAACACAGGTAAATTCCCTCTGTGCGGGGACAGCCTCAGCACACTTGTCTGGCTGAAGACATCTAGACACAGCACGAGAAGCCTTTGGTGGATCTAAGAAAACAAAATCTTTGTGGTGTCTCTTTTACTTCGAGGAAGTCAAACAGCATGGCAAAGGCTTGTACAGGCCAGCAGGGTATTTCACAAGATCAGAGCAACGAGGTTTGACACCACCGTGTACAAAAGGCACGGCAGCTACACCACTGCCTGACGAACAGCAGCATCCAGGCTCACACAAAGCTGCTATGTAAATGTGCTCCTAGAAAGCAGAAGAGGTTATTAAAAATGTGAGTGTGTGTGAGAGGGAGAGAGAAAGGTAGTTTCTCCTCTGGCTCCCAGGAGCTCAGGAACATGAGCAAAAGTAGCTCCATCAGGAGAAAAGGGTTATCTGTGTGACGGAGTGACTGCGGTACTCGTGTCAGCAGGGCCTCCGTGCTTCCAGGGGAAGGACTTTGCTGCTGTAAACACACAAAAACTGGATTATATTCTGTTACTTATTGAAGAAAAAAATAAAGAAGACGAGAAGAAGACATCGTTGGCAAACAAAAGGAAGGAGAGCAAAAGCAGCTAATAAATTCAATAGCCATGCCCATTACATGAACTTTCAGGGCATACGTCAAAGAGGCAAACTGGAAACCACAAGGATCCTACTTTCCAAAGGATTTTGGAAAAACACACAGAGCAGAGGGGAACAGATGCACCAGGCCCAGGGAGCCAGCACACTTCTCTGCCTCTGCACAAGCTCTGGCTTGTGGGACCACATTGAGCCCCTGTAAAAAGGAATAAAACTGACGCAACCAAAGACGGGATTGTCTTCTGCATTAGGAAAGCGGCAGCATCGAGCAGAGGAAGAGCAGGGAAACCTGTCCCTGCCAGCGCAGCCTGACACCCCGCGCAGGCTCAGACACCAGTGACAGACCTGCCCTGGCACCGGCATTAGGAATTGCCGCCGTCAGGGACGAGGCCGACATCCGGCTCAAAGTTCAGGAGCTTTAAAAAAACTCCCTGGTGAGGGAATTACAGGTGAGTTTTATCTAAATGACTGAACAGCAGAAGGTGCTGGTATTTAACAACAGGCAAATGGTCCTGGGTCCATAGATGGGTTATTGCAGTTATTCTGCAAGGCTTTTTTCCACCTCCAAGTTCCTTGACTATATTAAAATCACTTGTATCCTGATACAGAAGGCCATAGATGCCCACTTGTGCCCACTTGTAATCCAGTTTCTGCATTCATAGAACTGAGAGGAAAATGCATGTTTTGTTTCACCATTTAATTTTAGTCTACATTCTTCAATCGCTCCCATCTCTAGTTACAAATTCTCTAATATTCTAGTGCTAAGGACCACAAAGGACTGGCAGGCCGAAGCAGATTTAAAAAATTTATTCCACTGCATGCTGCTTTGCAAAATTTATTCCATTCTTTGTGCACTACCCTCTCCCACACAATGCTTTTCTCCCCCACTATGGAAAATATTCTAACAGCATGCAATGAAGTGTATCTTTAAAATAATTATAGCACCCTTAACACTTCCATTATGCTTTATTATGCACAGTCTCCAGGCATGCATGCATGCATATTACCCCTATTTTATAGATGAGGAAGCAAATTGCAGGCAGTCCCTCCGTAAGTCTGAGAGGCAGACCCCCTGTTCAGAGGTCATAATATTTTTTCTAGGAAATTAAATAGACCAGAATTTCAGTTGGTCAGCATTTAGTTGAAAATAGCTCACCTATGTGAGCAACATTCTTGATGGATCCAGCTGGACAAATAACAGACTCAGCTTGGTGTTTGAACAAACAAAAAAGCACAAAGAAAAAGTCACTGGAGACTAAGATCACTCTTAAATTTAAAGAGGAAGGGAGAGATTTCATAAGCAAACAAAAGAACCTGCAAAAAATAACTTTGGATTAACCTGCAGTATTATCTTGAGGTGAAAATTTGATGCTTTTCTCCATATCTGTGCTACTCAACCTTTTGTCTAAGTTTCTCTTAGAAGAAAGAATTTTATTTTGAGATTTGTGCTTAAATTGGGAGAGTATAAAATAACTGATCAGTTATGCTATGCTAGCAGACACAGTTCGTCAGCACCTGGCCACCAGGGCCGGGGAGCTCCTGCGGGAGCCGTGCAGCATCCACAACCTCCAGACCACAGAACCCACACGCAACCCTCGCCACAGAGCGGGGAGCTGCTGCACCTGCTCAGGACAGACCTACCAACTGACCACCTAACTCTCCAGCCTTCTTTCTGCCAGCATGGGCCACCAAAGGAAAACCTTACCACAGGTCTATCGCAAGGCACTGCAAGGCAGAAACACCAGTGACACCACCACTAAATCTGCCACCTCCTCCGTGCTGATCCATAGCACTGCACGCGGGCATCGGCATGGAGAACCTCACCTGGGACAGCACCAAGTAACACGGCCCAAGGCTTCAGCCAGCGCTCCTGCGGAACTGCCACGCCAGATCCACTCAGGGCTGCCAACCCACCCACCTCAAACACGGACAGAGCAAACATTTACGTTGCTCACCCGATCAAACACTGAAGATTAACAGCAAGCACAAACCTAAACATCCTCCACACAGCATCTCCCTCAAGCGTCTTGGACTGGTCATGCCCAGTGCAGTACCTTAGGTGGGCCCACAGATGGGAACAGCTCCCAACCGCGATCCTGTGCTACTACTTTTACCTCCTCACCAGACACTTCTATTGAACTTTCCTTGTGGAATGATTTAAAGGTGGGATGAATTAACCTCCAAAAAGTATTCCAAAAGGTCTTATCTTCCCTGGAAGCTCTCTCAAACACTGTTAGGACAGAACCAGACTCAGCTGTTCGAAATTAACTGAAACTCCTTAGTGTCAATTTTCGGAATTAAGTCAAGCGAATCAAGTTCAGGCCACTTCATATTCGTATGGACACTCAGGAAGTGGATTAAAATGTATACCAACCAGAATATTAAAAATATGTATATGTATCTCCAGATAGACAAGTCTTTATCCTGAGGGAAAAACTCATATAAGGTAGTTCCTTATGCTAGCATACTGCTCTGCTTCAAGAAATTATGCTGCAATAGCAATTCTGCTTTAAATTTATACTCCATTCTATTTAAGTTCCTGGTGTATTATTTTTTTAGACTAAAACATTCACAAAGGAAGTTTCAAATTCACACCCAGGCACATTTCGTAGGAGCCTCCCCTGCACACAGCACTTGTGTACACAGGTAAACTACCGCAAAGTTGATGCGGGTACAAACATACATCGTGTCGACTGCTCCACACTAACTCCCTACATGGGCACTTATTTATTAGTGCACTATCACCACAGGGCAGGTTACTTTATGCCCTTGCTCGATAAACCCAAACCCATCGTTTCAGTGGGTTTTCAGCGCAGATTCCAGTGACAAGCAAGTTTTGCCTCAGTGGTACCAACATGCCACCCGCACCGCGCTGTCACCAGCGGGAGGATTCACCGCCCTCCCCACCAGCTTCCAGCTGGGGGTCACGCAGCACTTAGCTGGGGTCCGGCCTCCCACCGCGCAGGCCAGGCTGATGCGGCCGCCCGGGAGCCTTTCCAAAAATGAGCCAACTGGAGGGAAACGCCGTGGGGCACCTCACCTGCCCGCTGCCCACGTGCGCGCGGGGCCACCCACGGCCGGGCGGGCGCAGCGTTCGCGGGTGCCGTC
>JAWLRI010000169.1:4709117-4730167 GCA_034781795.1 Crypturellus tataupa | reverse complement strand
CGCACCTTGCGCGCGGCAGCGCAGGGAGCCCCCGGCCTCCCGCGGCTCCCTCCGCCCGGCGCGGCCCGCTCCGCTCGGCGCCGCTCGTGCAGGGCAGGTAGCGAGGAGGGCGGGGAGGCGCGCGCGGGAAGAGGCAGAAAGTCCTGTTAACTCCTCAGCTCCCGCCCGCGCGCGGACACGCGTGGGGACGGGGCGGCCGCAGCGCCCTCAGCGCAGCCCGGCCTGCGCCCCCGCTCAGCGGGGCTGCCCACCTGTGATCCCAGCAGTATCCCCGCCTCTGCCGCCATCCCTGCCCTGGGACGGAGCCACTGTCCCCTCTTCCAGCATCCGCCACTGGAAAGTAAGCTGGAAGGAGAGCCAGGTGCTTCGCACCGCTGTAACGCGGTTCACGCTGTCAGTGTCCATGATAAATGCTTGTCTTCAGCCTGGAGAAGCAGCGGCTTTTGAGGGGACTCAGCAGGAGCCCCCCAGGACCTGCAAGGGGACTCTGCCTCCACTGTGGTGCTTGGCAAGAGGCAGTGAGTATAACCTGAGAGGTTCACATTGGATACAAGCAAAAAATCTCTCACTGAGGGGTCCAGCAAGTGGTGGGATGGGCTTCCCAGGGGGATAGGTAGGCAGTCTCCAGCATGCCTGGAGGATATCAAGACTGGGCTGGATAAAGGCTAAGCAATGTGTTCTGATCTTATAACTGGTCCCACTTGGAGGACATTGGGCTAGAGACCCTCTGTGGTCGCTTCCAGATGGATTAGCCTATTATCCCTGCATCTTATTTATGGCCTTTAGCAGTGCGGTTCTTCCATCCTCACTTCGCAGTGGGGTCCTGCTTCAGGAAGGTGTTTTGTTCTGTATCAGAACTAATACCAGAGAAACTGAGCTATTCCTCCCAGGTGAATGACTTCCTTATATTCTTTCAGGTGATCACTGGAAGAGCTAAGAAGATACCTGTAGATGCCAGGGACCTATTCTTTCATTTTTTTGTATAACAAGGAAAGTATCCCTCTGCTCAAGGCACTAGGCAAAGATTCTGTATCTTGAATTGAATGAACTTTATTTGATCTCTGTGAGCCTCACTGTCTTACCTCTGTGATATAGGTGTCGCTTCCCTTCAGCCAGACTATTCTTCTCAGTTTAGATCAGAGAACTGACAGCAAGGTGTGGTTTTCCTTACATATATCTTCTGCCTCAGAGCTACAAATAAGGCTGACCTGCTCTTCCAGATTGAATGCACCAGTGCCTGAATCTGCATAAATGTCTTTTTAGTCAAGCCAGTCTCACAGACACTGTAGAAAGCGGTCCCTCTGTCCCTAGCATGAGGTCTCTCTAGTTTCAGGGTATTGACCCTAGCACTCATCGATATCCATAGTGAACTAGTTTACTCAGTTAACCCTGTAGAGAAAAGAGACGTTTTCAGCATCACTGTTAAATTAGGTTATCTGTCAAATGAATGAAGTAGCTGTAACCTGACCTTTTGGCTACACTGACCCAACAGGAGGCTGCTACTAAAATCCTTCCCACAACCAGTAGATGTGTACTTGCTTCCCATCCCTTATTGGGATCTAGTGACCATCTGACCTGATGGACAATCTGATGAAAAAACTCCACAAAAAAATGTGTTTTCTCCTGGTCCACCTCATGACCACACAGTTGCAAGATCCAGGGAGGAAAGAACTAGTATATAATTAGATCAGCTTGACTGGTACCAATAATCAGAGGACGTAACATGAACCAAATCGGACAGCTAATCCAGCTGAAATTAAACCATTAAAAAAAATTAATCTATGTTAGCTGACTGAAATGCCTGGTCACGAGACATATTTATTGGGACACAAAAGACAGAAAAGGGGCAGTGGCTGCCATAAGTTAGATCAAAAGTGTGCTGCAGGCTCCTCAACCCCAGAAGTGCCAGGAGGCTCCGTGAGCCTCGATTTGCAACATAACTCCAGTTCCAGTTGCAAAAGCTAGTGGAATTACACCATAAACATGTTTTAGCCAAGGCTGTACTGCATAATCAGATACAAGGAACACAAAGTCCATTGGTTTCTCTGTGCAATGCCTTGCGTCCCAAACATTTCTATTATTTCATCTGATTTGTGCCTCCAAGTGCCCCACAATGTGTTTTTGACAGCTGTGTTGCCTGGCAGCCACTTTGTCACAGCTCAAGATGCAATTATGAAGGAGATGTATCCGCACTACTTGAAAGGATAATGGATCTTTAGTGTATAGGCTTCACAAAAAGACCATGTTCTCTGTCCAAGTCTCTAGGCGCTGCTGTAATACAAGCAGCAACAAGACAATTCAATAAACTGTGGCTTAATGTGATAAACTGGAGTATAACCAGAAGTAATGTGATTATGTTACGAAAGGGTAAAATTATGCTCATGCTCAGAAATCGCTGTTTGTTTGTTTTTTGCCAATCAAGATAAATATAACTTGTGAATGGTGTTTGAAGAGAAACAAATATGCTCCTTAGCATTTAAAAATGAGGAGATACTGAATAACATAATTCAGGCAAAAAAAAAAAAAAAAGTCAGCAACAGGGATTACATAGTAGTTAGGTCTGTCTAACTCCAGTTTGGATCATTCCAGTTTTTGGAAGATCCTGGTAGCCAGTATCTAAAATCTTGCATTGCTTTTTTATAAAACCAGAGAAGACCTTTTATAGCTTGACAAGTGTGTGCGATGCTCATTCTCTTTCCTTAGAGAAAAGGGGAAAGGGAGTTCAAAACTCGATCTGGTCAGGAAGTACTTGACAGAACAGTTTCATTTTTTAAAAAGTCAGTATGTTTCACTCAAAATGCTTTGTTGAAAATATCTAAATTTCAATGAACTTCCAGTGAACCCAGCACAGGGTTTCAGAGGGAACCTGTTCTGTGTTCTTGGCAGGGCTGGCCCCACGACCATGATTTCCTGCGCCTTACAGGCATCAGCAGTGAGGACAAAAAGGACATCAGTCCCATTGACCCTTTGCCAGAGCTGAGGAACTGCCAGTTCTCCACAGTTTGACACTTTTCATTTCACCTGATATAAACTGTCTCCAGATAGTCCTACCAGAATGCCTAGACTTGGATATACCTCCCAGTGCTGTTCTCTCAATTGCAGGGAAGTTTCTCTCTATATAGGAACATATATTTTTTAAAATCACAGGATGGAGTCTTAAGACTCCAAGTTGACTATGGCTTTATAGATATGGGTTCTGGGAGTGTCTGCTTTTTATATATGTGTTTATTTTTCTTTAACATTGTAATACAGTCAAAAATGCAGTAAAAAATAGTACAAGCCATTTCATGCCTGAAAGTGTTTAATATCAGTTTTTAAGTAGATAATTGCAAAAAGGATTATCTGGGATCAGGCAGAAAAAACAAAAAGCGTAATAATTCACTCGGGACTTAAAGTATTACAACTTCTTGACTTTATCAAAATAATCAATAAATGCAGCTGTGGTCTTTGCCTCTGTAAAGTGAAGTCAGATTGTGCAGGAATCTAGGAGATCTAGTGCATATTGGGGTGCAAGAGCCAGATATGAGGAAGCCACATAAGTTACGTAACAGGCTGTGATCCTGTGCTAGCTACTTGCTCCGATTTCTTTCAAAAACTTTCCCTGGCCTGGCAGGAGCTGCTCAAAATAAAGCATTTTTTTCCAAAGCAACAACAAACCGTGTACAAGCAGCCAAACATCACTTCCTCTTTCCCAGGCAGCCCTGCCAGAGCGTGGTGGGTGGATGGGGGAATGTTTTTCTACATTATTAGAGATTGTCTCTATTTTCTTCTTCCCATCTCCTAAGAAAGCATGTAAACAGGTTGTGCTTCGTGTCTGCAGGAAGCGTCATGTCTGCCCCATCTTCTGCCGTGCAAGAAGAGGCGAGCCAGGTGCCCACCTCCCTGCACCACATCCTCACTGAGCCCAAGAGAGCTCCTCTTCTGTGTGACTTGTCTCCAGCTCTCCTGAGAGTCATATCCTACCGGGTTTAATTAGACAGCTGCTACTCTGGCACCACTGCAGTTTCTCACTCATCCTCTCTCTGCAGCAGCACAACTAATGGGGCAAGCGGCATGGGATGGCTTTGCACCATGCTGCTGCTTTGGTGCCTCCGAGGGGTTCTGAGGTGGTTTCCACAACCCCAAGAAGCAAGGGAGACACATACACCTCACCCTTTGATCCATAGCACAAGCGTGGCAAATGACCGCCCAAGCACGATGCTGTGAGCTGCAGACAACGCTGCCAAAGAGTAGACTTCTTTCACCCAAACACGGCTCTCTGCTTTGGAAAGTGCTTTTTGCCTCATCCAACTACAAAACAAAATCAGTCTATTCATGCTGAGAGCTGCCAAAGCTGAATAACTTGCTCCAGGTTTTTAAGTTGTTAGCTTCCTTTCACTTGATCAAAGAGTGGGATCTCAGTTACATTTTATATGTTGGATAATGCCAACTTACTGCAAACAAAAAATATAAATCAAGTATCAATCAGGGGCATGTACATGAGGGGCGCATATCAGGAGCATGTATCCATATATATTTTTTAAGTCTTTAATTCATTTTCTCAATCAATTTCTTTGAAAAGAAAGATTTCCAGCTGGTTTGGTATGGTGTCATCACACAGGCCAAAAAAGTCAGTGAATTAAACTCAGAAGCACTGCTTGAGCATTTCAGAGCCTTGGAGAGTCTGCAAAATGTAATGTAAGCTCAGCAATGGAAAGACACCAGAGTGGGAATAGGGGGCCAGGCAGCAGGAGATCAATGCAGGGTATGACTTGAAAGGTAGCCGAGCAGGAGAATAACTACAAAAAAAGGGGAAAGAGGTGAAAGATGAAGGAAATGTATTAGTAGGTGAAATATTTCAAGTAGTTCTGTGATTCGTATGGCTCACAGCTGAAGAGGCTGAAGCTATCTCTATTCATACAGCCCCCGTTTTTCTCTTGATAGCCCGAGTCTCTTCACTGCAGCTTCTGAGCCTTTCCCATCCTCCATCGTGCTAACGGGGACCTGCTCAGCACTTCAAACCCAAAGCATCTTCGGTGACGGCACAGCCCGGGTCCTGCCTGTGCCTCCCCGGGCACCTGCTCCCTGGGCGATCCTTGAGCATCCAGCCAGGAGAGCGTTCAGCCACCTGACTTGCTCATGCTGCTATTTGAACCAGAATTGTTGCACGGGGCAGGGGGAGTGGGTATACATGCAGGAGGGGGACTGTAATCATAAATGTCTATCTTTTTGCATTTATTTTAGTTATTTGATCATTTTTAAGATTGCTTGGGCCATGAAGGCAAAATAAGGTAAGTACAGCCCGAAGCATCGTTTGGTGCACAACGTGACTTTTGTTTTAATACAAATAAAAGGAACAGTGCATTTGCTGTGGCAGCTATGATTTGCCAGAGCTAATGAACCTGACTCAGCTCTTCAATTTGATTTGTCTTTTTAACATACTTCGAAGCAGGGGACCTTATGACCCCTCAGGGAAATTAAAACTCTTAAAGCTCTCATGTCTGGCCTTTTCTGTCAAAACAATGCTGTCACTGAGCTATGCTCTTTCTCTTAGGTCAGATTTAAACTCCACATCCAGTAAGATTCTCAGTGGAGTTTGTTATGTGTTTCTTTATTTTAAACAAAACACAAATATCTCAAAATGACAGATCAATGTATTTTAATTAAAAATTGTAAAAGAAATGCATAAATTTAATCTAGTCATTTTTCTGTCAGTTGAAACCAAAATTCAGGCTCATTTACCCCTTGGTACCTGAGCATATGCATGATGCTTTTTAAATGTATAATGTGATAAGTTTTACATATATTTACAGAAGATGTTGCACAGGAGATTTTGAAAGACACAAATTGCAATTAGGTGCTAAATTCACGTTGAAAGTTAATGAAAAATCTTCCCTTGGTTGATGGGGAATCTGCATATTTATCTGTTCTTCTTTAGTTGTTCAATCTCATATTTATGTTTAAATTCATATTTTCTGCTTTAATTCATATTTTATGTTTCTATTCCATATGTATAAGTGTGAAGATGCTTTAGCCTGACTTTGTAGCAACAGGGTTTAAGACTGGCTCCTAGTACATGGGAGTCCTCTTTATGAATCTTCGAACACTTAGCCTATGTCCCTGAAATGTGAACCACATTTCACAGGGGTATAGAAATCTCCGAACTATTATGTCCTTCTTTTTTTTTTCTTTTTTTAATAGACAGCTGGTGGGAGATGTGATTGATGCTTACCTGAGGCAAAAAGAGCTCAGTATCCTAGCAGGCCTCAGAAAGTCCACACAGGGTCTCAACCTCAAGACACAAATCCACAGAAAATGAGGAATCATTGATTCCCTGCTCACAGAACTGTTTTGGAACTTTGACATGTTTCTGAAGCATATACATCCCTAAGTGTCCAACTAGATCTCATACTAGCAAGCTCCCCTAATGTCACAATAATGACTTTCTCATCCAATTATGTTATAATTTGTAAAAAAGATATTTGCATATATGAGCACACAATATATATGAAGCCCTCCTCCATTCAATATCTCTTACAGCCTTTATGTTAGTAGAACTTATCCTCATATAATCTCTCTGATGAAAGATAAATACAAAACCATATGCCAAATATTTAGTGTTCTCAGCATTAACCTGGACCTATGTTGACAAGCCTTTCCCAGGGACAGTAACATGAGTTAAATATTTTCATTCCTATTTCTTAAGATGTTGGAAAAATCAACAGAAAGTTAGTGTGGGACCTACTGCCAGAAATAATATGGCAGTTTTGAACATCAAGTCATCTCCCAACATCTTGTAAGCAATTAAATGTTTTAAAACATGGGTTTTAAATTTGGTTTGTTTGTGTTGTGTTCTGTTCTGTTTTTAATGTGCCCGATTTCTCATGCTGAACAGGGAGACCACAGCTGTGGTTCCAGGCCGGTGAAGGCAGGGAGCTGAAACAGAAGCTCCCCTCCGAGAGGAGGTTCAGAGGAGAGTTTTCATGTGCCCAAGGGATGTTTTCGGTTCCTTCGGTGACTAGAGAGGTTTTGTTCAGGATAAAACCTCCTACTGGTACAGTTAAAAAAGCACAGTTCTTTATGCACACTAACACCAGTAGAGGTAAAAAGTGGTGAAAAGTTTTGATAAAGAGGTATTCACGGAAGTGGTAGAAGACAGGAGAAGAAGGGAAGGGAGGCATGGATGCCAACACAGCTAACCCCGTGCAGAGCAGTTAATGACATCTCCAGAGCACCTGCAGAGAAGAAGAAATAAACCACATCCTGCCTTCCCAGTCTCCTCCCTCTTCGACCTCCTCTAACTGCTCACAAACACCACAGGATCCTTCTGAAGGGCAGGAGGATTCAGGGGACTTAAAGAAATCGGGAGGACCAAACAGTTGCCCTAGGACTTAAACTAGTGGGACCAGTAGAAATGATCCATGGGAGGCTCTGAATATTGGGCTCTGAAGAGGAGTGGGTTTCCGTGAGAGCACCAGCTTAAGAGGCTATTAATGCACACGAGTTTTCATCTTTATATCAAAACAGCTCTTTTGGAGCTGAACAGTGCTGGCTCTGGGGTGCATGTGCATTTAGCTGACTGGAATGCATAAAGGTCACGAGGCAGCATGTAGAACTGTAAAACAGGGCACTTGTGGACCAGTCCCCTGGCAAACCACATCAGCATCTATGCAAAACCATCTGGAAGACAGTCGCAACAACCTTGCAGCATTTTTCTGCATCTATGCGCAAGAAATATGTAAGATGAATTTTTCCTGCCCATAGGAAAAAAATCCCTTTCACTGAAGCCCTGGAGAAAAAAGACCTTTTCTGTTGTCTGTGTGATATTTTTAGTGTTTTCTAAGGCTTGGATGTGCTAATTGTAAACAATGTTATATCTGTGATGGTAATGAAATAAAATTATAAACTCATACAAAGGTAAAACCAAATTAGCCCAGTTTAAAAGTTGATACCAGTATTAACATATTAACCTTCTGGCCCAGCAAGCTTTAAGCTTTATCTAATAAACTGTTAAACTAACAGCCCAAACAACAGCATGTAACTAAACAAATTTAACACAGACTTTCTGCCAGATAGAGGACTTGGCTAAACTAATACATCTGTAGCTGAGACTAATTTTTGAATTACAGCTTCAATACTCTTATGGCAGCCTGCCTAGACTGTTGTGGTTAGGTAATAGCAATTCTTTCCTTTTCTTCTAGCATTTTTACACATTTACAGCACAATTTGTGCACAACTTAAATGCCAGTCCAGCATCCTATGTTGTAATTAGCATTCAAACCTTTAAGCTAATAATTAGACAAATGTATTCTTTCACCAACCATATAAGTGACCTCCTCAAGATACAGTTAATTTCTAAACAGCATCTTCAGCAGTGATTCTAAAAAAGTTGTAACAGACATTTAAAAAAAAACAAATAGAAAAATATTTTATCAGACATTTGGATTGCTTCTTCCCAGTTCCTGTGAGATTGCATTTGTCTGAATAAGACTGACTTGCTATTCAGTTAAGATACGGGCAGTTTTCTGGTAATATCAAACTAATGGGTTGATAAACTGTTTTTATCTGTTGGCTGTGACTCTGTTCCAGTATAGCTGGGTTCTTCCAGCTTGTTAATGTCATTTCAGAAGAAACGCAGGCCCCTCCACATAGAGGAGAAGACAGCACTACTAAAGGAGAGAAAAGACCTGCTTCAAATCTTTCGGAGTTTCATGCATTTCTCTTCCTATAGTCCCTCAACAAGTTAATTCAGGCAACATAATTAAAAGGAAGTGGTGAAAAAAAGGAAATATAAGTGGCCAGAGAAGGTTGATAGGTTGATCAATTATAATGAGTTCTTCTAAGCTTATATTGGGGCTTATATTAGTATTACAGACTAAGAAAACCTTCCTATTAGCCTACATTAATATTACCACTCAGTAAGCCCTAATTACTGATTAAGTAATTCACAAAAAAATCTGTTTTTGGCAAGGTAGAATACTGGCTGCATGGAAAATTAGTAAAATCACATGGGTCTTATAAAACCAGACAACTTGTTTTGTGAGCTCTGCAAGCAAAGTTCAGCCAACTTGGAGACATTCTAAGAACTCTCATCTGAGAACTTCCCTGCACATCCAATCTCACTAAAAACTATACAAATGCATTTCAGAAGTGCAAAATTGACAAAAATGGAACAGAACCAATCTGTTTTTCAGATACTACCCATTTACTCCTATAGACAAAAACTTTCACAGATTAAGTTCCTGGCCTCTCAGGCTGAACAGAACTATAGCTTCTTACTATAAAACCAGCAAGTTTTCTTCATCTTCTTCTCATTCCACTGGATATTACACTGATTCTAAATATTTTAGAAAAGTATTTTATCTCAGGAAAGATCCAATGGCTAAACAGAACTCCATGCTTTCTCCTGCTGCTGTAACAACCTGGTACAGACTCCATGATTATAAATGTAAAGTAGCCAAAAGTGAGCAGCATCGGCCCTCTCCTGTGCAGCTTTCATGCTTGAGTTTAGTCTATCTTTTTTCCTCATCTCTGAAATCACTTTAATAGATTTCCTGTCCTCAGCCACTTATTCCCAGCTCCATATGACACAGTTCAGTGCCCCCCAACTGGGCTGTTAAAAGCTGTTTGTGGACAGTTAATACAGTCCTCTCTTTTTTTTTTTTTTTTTTTTTCCTGTGGGTTATTTCTATGCTGAATCAGTTAATTAGTGTAGAGGCAACCAGGGTTGTGAACATCCCAAGCTACTTCATCATTCAAAAAAACATCCAAGGCCCCACACTTCAAGCAGGAGAGCTGTTGATGATGGTTACATCAAAAGTGAGAAGTGCTGGAAGAGTCTTGCTACCAACAGTGCAGGGAGAAAGAAGAGAAAAGCTTTTAAGGAGGGGGTTGAGATTTTTGTGACATGATTTCTGTGGTTGCCTAACACAGCTCCTCTGACACTGGATGGGACCCTGCAGTCCATGCCTGATTTTTTAGAGGCTCTTACAGATTCATCATTTTGATTTTTCACCTTTGCGGAGGAATCATCACACTGCGTTTTGTTCATCATTAGTGCATCTCCATAGGAACTGATTGGCCAGGCTCCCTTTATAGTCAAAGGAGAGAAATGGGTACCCCAAGTATGTGTGTAACAGCCTGCTATTGACCACAGTCAACACTTCTCAATTCCATTCTTATACACTCTTCTTTGGAAGAAAACAAACAAACACACAAACACACAAAAAACACCACAAAGACCTAGTGTAGCTAGGACATGGATGTGAAACCTTTTCAGTAGGAGCATAATCTCTTGCAGTCAGTGCATAGACTGTAAACATCCTTTCTCACCTTCATGGAACTTTCTACAGCATTTGATACTGTCTCAGAGATTCAGCTTCCTTTCCTGAGAAAGAAGGCAAGGTTAAGGGTAGTGCCCTCAAAAAATAATGAGAGAAAACTGAAGCTTTATTGCAGACTTTCACATGGCTTTTCTATAAGCAATTACTAAATATTTTGGTTGGAAACACAGGATTTAATTCCCTGCAATATATAAATGACACACAGAATTACATAACGTTTAGCAGAAATCTCCAGGATGGCCAATGCTTGGACGAGATGAGTTCATAACTGAAGAATGACCTGTGGAACCTGAACGCAAGCAAGGCAGATATTAGAAGGGTGATAAATGGTAATTACAAGTTCTGGCTGAACGTGCACACACAAAATTGGTCAAAGGAGGGTTGTACCTTGAAAAGTCTCTTGAATCACCTTGCTGAAATCAAAATGTGATACAGCATTGTCTAACAGTCATTCCTGGCTATCTAGAAGACATGTCCACAGTAGATGATGATCAGCCTTTAGCAAGCTATACCTTACCCTTCCATCATCTGACTATAGCAAGCATTATATGTTAGCAGGAAACTGCAAATAGTATAAAATACTGCAGTGTATCTTCTCAGAAACACAGGCGACCACAGGCATGCCAGACTTTGCTACCACAACAAGCTAGTCTGTTGTACATAGTTGTCCTCTTGGGGCGAACACACAGTGAAAACACCCTGCTGACAGGACTCAGTCCACTCAGCACGTTGCTCGAGTGTGCAGTGCAGTGCAGCACAAAAATCTCACCGGAGTGGATGGCAGATAAGTGCTTATGAACTCCCATGCTCAACTGAAAGACTTTGAGTGATGACAAATTGAAATTGCTTTTGAAATTTATTCTAACTGTTAATTATGCTTACAGTTAAAACTTTGCTCTTTGGAAAGATACTTATAACATGTATTTTAGTCATCTAATTAAACCATGAATCAGAACAGGCAAGCATGGGAGTATAAGTTCCCTGCATATTCAAAAAGAAAGATGCAGAGTCTAACACGTGGCTCAGAGCACCAAAACGCATGTCTAGAATCAGACGGCATAAATATCTATCTTTATCTTCATTAGTTCAAGATAACCTAAAATCATGTTCCAGCTAAAGTTTGTCGTCTTTATTTACTGGCTTTTGATATAACAGAGAATTGTTAAGGCAAAGAAAATCTTCTTGTGAATGCAGTGAGAATCATAACACTGCAACACGCAATCAGCAACACAGCTGGAACTTCAACCCACACTTATGTGCTTTGCTGGTTTGGTATAGACTTAGGTACCTATTTATGCTTTGCTCAATAGGACCCATAGAAACAGATTTCAGTTATTATAACAGCGCTTTTGATGCTGACATTCATCCATCTGAGGAATTCCAACCTTTCGTATTTCTCCACAATCTTGCTTGTTTCCCAAAACATTTGAAGCATCACAACCCTCTCTCCTGTACCTCTGTCAACCTGTCTCCAGAGCAAAGGATTCAAGGAGTTTCATTTGTTCTCTTTTCTCAGAGTTTGTCCTTATTTCTGATAACATGTAGACAACCAGGAACATTGGATAAAAAGGAAACAAAAAAAAACCTCTTTCCTATTTTCATGTGGCAAAGTTAGAAAAGATTTGCCTCGTGTTCTCTTTTTACTAACTTAAACGGCTACTCTTACAGTCATAAAACTTGAGCTGTATTCTGCTTTGAAGCTGTTTTCCAGCATATTAAATGCTCTGCAACTTTCGGGGAACTCCACAGGTTGCCATCCAGAAATGCTATGACACATTTCTCCTCTGATATCAGCTCAGTCTATGCTGATGTGGGCAGGCAGGCCAGGAACCATCCCAGATGCTGCAGTTTCCACAGTGACTGTGCCCCTTCTCACCCATCCTTCTCCATCTCCTGCTTCATTCCCACCCAAGGCCTCAACAGAAAAGAACAGACTGAACACAATGATTTCAGGAGCCAGAAAGGGCCTTCAAACTCATCACTGCAAGGAGACTACTTAGATTGACTCTGTATCACAAGCAACCTGACTGTTCCAGTTTCACCTCTCACTGACAAAACCAGGAACAGGACACTGGAGCAGCTCAGCACTCTGAGCGATCGAGCATATGTTCTGGCTCCGCTTCCGTATGGCGTACAGCACAACCGCTGCCTTTCGTTGGGACTGTTTTGTTTTCAGAAAGATCTGAACTCTGCATCCTGGCTTTCAAAAACTTAGTTCATGGTGTTCTACCAATGTCTGTAATCCCTTTTGCTATGGTGAATATAGGGTCAGTAGTGAAATACCAGAGTGGGATCAGTACAACATGATTGCTGCAGTGTTTACAGTCACTCTATGGGGCTGCTCTGGACGACTCAGGAAACAGTTTTCTAACCCCTTGCATACACTTTCCTACTAGTAATTCTGGGCAGGCTCTCTTTTCCCTCACCTAAAATTTCACAAATGAGTCCCACACAGGGACCTCATTTGCTTTATGCATCTTTTACACAACCCGGCCTGGAATCAGTTTGTGTTCAAAAGGGTCTTGACAGAAAGAAGAGATAAAACCTAAGCCCCCATAGACAGGTGTTTTAGAAAAAAAAAAAAAAACTTGCCATACTAAAATGTCACCTTGTGTCTGTTCTGGATGGCAGGGTTTTTGAGAAAAAAAAAAGTGCAGTGAACACACTGATAGTGTACAGATGTGCTCACACATGATTGTGAAAAGTGTAAGGAGTGTTCAGTTCTATTTGTTGTCTCTTGGCAAGTTTGTGCATTTAAGCTCATTACATGCATCTCTGCAGGTTTATAACAGTAGTAAGAAAGCGTCTTCTACAGAGGAGTCTCTAAAATCATGGAGCAGACTAGCCCTTATAAAGTGTCTACAGAATATCTAAGCACTCTGGCTTGAATGTGTGCATCAGTCTGGATTATGTCTTTAGAGACAAATATCTTCCATTACAGGTGACTTTTTCAAGGTCTGTCCAGTGCCAAGTGCTAAATACAAAATGGAACAACAGAGGCACAAGGTTAAAAAGAACTGAGCTTCTGTGGCATAGGCAGCTCCTGCCCATCAGCTGAATCACAATAATTGACCGTGTGTGTTTCCACTCCGCTTCAGTTGCAAAGTAAAATGTGTTAGCTTAAACCACCATGAAGGTGCCCGCACCATCAAAGAGTCAATCGGATGTGATGTGGTTGTTACCACTTCACCATCCTCACTGCTTCTTAGGACAGGCTTAACTATGACCTTGGTATAACTTGGAGGCTTCCACTATTCCATGTCAGACAATAAGGAGCTGGAACAGCAGTTCATTATTATCAGATTAAGGTGCAGAAGAGAGTAGGGATCAAAGAGCTGCTTCAAGCAAAAATGTGTCATATATGTCTGCCACTTTTGGCTAGTCATAACTGTAAAATCTAGGAGAATCTAGGAGTCTTAGAAGTGTGAGGTCCGCCCCAGCCATCAACAGGAAGTTTTAGTTTCAGGCAGTTTTAAGACTGTCTGAAACAGAAAAGTGACTTTCAAAAGCTCCCACAGTATACTTTTTTTTTTTTTGATTTACTAAAGCATAGTATCTGACACTATTGAAGAAAACTGCCTAATATCAATGAAACTAAGCAAAGTGGTGATTTTTTTTAAACTTCATCAAAAGATCTATCAAAATCAAAAAAGTTTCTCTAAAAATGTTTCATTAAAAATCAAATACTGCTGCAGGGCAAATGTCTCTTTCTGTGCTCAGTGAATGTACATACAGTGCGGAGCAATAACACTTTTAGTGTCTGCTAGCTACAAGCACATTTGTGATGCTGCTGGTCAAGTCTGTCTACAAATCCACCGTGCTCTTGCTGGTCTTGGCCCCAGTCCCTTTGCTTCAGGTCTTTCCCACACTCCACTTCCTCAAGGTTGTCTTAAAAGTCAAGGGAGACTTAAACAAGAAAAATAAACTCCTATTACACTTTGGGAAATGTGGCTACTTTCCTAAAAAAAAGTCTCAGAATAGAAAGAAGGATGAATAATCAAAATTTGATCTTTATTCAGAGAGCCAGTTATCTGCTGCAAGTGTAGAATATTCTGCTCCAAGTATCTCCATCACACAACTTACACACGTGTTTGAAATAATTGAAGTACAAAAGAAATTTCTTTCCTGATAACAATAAAACCATCAAACCACCACTGACAAAAAAGGCCGATTCAACCAATGTGTTAACATCCTGTGTCCATGTGGACATTGTTTAGTTTGACTTCAGCGGCTTTTGACATGGTTTCCTGAACTATTCTTGTAGTCAAGTAGAGGAGAAATAGAAGATGGATGAAAAGCTGTCTGGACCACTGGGTTCAAAAGACAGTGTTCAAGAGGTAAGGTCTAGCTGGCGGCTGTTTATGAATGTTGATACCCAGGCTGTTACTGTTTAACATCTTCATCAACAGCCTAAATGATGGGCAGGAGGGCACTCTTGGCTAGTTCAGAGATGAAATCAATGTTCTCAGCAGACTGAGGGAGACGATTGCTCTTCTTGGTGCTTGTGAAGTCAGTACATCCAGTTGTATATGCCCCAGTAAAGAAGAGATCAAAAACCTGGCCCAAGTTCAGGTCCAGGGGCTGGAGCATCTGCACAAATGCAACTAGACAAGGCTCTGAACAACCTCATCTAACTTACAATCTATCCTGCTCTGAGCAGGGGCTAGGACCAAACAGCTTCCTCGGTCCCCTGCAACTTTAATTTTTCTCCAATTCTCTGACTCTCTTCATCTATACAATAAAGCTGATTTCTTCCTCATACAAAATGCTTTGCATTATTTGTGAAGAAAGCAGACTAAATACCTTAAAATGTAACCTTTTAATTCACACAATCAAGTAAAATGAAACTACTTGTGATTTAACGTAGAACTACTACATAAGCCTTTAATTATGCAAATGGCAACTGTTGCTTTCCTTCTATACAGGTTCATAAGCTGCGCTCATCAACATAATATCTGATCAACTCATAGTAGTGCTCTGAGCAACATGACTAACATCTGGCACGTAGTTTGTTTCATGGTTACTAGCATTCTCTTCTATCTGTTTAGATCTCGACTCCCTTTGTTAGGGACATTCACATAAACAGGATGTTTCTCTTTCTGCCTGTACTGCGATATTGATGCAAGTGCTCCCGCAATAGCCATTTTTAGCAAGGTAACATTAAAGGCCGTGATTACTAGCAAACAAAACCAAACCTGCATTCAGAATGACAAAATAAAATGGAATCTCGTCCAGATCCTGCTGGAAAAAAAAGTGTTCTCTGTCTCCACTTTATCTGATAGCAGCAAATGTAATTTGCACAGCTGTCCTTCAGGGACATGCACAAAGGCTTCAGGCTGTGGGAAGACCTAACCTTTGTTTCTTTCAGGGTTGATTCTATCTCATTTTTATAAGGTCATAAATCAAGGCTAGAGAGACAGAAAATATATTTGGGCTTTTGAATGCAAAATGAGTAAGAAAAAAAAGCAGCCATTTAAAGCAAATCCCCAACATCACCTTTTTCTTCCCACGTGTGAGCTCCCTGCTGTACAAATCAAAAGTGTGCATGGAGATGGTGCCTAAATCTTTTATGAAACGGGCACTTCACTTGCACTTCAATGGAGCTTGCTGTGCATAAAAAATTCTTTTAATGATAGCAGGAAATAATTCTTCAGTTAGGTCTGAGAGCTCCCTGTTGCACCTGATATTTGGGCTGGATATAGGGCTGATGAATAGTGGAAATGAAAGAGAATTGTTTTAGTACCCTTCATGCAATCTTCGCATAGATGACAAGACCTGAAGGTGCCTATGGCCCTCCTGAGCTCCATACACCCCCCATACACAGCACACATAGTTCCTGTGCCCGCAGTATGTCGCACAACCTCCGTGGTCAGTCGTGCGGCAGCCGGGACATGGCAGCAGAGCAATAGTTAAGCAACCCCAGTCTCAAGCTGTTGTGGAAAGCGAGCCAGCAAGAGCTGCCAAGGGCAACATCCTTCAGTTGCCCAAAGGCCCAGCCACATGCCAGGACTCTCCCATAGGGAGTGAGCAGAGGTGGCCCAGGAGAGTCATGGCCATCCTCCATGGGCGAGTACCTCCTGGAGTCCTCCTGCCCTCCAACGTGCTCATCTCGTGGCTCAAGGACATGGGGGCATTTTGATGGGCAGCCCGTGAGATGTGACAGGATGCCCAGCCGCGGCAAAATGGAGTCCTGGCGTCCGGCATGCTCCTCATACTCAGCTACACATTCCCCTCCACCCACCTGCCCCTGCCCGGGTGCCCCTCACTCATCACAAGATAGAGGATGTGCATGTGCTGCCTTGTTTCCCCAAATCCTCCCTCTTGCACAATATCCTCCAGGCTGCAGGAGGCATTTCCATGGCTCCCACCCTCATGCAGACATTTGAGGGTTGAAAGAATTGCTTCACTCTTTCCTTAAGCTGTTGACATTCATACAGCCCAGGCAAGACTACTCAGATCAATGCAGCACACAAGGGTGCGCGCGCACAAACATATTTAGTACCAGCCTTCAAAGTAAACCCCTCAAGCCCCAAAACAACAAAAAAGGAATCTTCAAAGGAGGTGTCTACCCCCTCAACAATGTAACATCCCATGCTACCTCCCAACAGAAGTAACAGAAAAATCTGCCCTAACAATGTTCAAGGAAGACATTGAAGTAAACTCAGCTGGATTCCCTAGGAAGTACAGACTCCTCCACTGCGGAAGACAGATTTTTTTTTTTCTAAAGGCTAGATATGTTTAATAATACAAAAGCTGCAATACCATGATCCAAATATTTGTTTTTACCTCTGTGCAGGCATGTCAGGCGCTGTTCAGCCAGATCTTGCTTTACTATCTGCTTCCAGCACGAAATTCTTCCTTACAAAATTTTGGGTTTTATAAATACCTGTGCTACCTCTAAAAGACCTTTCATTGTATTAGATATATATTCCAATGATAATGTCACAGGGAGAACTAGGAAAAGCCTGTATTTCCTTGTACTTTAACTCAGCATATTTCAGTGTCTCAGATGTTGCTTTGTTTTTGCCTGGCATCAGATATGAGCTATAAATTGCGCTTAGTCTTTTCCTCATTCTTTCTTCAGACCTATGTCAGTATGTTCATGGAAATGAAAAGGCAATATTATTAATGACTTTTCTCTGAACGACACCTTTACATTTCTGAAGTTTTAGCTATGCTCTCATTTGTGAGATGGACTCAATTCAGACCTGCAGCTTCTTCAGAAAAATAAAGATCATGTGTAGAAAACAGCTCTAAGTTAGTCACATTAAACTGCTTATTCTTCAGTGTATGGTGGTTTTCCCTTGTGGTTCCTTTTGTCTGAACCAGGACTATTTTAATCAAATCTGTTTTCTAAATACAAAATCAAGGAAAAACTGTACAACTGGGGGTTTTTTGGTTGGTTGGATTTTTTTGTTATTGTTTTGGGGTTTTTTTTTATTTTGTTTTTGAGAACTAGATGTAGAAATGAAGATCAAAAACATTTGCAGCATCATGTTGTAGTATTCCACATTTCTTCTTATGCCATCTTTGTACATTCTGGCTCCAATTTTATTTCAGCCTGTCTCTCTGCATTCAGAAGCAATTGGTAAAAAGGCTGTTCTTGTGAAGACTTGCTCTGCAGTAGCACACATCTAAGACCAAAGTTCATTCACGCTTTCTAGGTGCTGCCAAATCGAAATATTTGCTACAGATAATTTTAGGAGGAGTTTGCAATGAGTAATAAGTTTTCACTCTCTTTATCTACCTATCTATGCTGATTTCCATATCTACCAAATTAAAAGATCATTACCTGGAATGTCCTTTCCTTTCATCTTGTTTACCTAATTTCTGCCAATCAGTGAAATGCCTTTCTTTCTGTTCCAACTTTATACACAAGAAAAAGATACCTTTTAATCAACTACAACTGACAGATGTCCATTGCCTAGTATTTTACCTTCACTGAGTATAGTTTATCAGTGCCACATCAATCTCATTATCTTTGATATTGCATCATCTGAGCTTACGCAGCAGGCTTTTCTTTCTTTCCCCAGAAATTACATTCCATTGTTTCTGCAATCAATTCTGTTCTCATTTTTTACATCATTACAGCTTTATTAAGCTGAGTATTTAGAAATTTCCTCCCCAAAACCTTTATACTGAGTGCTTTCCAAAAATTAAATGCTAACAGAACATTTTCTCTCCCTTTCCATCACTAGAGGAATCTTAATTTGCAGGGCTGCTTTTATCTTCTTGCCTCAAATCTGTGTGTGGTAGTTAGACACCATACTGATGTGGGCGGCATAAGCACCATGAGAGAATAAAGAAATACTAGATTGCTACAATGCATGATAGTGCATTGTCGTTTTAGTGGAGGCGCACCCAGCAAGAAATTATGGTGGGAAGGAGGAAGCAAAGAAATGGAAGAATATTTTTTTCCTATAGTTCAAACCAGGCTTTGTGAATACCTGCTGCCATGGCGATCCACCAAGGAATTGACTGTATAACTTCACATGGAAGAGAAACATGGTAGAATGAGACAACAGCAGAGCCTATGCCAACGCTGGGCCACATAAACCACAGCAGGCGGCTTACCTATGCAAAATTATTATTTTATCCCATGCAGGGAACTGATTATTGTGACACCAGCTGGATGAGTTTAGATAACACCTAAAGAAACACTACACTGTTGATGGCATGCTTTGTAAATATATATTGTACAGGTGTACTGCTACGTACATGTGCACTGTGTATTCATAGCAAAACACAAACAACAACAACAAAACTTGTGGGATTGCTTTAACAGACATACAGCAGCCTCCTCCAAACTGTCCCCTTCCAGCATGATGTGGAGGTTGCAAATAAATATTCCTTCTTACCTCAAGCAAAACTCATTCATTATCTTCAGTGCTGACATTTCTAAAACAATTCTTCAGGAGCACATCACTGCCATCACACTGCCAAGTTTTGTAGCTCACAGACTCATAGAACTATTGAGGCTGGAAGAGGTCGGAGGAGGCAACTAGGCAATCTCCTGCTTGGAGTAGTTTCATCACTGAACTCAGACATGGTTGCTTGGGCCTTTGCCCAGTCAGTTCTTGAAAATTCCCAAGTACAGAGATTCAACAGCTTCTGCAGGCAGCTTCTGTAGTTACAGATGCTTTTAGTTTTTCTCTTTAAAAAAAAAAAAAAAGAAAAGAAAAGAAAAAAAAAATCAAAGACACTTTCGTATTCTAGGCAGCACAGGACATTTTTTTTCCTGATTTACTGAAATTATTTCAATAGACCTGACAAGCATCAAATAGTCAAGAGGAAATTCCAGCACTTAAATAAATACCTGAAAATAAGTGTGCTTAGAGAGGGAATGCTAATGCTGAGCCATAGCTATGTCACTACAAGTATTGCTAGACTTAAAAGAGACACCCCTATATTAATATCCCTCATCTGAATGACCCTGGGTCAGTTCTGGTTGGGTGTTATGTACATTTAAATGTCTTCACATCACAGCAAAGGGTAAAATAACTACTTTTACATCTGTCACCTTCATTTTTTTAAACCAATTCACCCATTGTGGCTGCCACTAATCAAAATGCTACTTTGCACCAGAGATATTTTTTATAGCAAGCAGAGCAATTCTTTCCTCCTGTTGTGAAGGAACAGATCGTTCAGGATGGGAGTCTGTGCTGTTCTGAAGGCAGTTAAAATTACAGCCTGTTCCCAAATTAGACGTCACAAACCCAGCCGGGTCCTCTTCCCTCCACGGCTGCCCACACTGTGGGAACCGTTCCACCAGTGCTACACTCATTAGGCAGCTCTTCTCCTACCTACTCAGGCCCAAGTAGGAGGCTCTGCCTTCTGGCCCCAGGTTAGCCTCACTCATGTGTTCCCTGTTGCCCAAAACAGGCCAGGTTTTAGTTTGAGAGTTTAGCCCCAGAGAATACTGGCAAAACCATGGGGTTAATTTGAGCAGTAGTAAGGAACAAAACAAGCATCTGCTCCTTTGATACCTACAGACCATGCATGCCAAGGGAAAAAGTCATCCTGAGCTGGGAAGCAGGATTTGAACCACCGGCGCAAGAGCACATAGGTACCTGAAGAGAAACTCCACATTTGGTGGGTAGCAGGTGAGATCTCTGATGCACTTGCCCAAATCCACGAGAGGCAAGAGAGCTCTGCCTGCCCTTCGCTGGGCACAATTGGTGCTGGCCCAGGCCTTGGCATCAGTAAACCATCCCTTCTCCTCCCTTCTACTATTGCAGCAGGGCTCAAGTCCCATCTCATATAAGAGCTTTTTCTAGGTAACAGGGGCTTTTTGTCTCCTGGAGATACTATGCAGCACTAAAGTTCTCAGCATCACTGAAGTCCCACCAGGCTGGTTGTTCCAACTCCAGACTTGCGTTACGAGCTCCTGAGTTACAATGCCATACATGAGCTAAGCAACCACCTTGCTGGCATGAGTAGACACAGATAAGGGTGGTCAGAGAAAGCAGAATTTGTAAAGCAACTTTGCATGTGCCCCCAAGCCTTTCTCTAGGGTTGCATGGTTAGATCTGATTTGAGGGCAGAGCTGTGTACAAGCTCCGGTCTCCCATAATCAGCCACGCACATTCTTAGGTGCTGGAAACCTTGTAAACTCTTCCACTGCAAACTCCTGGGGTTTGTTTTGAAAGAAAGAAAGAGAGAGAGAAAGAGAGAGAGAAAGAGAGAGAGAAAGAGAGAGAGAAAGAGAGAGAGAAAGAGAGAGAGAAA
>JAWLRI010000169.1:4682740-4709017 GCA_034781795.1 Crypturellus tataupa | reverse complement strand
GAAAGAAAGAAAGAAAGAAAGAAAGAAAGAAAGAAAGAAAGAAAGAAAGAAAGAAAGAAAGAAAGAAAAAGAAAAACCACGGGAGCTGCCTGAACTGCTGTCAGGCTGCAAGAAACTCTCTCACTCCCCTAAGCTTTTCAGCATGCTCAGTGAGCAGGAGGAAGTGTCAATCATGAGCTCCGGCTTCCTCTCCCAGCTCCCTCCTCAACCTCGGTAATGAGGCAATCAGAGCAGGACAGTTCAGCAATCAGTGCCTTTGTGTCATCCCTCTTCCTTGACAGTCAGCAGGAAACAAATCATTTGCTGGAACTTGCTACAAATACCCAACAGGCCCCATAACTGTATGAGGGCACAGATAACATTCCTAAAAAAAAATGTAAATGGTGAAGACTAATCAAGTTCCTGCAGCTATCAAAGTATTTTCTACAGCTGAGAAAATAGTTCATTTTCCTAACTATTTCCCATGCAATTTTACCTTCGTGCAAACTGTAAATGTACAATCTGGGACCCAAGATAGCATTAAAGGTTCTGTGAATTTTCAACATCATTAAATATAAAATGAAACAAAATTGGAAGCAAAATACAAGCCTTCTAGTGTCCAGTTCATATATTCTCACATACAGGTTAGGTAGGAGGAGGGAGGGACAAACATGTTAAGGAGAAAGGCTATATAACTTTAATCTCCTGGCATAATCTAAATAGAAAAGCTGTGATGAAAACCAAAACGTCAGAATGAAAACCTCAAAGCATTTTTGAAAACAATAGATTTAGTTTAAAAAAATCTCAAGCTCCAAATATTTTTGCAGGTACTTTGCTAAACAATGAATACATTCTAGTACTTTTTTTAACTTCATCCACCATATTTTAGCTGAAAAGAATGAATTTTGCCTTCATGAATGCTTCACGAATGCTGTCTTCATGAATGCTGTATCAAATGCCAAAGACGACCCCAATCAATCTTTAAGCACATCCCTAGTATTTTGTGATATTTGGATATGAACATTACCACTTATTTTCCAGTTGCTATAGATGCCTATTGGAACTTGACACATGCATATTCACATTTAAATTCCAGTTCAGTAGGCTTAGAAATCTATCAGGTGAAAGCTCTCTCCAAAGGACACTGCCTGTTGCTGTACATTTCTGAAGCAAGCATTCATTTCAAAAAATAAGTGTATTTTTCTCCAACTTTTAACAGTTTCAACTCTGTAATTTATGTCACCATTTATATATATATATATATATATATAAAAGTTGATAAAACTGAGTGAGCTTATTATTATTTTATATTCTTTTTAGCAAGTAAAGCATGAGAATTCATCAATTTGGGAAAATATATGGATATTCAAATTGCAGGAACTTCATTTTAAAGGTTATATTTTGCTTTGAAGTCCCATGCCCAAAGACTTCAAAAAGAATTTTCCTCTGCAGTAAGGAAGGGAGGGAGGAAGACAGATGTACTGTTGCAAATTTTGGTAGCTGATCTTTCAGGATAAAAATACCTTGCAATGTGCACCGAGTTAATCTTAGTACTTATTGAAACCAGACTGCGTCCTCTTTAGTAACTGCAATTTGCAAATGACTGCTGAGCGTCAGATCACTGCCCATATTACATCATTATACTTTTGCTGTCATTGTACTATTTGCACATCGTGTGTTACAGACAAGCCAGTTGAGATGTTATCAAAGGATTTGATAAGTCTTTCTGCTCCCTGGGCTCTCTGCTCTTATTTCCATTAGCTGCCGAATACACAGCCGGGACAAACTGAAATCAGTCTCCAATTAGGCAGGCTGATTAATTCCAGTAAAATAAAACCCAAACGTTTTTGCTATTATAGAGAAAAAAAAAAGAAGTGATTTCACTTTGCACTCCTAGTTTCCTCAGTTAAAGCTAAACTAATCTCTTGGCATTCAAAACACTGAACACATCACAAGTGATAATCTGCCAGCACGCACACAACCACAGAGGTTAACAGAATCACAGAGACAGGGAAATCCATGGCTGCAAAACCGAGGACACCAAATATCCAGAGAGACACTTTCATTTATGCCCAAAGCACATGTGCCTCTGTAGCTGGTCTATTAGCTGATTGATTTAAATTCCCCTAGATACAATATCTATCGTTCTAATATTTCCACCAGAACTAAGCCGTTACATTTTTTACTGCATCAAAGCACATTTGAAGCTCTTAAAAGCTGAATGCCATAAGCCTGGCTTTCATTCACCTCTTAGCAGCCAATAAGAGACAGGCACAAATCTGGATTCTTTGGGAATTCCATCATCCCAGCAATACATGTGTGATACAGGCTGCACTATATCCGCCCTTCCTTGCCCTGTGTCCTCCAAAATAGATTCCATGACCCGTAACAGTGCGTGGACTTAAAACTTCCTGATACCCAAGACTACCGCCCAGGTGAAGACCTTGGGTTGTGCTTGAGCAGGGCACCGGCACACGTAGTGAGGGCTGGTTGGCACAGGGAGCAAAGGTAGGCAGTGCCAAAAATGCCATGAGGAGCCGTGGGGAAGGTGCGTGGGAGTTATTTCACACAGGGTGGGTGACTGGCTATAGGAAGAAGGCGGTAGTGGGACGTGGAACCCGGAGCAGCCTGGGGCAGGCTGAGAGCAGCCCGCGGCAGGAAGGGGCAGACAGAAGATGGCCCGCTTGGCTGGAAGTGCCGATAATGCCTCCAGAAATGCGGGAAAGGGAAGTCCCCAGAGCGCCCGGGCTCGCTGCTGGCGGCTACGTCCCCCGCGCGGCTGCACTGCGGCACGCTGAGGTCATCCCCCGCTTTCCTCTTCCTCTTGCCTTTGTGAGGAGGCCACGTCCCTGGCTCCACACCGGACGAGGGCCGGGCTGGCCCTGTGCTCGCTTCCTTCCCCGAGGCGGGCCAGGTCCCCGTCGCACCCTGCAAGACCGGGGCCATCTTCAGCGTTCCCAAGGCCGCCGGCAGAGGCCATGGGAGGACCCCGCAGCTCCCGACCGCTGGGTTTCTGCGAAGTGACTGTAGGTCACGCACGGAGCAAGCAGGGTGGCCGCGGGGTCACGCGCTGCCCTGTGCTCCAGCTGCTTTCCCAGATCCCAACAGTCTCGGGTGGCCAAAGGCAGATTTTTACACCGGAGCCTGTGCCCTACGGCAGCGCTGCACAGGCGCACACCATGCGGCAAGGTGTGGAGGTTAGGCCAGGAGAAACAGCTACGATCCAAATTATCCTCCGTCTGGCGAGATCTCGAGTTTGTGAAGCACAAACCCCTGCGTTTCGGCTGCCATGGCTGGATGGACCTAGCGCAGCCCCAGGCTCACCCTCACGTGCAGCGTTTTGGCATGCAGGGGCTGGGCTGCTTCCAGAGGAAACTGAACCAGATGCTGTGACCCAGGTGTGCACCAAATGTCCTGTGAACCCTGCCGGAAATATAAAAGCCCAAATTAATGGTTGGGATATTTGCTCAAAGAAGCAGACTAATCCCATTTTGAAATAAAGGCCCAAATTGCACACACACACACCCCACACACTGATGCCTTTGATCCAGGGATTCACTCCTGCCACGCTCCAGATTTGATACATGCTCAGAAAAGACTTAAATGGGCAGGAACTCGCTTCCCCTCCCTGCCCTTGAGGATATTGCCTTGAGAGTGTAAAGGGGAGAGCTTGGCAATGGTGTAGTTTAGAAGTAAATAAATAGGATTCAGTTAAACACAAAATCCTGTGGCTGTTAACTAGTCACATTTAGTCTGTAAAAATTTAGTGTAAGGCAAGCAAAAAGGAACAGGGATTTGAGAAAGAAAGTAGAAGCCGTTGCATCCTGTAAACCGTAGTGTCAAGACACATAGGATCAACATTAAAACTGTCAAATGAAAAGCACAATCAGTCGAGCCAAAGCAAAAAAACAGGCGATACTTTGATTTACCCAAAGAGAGCTAGAGATGCATGACATGAGAGGAAAAGGGGGATAAAGATAAACAATAATTAGCTAATATATAATCAGAGACTGCAATGTTTCTGGCATCTAGGAACATATTTTAATCAGCTCTCCTCGAACTACATTGACAGAGCTTTTAAAAAGCTTCGCAGCTCGATCTTCTCTAAACTCTAAATCACCAGGTGTGTCGATGCCACTGCTGCAACCTCACAGACCCAACCTCTTCTGCTGAGTGAGCAGAAACCCCACCAAGCTGACATGCAATTTAACTTGTCTGGTCAAGATCTCCAACCTGCTTGTTCCCGAGTTACTGAAAGGAGATCGCTGATAACCACAGCCATGGTGCACAGATAAAAGCGCCACTCTGAGCAACCCATTTAAAAAAAATAAAATAAAATAAAAAGGATGACTATCAGGTTGCCGTTCCTGCAGTATGTGGTGTGTCTGATTATTGCCCAGCTAAACCTGCCATGCAGAGAGCAGGATGTGAACCGGTCCTCAAGGTCAGAGGCGCTGGCAGGCAGTCGGCCCCAGGCCTCAGCCCATTTCCGCCGTCGCACAGCCGTATCAGCCTCTCCAGAGCCAACAGCTGTTAAAACGCTGGTAATCAGCGAGGTGTCACCGGAGCCCGTGGTGGGCGCCTCGTCTAGAAGGGCTCTGGGCAGCCCTGCGCGACTACGCTCCATGTCAAGCTGGATACTGTAAAGCAGGACAGAGTGAACCTTGCATGTCTGTGCCGTACCCAGAAAGGAGAAAAGATGCACCCTAGAACAAAAGAGAGTCTTATTTTACGCAGTAGAGGCATCACTGTGAAACACCAAACATACTGCAGCAAATAAATCACATTTGAGACAGAAGACAGGACATCTTCTTATGAGAGTGACAAATTTCTTAGTTAGTTCTCTTTTATTATTTATTTATGTGAGAATTTGTGGCGTTTTAAATACTATTTAAATATAAATTTCAAATCTATACTATGTTATGCCACTTAACGCAATACAATGCAAAGTTGGCTCTCCAGCATGTTGCTGCATGAAAACAACAGGCACTGTATGGGGAAAGAAATCAATAAAATACTATTGCATGTGGTGCTTAAAACCAAAGGCAGTATCCTTCAGACTGCAGTGTTTGGAGAGTGACTTCTGTGAGCATGCTGGATCTCAGAACTCATTAAATAAAAGCACTATTGAATTAATTAGCTAATGCCTGGTATAATTTGTTAATGACTGGTAAGCCTTTTGAAGAAGCAGGCTATTGACTATATCAGTGGCAACTGTTATTTATTTTAAAGGTAGGGGGACATGCTCTGTGTTTGACTGTGGTGGTATAGCTCCCCTTGGCTTCAACCTTTAGATCTGAGTAAAGAAAGGGAGTAAGATAAAAACAGAATTTGACCTTTAAAAATATGTCTTTTACCATCTACCCATTCCACGTGACTTTAAATCCTACTCCAAAGCAGATGAACAAGCTTTTCTTATACAAATGGGAGGTGTATCGTATCCACAGAAAGCAGCTCTCCCTTGCCTACAATTTCCTCATAAATCATAAAGCAATGCGATATACTCTGAGAGGGGAGAAAGCTCAGGCAGCTTGGAGAAATATGAAACGTGAGAATGGCAAAAGTACTGCAGAACAGAGATATGGACAACAGGGGGGTTATTACGCTACGGAGGAATCATAAGCAGACTAGGCCAGTTCTTCACAAAACTCTGAACTAGAGACGTCTCTGCTGATGTCAAAATACAGCACACAGATAAGCACTCTAAAATGCAACCCATATAGTCCCATAAGTATACTTAAAAAGATTGTGTTGAGGTAGAAAAATACTGGCTAGAAAGCTATCAGTAGATATAAATCCTCCTAGAAAGATAACATTAGACACTACTTCTAGTCCTCTTTAGTATTTATATCCTCCCTTCCGCTGGCCCTTGCACAAGAAACCGCCATAGGCAGGGCTACCCACCATGCCACCAGAGCAGCGCACTGAGAGCCAGAAGCAGGTAAGCCCCCACAGAGGCACTTGTCTGTTGGCTGCAAGGGAGGAAAGGGAATGCTACAGGGAAAACATAACCGAGGAAGGATGGTTACGCATTGCAGGCCAGTTATGCACCACCTCGCTCTGTCCCTGCAGCTCAGCCAGCTCCAGGCAGCTGCATCTCTTGTGCGTCCCTTAGCCCGCAACGTCCCTCGTGCAGCGGCAGCCACGCGAGCGGGAGCGGCGCTGGCTTTGATTTTGTCCTCCAAAGAGGTAACGTGAGGATGGGGGCCACCAAACTGCCAGCAAGCATCGCAGCTCCCCTAGTGGTTCTACATGCTATAGGGAGAGAGGTTATATATATACACGGGCCAAACCGTCTGCGTGCCATCGTTACACTCCTGCGAGCAAATTACACTCGTGTGTGGAATTTACCTGCTGAGAAAGCTCAGCCTCTGTGAGTATTTCTCTTCAGACAAAGGATGGCATACATCTTCCTGTAAGTGAAATCAGTAAAGACTGCAGTTCTTCTGAGATGACAAATACGGTAGCTGCAGAAAATGCCTCTATATATTGCATACCTTTATTCCTTTATACCTGTGTAAGCTGCTCACTGCCTAGAGTTTGTCTATATTTTCAAGGCAACTGCATAAGTGAGAAAAAAATAATTAGGGTAGACTGTGAATTTAAAATTCTATTCTTCAACAAGTCCATAAAAGGACAACAGTATACTAGAGGAAAGAGAATTTACTTCAAGATGAACCAAATTACTGATTACAGAATAAAAGACTGGCCCAGTATGAAGTTAAGTTTGAGAATCCCAGGATTAATAATCTTGAATATTCTCTGTGCACACAAGTTGTTATATACACCACTCTGTCCATCCAGCTGTGTAATCACTCTGCAAAACCTCAAAGAAAGCAAAATCAATTCTATTATTTTTTTGAACAAATGGAAAGAGTTAAACCAATCAGACAATTCAAAAAGGCCAAACTATGAAAAATAGATTTCATTACTGAACCAAAAGGCGGCACCATTCAGGAAATTGGAAGCATGGATTATTACCCTAGGAGACTCAAAAAGTCTTTCTTTTACTATATTAACTCTCCACATCCATTATTCATCAAAGATCCCAAGTTAGACAATTTTTTCGCCTCGTGTGAAAGTCATGGCAGTCTGCTGCACCATGGAAGGTGCCTTCCCACCGAGGGGACCATGCTGCTGGCAAAATGTCAGTGTGTTCTGGGGACCAGGGGACACAGGGGGCTGAGATGGCACCCCCTGCCTGTCCCCACCTTTCTCAAAGCAGAAGAGCTCCCCCAGGTCAGCAGGCTCTCTGGCACTGGGTGCCTGGAGGAGTCGGGGTGAGGTTTGTTCCAGTGCTACGTCTTGTCCCCAAAGCAGAGGAGAGGCCGTGTGGAATCAGGCACATTCCCCTGGGGACAGCGCTGCCCTTGGACCTGCTGTCACCTCTGGTGTGTCTCAGGAGGCACATTTTGTCCTTCCCCCTGCACGTGTGGTATCTCAGGAGGACAACAGGCTCCAGTTGTTGACTCCGGTACAGTTGGGAAAGTTGTGACATTTCAGGTCCCAGTATTTGCCTAACCTTAGAAAGAAAAAAAAAATGATTTTATTCTAAATTTCTTCATATTCTTGCTCTGCTAACATCTTTGGAGCACTCAGATGGAGAGAGGAGTAAGTAAAGGAAGAAGACAGAGTAAAGGACTCCAAGGACAGTTTACTGTTGAATCAGATAAGAAGGGCTCCTGAAACCATGTCCATTGCATGCTCCAGTTTCTCTTCTCTACCTCTGCCCACATCCCTATTTCCCTGGGTACTGCTTGCCTGCGTTCCTGGCTTATGCCTGTGTTCCCTGCACCCTTTCTCTCCCTGCAGCTATCTTTCTCTTGCTCCCAGGCAAAGGGTTTCTTATTCCCTCCCCGCTTCATTATCATTCTCTTTCTTCTTCTTTCTCCTTGAGCATCATCTTTTAAAAGTTGTCCAGGAAGGCTGGGAAGAGAGTAGGGATGGGTAGGTGGGGTCTGTCTAGGGAGGCTGGGAAGTAGAGGGATGCGTGTTGTACGTATGTGCATGTGTCACCTGCTGTCTGAGAGGCTCTACAGAGGTGAAGGGCACTCTGAGATGTGCAGGGTCCCATGACTGAGGCACGAGAGCAGTAAATGGGAAGAACAAATGGGGGGACTGAAGATCTGGGTGAATCTGCTCCGCAATGCTAATAAATCTCACGTCACACACTCTCAGTCAGCAGTCCTGCATTGTGCCAGCTTGGGAAAGAAGTTTGATGGGATACACGGAGGCTGGTACGTTTCTTTGCCCTTTATTTCAGAACCAGCACTTCCCAGATAATTTTAGTTTGCTTTACTGTTTGAGCCCAAGAACAGAGGGAAATTCTGTTTTTCCTCTTACCGCTGTTATACAACATCGCTTTGGATTGCATACATACAGCCGGGGGGACAACTGCTCTTAGCAAGTACTTCTTGACAATCAGTTTTTAAACAGATGTTCAGCTGTCGTAAGATGCATTGTAGCAGTGGGCAGGGCCCTGGGACAATGAGCAGCCAAGGATGTAGTGACAATTGTACAGGATTAATTAAACTTCCTGAATGACCTCACTGAAAGCGCTCTGCAGAGTCCAGATAAGAATCACACGGCCAAGAGCCTTAAAAGGGAAAGGAAAGGGAGGGAAAAGGACTTTCCGTAAATGTGTACTTCTTTCCCCGGTTTGAGTTTCAGAGCACCTGCAGGGCCTGGCAGAGACGGGGCATCGCTGCTGCCCTCTATCAGCTTAAACAGAGAGAGCCAAATAGGTCGGATGTGCAGGCAGATGGACACGGCAGCCCCCTGACCTTGCAACAGCCCTCGGTGGAGCTGCCTCCCACTCCCGGCTTCCAAACATTGCGGCTCCTCTTGTATCTTATTGTGCTGCACTTGCACAGCGCTCACCATCCAGTTATGGATCTCAAAGCAGTGCACAGGGCCAGAAACACAGAGATGGGGGCACCTATAGCACCAAATAATGTAATTGTTTGGCTCACTCCCTTGATCACCCACACAGCATAAATATATCAAAAACTGGCTCAGTCCAGCCAATAATGATGCTACAGTTGACTTTTTACCGGATGCAAGGAAGAGACGATTGGCCGTTTGTCTCCCAAATATGTCACCTAATCTTCCCTACCTGGTTTTGCAACCTGGAAACAGTCACAGATTCCTGAGACACCAACCTATACAGCTTGGTGTCATGTTGTAGTAATTACAGTCGGGCAGGCTGCAATCCAGCATTTGGGCAATCTGAATTGCAAAGGTACAACAAAATAGCATGGGTCATGAAGGATACACATACACTGGAGAGCTAATCAGGGCCAGGCCAACAGCTTGAGAACAGTCCATGTTGTTGAATTTCCAAGATGGTCCTTTGCCTGATTGTGTCTTCCAGGCTCACTTCAGGAGACACTGTGAGCTTGTGACTACTTTTAGCACAAAAGCACTGACAAGACTACTTTGGTTCTGGAGAGAAAGTGTTTATTCATAATGACATGAGCCATGCTGTGCCACACAAGCTAGAGACTGCAACATGGGTATAGGTGTGTTGATATACAGCCTCCTCTGCGTTCCTTTCCCATCAGCATCCCGGCTACACATGTGCCAAGTGTCAAGTGAAACCTTCAGGCTCTACTCAGACAGCACTGAAAAACTCAAAAGGTTTTTTTCCCAGACAATTTATTCTAAAAAAGTGTTCAGAAAATTCACACAGAATGGAAAATATTCTCCCATACTGATTATATTTTTCAATGTAGGAAATGTCTTTGGCTTTTCCTGCCCACAATCCTGAACAGGAAATCAGTATATTGGGAGCGTGATCAGAAGCATCTTAGAAAATTATCTGAGTGTGTGCATCTAGTAAATTCATACATTACTTTTCCTATATTATATACAACAGAAAGAGCTGTGAAATCCATCTAGAGAAGGCAGAAGACTAGAAGAATTAAATGACTTTCTTAAAGTCACAGAATAAGTCACTGATAAGAATCAAGAATAAAATCCATGTGAAATAACAAAACAAAGCAGAATCCAAAGTGATTGGCAAGATGCCTATTGATTTCAAAGAAACCACAACTTAATCCCAGGAGTCTTGACTTCTAACCTGCTGTTCTTGTGGCACAGTGACTACCAGCTGAGAAATATCGCCATTCCAGGCTGATCGCTGCAGAAAAAAACATTAAAATGCATCTTGAAAAGTGACTTGTGATAAGTGTTTTACAAAATAGGTATACTACATATTACTGCCATCAGAAAACTAATATAAATATTTTCCCATATGTATCATCTTACACAATCCAGAAACCAAGTCTCTGCTATCATTATCCAGTCCAAAAATCCAGAGAAATTATCACAGGATAGGGATTTCCCTCCCAGATAGGGTATTGATTCCATAAAGATTAGAACAGTATGTTCATCTAGGGTTAAACATTTTCATGTTTTAATTTTATTAAAACATAAAACATTTTATAAAAAAGTTTTAATTACTGTATGCCTTGATCTCCTGGAGGTTTTCTCTTTACAACTAGGCACTGCAAGGAGATAACCAAAGACACTAAGAACAGAAGAGCTTTGGATGTTAAAAGGCTCATTATGAAGTTTTTTCAGTTAAATAAATGGAATAGCCAAAAAATGCTATTTCAATGGCAAAAATCAAAGAGGAGAGCCATAGGTATTTGACCACACAGATCTTAAAGCTAGTAGCTAGAACGGCTACCCAGTCTCTGAGCACCTGTGAAGTACAGGCAAAATATGCCACAAGAAAGCCGGAAGAACTCAAAGACTAGAAGAAACCTCCCTTTGTCCTTTTTTCAGTGCATGCTCCTCCCCAGGCAGTTCCAGATTTCTTTCAGTAAGCTAAAGAGTGTTGGAAATGGCATCCCCGCTGAATTCCACGGCAAGAAGTCAAACGAGAGTCTTGCCATAGCTGCTTTGGCTGCAGCTTATGCCATCATTCTGGGGACATTGGCAGTGATAGTTGTACTTTTTGGTTGGAGGAGGAACATTAGATTGCTCCTAGGTCTACGCCATCATCAGTGTCAGGTCATCCAGTCCTCAGATCAGTCACAGCAGCAGTGCTCCCTGGGCTGAAACCCCTCTGTAGCTGGGGCAAGTGCTTCACAGCTTTACTACCCGGGTTGCTCTTTCAATGGAGAAAATGGTTAGGCTGTAACCATCACCAGTGCAGTGCCTAAGGGAAGGCTGAGCAGTCCGCTAAAACTCTGCAAACAGAGCCCGCATTGGCACTGCTTAGGTGAAGCAGGTATTGAGCACGTTGCTTTGGGCCAGCTCCAGGTTCAAGCAAGAACAAAGACAGTCCCGCAACCATGAACGCACAACCTAAGTTTCAAACATGACACAATGGATGTCAAGAGAGACACCAGGGATATCCCAAAACAATGAGACCATACTGGATGGCCTAGTGGGCAACATCATTGTTTTCCTGCACAGTGAGAAAATCCCAGTCTGAAAATCCTCTGTGTAGCATCAAAATAACTCCTGCACCCTTTGCTATTTACTGTTAAAAAGATACCGTTGCTGGAAAAGAGCACTGCAGAATATACGTGTGCAACCTTGCTTTTCACATACGGGCTTGACTCAAATTTGACTTTTTAAAAGAACAGACAAGCTCATACTGACTCAGCTCGGGTTCCTGGTGGCTGATTTCTGCATAAAGAGTAGGCTTTCCCTATAAGAATGCGGTTGGCAGGAAAATTAACGATGTCAAATAAAAGTTATTAATAATCGAACTATAAATCACTTGTTAAAATGAATACATTAATCTGCTTGCAATGGAGGAACGGAACACACTTTCCCATACACAGCGGTCCTGAAGCTGACCCCAGCTCCCAGCTAGGCAGATCTCTAGCAGTGCCAACAACATTGTAAATAATCTCTGGCAAAGCTGAGGTTGAAATGCTGATTTATGCCCTGCGGTACAACGAGTACAGAAGAACTTCTCAATCTAGAGATTTAACTGGCCACAGCCCCAGGGTTCAGAGAGCCTTAATTTCAAGTCAGGTCTGAGGTTTAAAAAATAAAAATCAGAAACCTATATTTAACAATAAAAACCATCCAAAGATTGATCAAAAGCACTATGAGTGTGCAGATAGGTCCCCCAGACCTTGCTTGGACTATATTTATCGGCCATACTGATGGTCATCAAATGAACTATGGCCTAATAAAATTACATTGATAAGGGAAAAAGCAACAATAAAACACCAAAAATTCATGAAGAATTTATATAAAAAAACGCCTCTTCATCTGTGGTCAAAGTGACTTGGATCAAATAGGACCTGGGAACCAACACCAAGCAAGAAAAGTTTAGTTAGTTTCTTCCACTGATTTTTTTTTCCTCTCCTGAGGTTTGTCAGTAAAAAAAAAAAAAAAAAAGACTAAATTTCCCAAGAAAAACTACCTACAGAAGCTTCCATCTCAGATCTGACTAAGCATTTAGACCATATTTTGGATAAGCACAGCAAAGTGAGCACTTTGCAGACCTCTGCCTTTAGACCATTCCATCAGCCTTCTCACTGCACGCTGATGCCTCTGCCACTAAACAAGGCACTTATGCTCATTTGGCTTGAATCTCCTCATGATCCAAACGCCTAGTGGGGTTCCAGAGCACACAGCGATTTCCAGCCATCACAGTCAACCTTGTTGATTGCCCTTCCACCTACTGCAGGGCTCTTCTTGGCTGGATGGAGGCCTGGGTCCAACTTCTCCCGAGATCCCTTCAGACAGAAACCTCAGGAGAGGTGGAAGAGGGGAAATCCTGTGTTTTGCCAGAAACCTGAAATTGACATTTTATAAAGAAAAGCTTTTATAAAAAAAAAAAAAAATCACCCTCCATCACACAAAGACTATCCACTTGAATTTTGGATTTGGGAATCTGGAAATGTCTTTTGTCCTTCAGGACATTTCCAGTAATCTCTGGGGTTTTTGTTTGATTGTTTGTATATTTTTGTTTTTTGTTTAGTTAGTCTTCACACAGGAAAGCAACTAGACTCCTCTGAGATCAGTGATAGCACCTGCCAAGCAATACTGTCCCTCTGGACATGTCACCAAGTTAATGTCTGTGTCAGGTAAGACCAGATCCCTTGCAGTTAATAAGAAAGAAGAAAATGTTAAATTCCCCGTGTCAGCATGAGACATGAAATATTTCCAGGTTTTCTTGTTGCTTTAATTGTTAGCATTCTATTATGTCAACACACTATTTTTTTTACTAAAGACAATAATTGGTTTCATTTCCAAGCCCAGCATTTTATACATCTTTTATGTCTAAAGTGAATTAGTAATAATAGGTAAGAAGCTGATGGAATGGATACTCTCTGCAGTCAGAAGGATATGTTGTTGAAAGCAGATATATCCTTATCTACCCCCAGAAAGTTATTTTAACTGCTCTGACATCTCCTCGGGAGAGATAATAATCCCACCAACAAGCACCTGACTCTGCCTAAGCATCTGCTAAAAGTGTCAATGTCACTCCAGCTTGAGCTCTGCTTCATGCTCCTCTTCGGGTGGGCGGGAGCAGCAGCATTTCTTTCCTAAGGCAGTTTCTGAGATCCACAAATACCCTGCTAGCCCCATCCTCTGCACTGCCTCTTTATGTACTATCCGCAGCAAACTCCACTTTAGCCAGCAGTATGCAAAGATGACCACTGACATCTTCCTCCTTCACTGCTGTCCTCTACTGAGCCTTTTCATAGCAATTTTATGCAGAAGTAGTGGTCCAATTTAGGACCTACAGTGCACTTGTTTTTCCTTCCTCACTTCTTAGAGATGCCAACAGAATACAGTTCAAGTCCAGAGCAATGGGAGGCATTTTGGTAGCTGCCAAAAGAAGTTATGAAATAGGGTCTATCAAAGCTCTTAAATGGACCCTAGTGAAAACAATCCAAAATGCTTTCAATATTTCAGTTAGGGAGAGGAGTGGGGTAGAAAAATACCTCAGGGCTACTTCTCAGTAAGGGGTAGAAAGAACATGTGGCTGCAGGCTTTCCAGGATCTTTCTTGCCTTTAAAAATATGCTCTGACCTGGCAGGACTTTGGTTAGCATAACTACCCAGGTCTGGAAATATGGGTGCAGCAGAATTAACTACTGAAAAGCTGTAATAAACACAATACTGGGACCCAAAAGAGGGTAGGAATCAACTGGATTTTTCTCCTATGCATATTATTTCTGCCAACTAACATAAATTTTAAAAACTAAACAAAACAGCAGTCAGAGGGAAACACCTGCAGCTCTTTGAGAGTCCCTCAGCTCTGAGTCTCAGCTTCCTTGTTTCTCTGATTTAAATGAAGCAAATAGCCAGCACTGTGCTGCCAAATTTTTGGCCTCTGATAAGACCCATAGCACAAAAAAGGCTCACAGGAGGTCCTGCAGGAAGACTCTGAAATCTGCTGCTGTTGTCACATTTAAGAAATAAAAAGCCTTTTCTCCACTGAGGATGTGGAGAAAGGCAGAGTATTTGAATTGAACGATCCTGCTGGGTACCTCAGACAGACAACTGCATGCAGAGAGCACTGACCACACGCTGTTCATGTAGGGGGTTGATAGGGAACATATGTGAAAGCTTTACAGTGTTGGAAGGACCTGAAAAGATTTATTCTTCCCCACAAGGTAACTTTCTTTTAGCTGCACAGCTTCTATCTTGTTCAATCCCTCCACTCATATGATCCTCTCCACCTTTCCTGTGCTACCAGCACTAAAATTCCCTCCGGAGAGCAGGAACTTTAACATAATCTGTCCCCCGGGAACATTCATCTGAGCAATTTTTTTTCTCCCGTGGGCGTCTTCTCTAAATCCTGCCACTCTTCACAGCTATTATGGCACTCTTTAATCCCCCAAATCTTTCTTTGTTGGCTTAACTGATGACTGGAGTAAAAAACTTTCTTCAGTGGGGAAAGGCAACAAGCCCCCACAACACCTAAAGCACATTTGAAAATGTGTTTTTAATGTGAGATAATGTGTAATGATAGAGTCTGCTGAGGCAGGATGCTACAAAAGAAATGAAGATGCCAAAGGTGCATTTCTTACGTGGTAGCTAGGGCCGAAGTTCAGCTCTGTGCCCAGTAGACCTGGGGATTTGTGTGGCCCAGAAGATCTTCTCCATGGAGTGAGGGCTCTTTAGCTCTGCAAACACCACACTTCCCAGAGCACCGCAAAGTCCATGGGAACCTCTCATGGATCAGGAGGATGCTGTTGTATTCGTGGATTTGAATATCCGACAGAAGATAAAGTGGGCCTCAGCCCCAGTGAACACCCTTCCTTGCCATAGCATGAACCCCACTGGGCCTGCGCGAGTGAAGTTGGGCTCATTCAGTGAAACCTGACTACTGACCTTTAATATTTGTTTATGTATCAACAAAACAGTCATTCAATCTTCTCTCTGAATCTAATCCACTGGATTCATTTTAAAGCTCTCTTTCCATTCATGTGACAGCTGCAAATACAAAACCTTAAGCTTCTCTGCTGGGGATTTAAGGGAGGCAAATACAGCATAAATATAATGAGAATGACAATCCCTCACAGGAAGGACTTTTTAAAACCACAGATAAGTATATTTTTGTAACTTCAGTTTTTAAAAATCACTTAAGGAACAAAAATCAATCTGGCATAACATGCAACCGCAAAGTAGAACAGCAAAAACTGAGGCAGAAACACAAATCCCATCTCCACACGTCTGTCCCAGCCTATCACTTCTCAGAGGACGGGGGCTGCTGCAGCCTCCTCTGCAGCTTCCCCGAGACCCGGGTGGCTGCGGGAGGCTTTGCCCCAGGCTCCATGTGGGGCAGCGGTGCCAGCTCTTCCCCCGCCTCAGCCTCCCTCCTCCTTTCGCTATGCGATGGGGATTGATCCTGTGCTCTGGGTCGCGCATGTGCAAACGCAGCACATTCAGCCTCAATAACCTCCGTAAACATCGACGCACCTCCAAGCCACTGTGGGGAACGGTGTCATCTGGGGACCTGCCCGGGCAGGCAGACTGCTGTGCGCCGGAAAGGATTAGCAGTGGGGAGAAGATTTTCACGAGAAAAGCCCCAAACAACAACCTCCCAGGAAGAAAGCCAGGCTCAGATTTGCATCTGCGGTTCCCAAGTTAACAATGGGAAATTCCAAGGACCAGACAGGTTTTGGTGACTCATGCGTCGTGCAGACGGCTGCACGAGGAACCCCGCTCACGGCGGCATCAGTCCATGCTGCAGCCATAGCGCCAGATTGACACAAACCAAGGTCAACAATTGGGTGTAAAAGGCAGCTTTAACAAGCTGCGCTCCACTAAATTAATTAAGACTGCCTTGGTAGAATATAATTAAATAATTATAAAGGCAGAAATGCTCAAGCATCCATACGTCAGCACGCTCTCTGTTCCTTCTCAAAGCTAGCAGCACCAGCAGGGGCTGCGGGGTGAAGATGCTCCAGCCTATGGCAGTTGGCTACTTTTTGCCTAGTGCTTGGGTTCTCCCATGTCTTGTTTTCCCAATGTCCAAAGCTGGCTGAGATGAGGTGTCATCTGTTTCCAATACTGTTCCTGAGAGCCATGTTCCCTAAGGATTCTGTCATTCTACATGTGCTGATGTGAACAGCAAACCAGTTACGCTCTAGATATCACCTACTCTAAGAAAGAATGTCTTCTCTTACAGCTCCGAGCCACATGGCTATTACTCGGTGCTGTTACTGAGAGTAAGGGCTTTCACATATTTGTTTTAATTTCTACCAGCAATCTGCAGAGACATCAGCACCCGGTCCCTGCCTCTGCTGGACACTCACCCCAACCTAGGCCACTGCAGCTACTCTGGAAACAGAGGCCGTCTCCTGGACAGAAGGGATTTCTCTGCCCTGCTTTAGCTGTGGACAAGGTGATCCAAGGCCACCATTTATTCGGAAAGAGCCAAGCTTCTCTGGAAGCTGAGAAACCTCCCTCTGGCATAGGGCTCATCTCATATGCAAAGTACGTTCGAAATCTGGCCTTGTTCCCAAAGACGCTATCACTCATCAGGTAACACTGCTTGCATGAACAGCTTTCTTGCTCACTCCATTAACATTGCTATTTCCTGAATTTGGGCTTCTAACAACAAAAGCTTAAATTTTGTAAAAATCTCCTTTCTTGTATTGGAACAAATGAGGTCACTGATAGGCTTTGAAATCCATTGGAAATGTAAACATTTGGCAATGAGAAAATCATGCTGAGTGAAGATTTTCTTGTTATTTTTGCTGAATTGTGCATTGCTACAGTTCACAGGTGAAGAGTATTTCAGTTTGCAGATGCAAATTTGGCTACTGATAGGAAGAGTTATTAAATAGATTGTATGCTAGGTAACCTGAATCCAGCCCAGTCAGCATTAAAGAAAAAATTGCTAATGAGGTGAAACGAAGATACCTCAGTCTATCTCAGCTATGTAACTAATGAAGCACCACCATTGCATCTCAAGGTGATCAATCTTTGCAACTTTTCAAACCCTTTGTTCTTCATTTAAATAATTTAATATTAATTTATTCTAATGTCATCTCAAATGAATAATGAATACCAGAACTGTAGTTAAAAAATCTCCAACAACAAAAGACTTACAGGTTAGCCTGACCTGGTTATTTAAAAAAAAAAAAAAAAAACTTTTAAGCAGAAACCACCTCAATACTGGACTCCCAAAGGTTATTGAGCGAACTCCAAGACTTTTATATTTATCTTGAAAGCAGTCATTAGTCTGGACAAAGGAACAAAGGATACCTAAAAGCACACCTACAAGTAGTGTTTAGGGGCTAAATAGCTTCCCCAGACTACAATATCACAATAATAAATAATTCTCTAATACACATATAAGCATCAGGCACACAGAGAAAGTCCACACAGACATCTTCCTTGATTCACCTTCTCTTCAACAGGCATTTTTAACTTTGCAGTAAAAACACATACAGATAAGGTAGGATATTCTTTTATGTCCCAGAATCCCTTTTTTTTTTTTTGGTGAGCATAATAATTCTTCCTACTCCTTCAAAAGAGTGGATCTCTCTGTGTTTCTACATAACTTGCTTTCAAAATAAAAAAGGAATCCCAATCCTAAACCACTATTTTGCATTTTAGGGACAATAGGCACTTCTTTATGTTTGATCTCAAAATGAGGTTTCCATTTAGATCACTTTATCAAAGCATAGGAAGAAAATTTGAATTTTTCTTTTTCAGTCCTTTCCAGACACCTTTGCGCCTATAAAACATTCTCCTCTATGGAAGAGGTCAAAAGCAAAATGTTCTTAGAAAATAAAGCTGGACAATTCTCACCATGACCTATTTCAATTACTAACCCTATTGCAGTTGTAATTATACTGTTATAATTAGCTACAGGGCCATACTACAATGACTTGGCATAGCGTGCAATGCTTTTCATACCAGGTTAGCTTGCCTGTGACCGTTAGAAGTGAACCGTCACAAGTCCACAAGCTCTTAAGGCTGACATAAATTGGCTGTGCTGTGAAAGGAAGCCGTCAAGACATCATTCTTGTCCCATATTACTGCCTCTCCACTGCCAGCAGTACCGTTCAGAGGGAGCTAGGCCAAAGAACGGATCCAGCTGAAAAATTAGCTAAAACAATCAGGCAAGTAACTGGCAGGTTCTCCCTTTCCAGCACATTGTGTGGCCGCAAAAATGGCTTTTGCTGGTATAATGGGGAGGTTGCTGCAGTGTGGGGAGTGAAAGCACAGGGAGAATAGAGAGGGTGAAATCACCACTTCTTGTAGTTGTGTCACATTTTACTGGCTTAAAGCAACTGTTTGCTCAGTGCGTTTTTTCAAGCTTTGTACCAAAATAACATCAGGGCATATAAAATACAAGCATTGATGAATAGAGTTTTCCAAATTAGCAATGTTTTAAAAATAATATTCAGTTGACTATAGGAGATGCAAGGAAAAGGACTCTTAAGTATCAGTGTTTCTAGCACTTACCTGTGGTGCAAGGGGCTGCTAAAAGCCTGATGTCAATGAAAAGCTGCATGGTTGCAGGGCTAAACCACATTAGCTGGCCCGTGCAGAAACGGGACAAGGGCTGGCGCTAGTGGAGGCAAACCTGTGACTGACTGAGCCATCGCTGGTAACACAAGCAAAAGAAGGGGATGCAGGCTTTCAAACTATGACAAAAGGAAAATAACAGGCTCCAGTGATGAGTTTTGCATGCTGTGCGCGTCCCTCTTTCCTTTGAAGGATGTTTTGAGATTAATAATGGCCCATCTGCCTACCGAAACCCTCACTCTTGATTCACCTCCATCAACCAGTCTGATAAAAATATTAACACTCCCTTCAAACTTTACTTCTTTTTGCCTCTGTGTTCAATATTGGAAGAAAGCATTTTTTCAGACAATACATGCTTCAGAGGAGTATTCAGCTCTTAGTGCATTATTCCAAGAAACATTTAAGGTACCAGCATATCAATGAAGACTAATGAAATACTATTACTAGTTCTGATCAACTTCAGACAGCAGGCAGACTTACACATGGCATCTGTGCAGGAGAGATGGATATGTGAAACTCTGCAGGGTCTATGTACAAGCCTTGAGCTACTAAAAAAAAGAGAGAGAAAGAGAGAGAGAAAGTGAGGATATTTAAACTCTATAGCATCTAGTCAGATGCTGGTCCTTTTGTATATATTCACATTCCTTCCACTCATCTTGATGCTTTCCCTGCATCTAACAGTTGGACTTGGTGATCTTGAAGGTCTTTTCCAACCATAATGATTCTATGATTCATAATGATTCTATGATTCTAAGGGGTTACTAAAAAAAAAAAAAACAGTTTTTACGGTAGTATTTTCTTGATCCTAAGTCAGTGCCTTGTGAGATACTTATTTTAATGAGTCTTCTCAGATACAAATTACAAGAAAAAACTTTGTGAGGGGGTTGGCCATTCGAGGAGGTAAGATGCTGTCTTTAGAAGTAGAAGGATATTCAGAGAAAGAGACATCAGTTTGCATTTGGTTGGAAACCTTCAAGATCTGTGTCAGCCCTTTTCCTAGCAGACAGCAAGCTCCACAGCTGGCTACAAATGAGAAGAGTCAGGGAACCTGCACCCACAAGTGTGCCCTTGTGTGTCAGTTTGCTTCAGGAAATTCCAGTGGAATCTAGTTATTTTGGGAGTTAATTAAAAGCAGTGATCTCCCAGGTAAGGTTTCAATCCTGGGGAAAGAATGTTTGTCAGTTTACATGAAATGTTCCATCCCCTGGCATGTTTCCAGTCCTGGGGCCTGGGTTGTCACTGGGACTGCTGATAACCCATGAGCTGTGACAGCTTCTTCCATCAAGAGCCTCATGTTTCGGATGGAGGAGAGGCAGCGTGGTCCAGGAAAGGGTCTTCATTGAGGAAGTGCTACCCCAGAAGAGGAGAACTTGTTCCATTTCTCCCCCTCATGGGTGTAGTGAGCAGGTGTAGACAGTCTGCTTGCATGAACATAATGCTAAACAAATGCCACGTTTGGGATCACATCTCAGGAACCGCTGGGTTGCACTGGGGCTACTGCTGCCAGCCCTAACAGAAGACCTCCAGGTTTCAGAACAGCCACTGTTCAGGTGTTTTAACAGCGGAATAATAAAGGCAGGCTTCAAACAGGATCCATGCAGGCAAAGCAGAACCAATGTGTTACACTTCTTAAAGGCAAAGAGAGGCAATCAAGGAAATTAAACCAAAAGACAAAGGGCTGCAGGCTGGCTCTCTTCTCCTGTATGCAGCTGAAGCAGTAACACACCTAATGGAGAAATCAGTATTCAGCAGTGCTACCATGACTATCCAATGCAAGAGAATATCATAAATATCCAATTCATAGATGGCTGAGGCCTTACTACTGCAACTCTGCTTCTGCAAGGATCAAAGCTCTCTGAAATGGATCAAATGAATAATTAATAACCATTGCCTATGCCCCACCAGCATGAAATTGCTCATTTAATTCCAAAGTTAAGTCTTAGTTTCCCAAGATCAGACTTTTATAAACTTCACTGAAAAATCCTATCATTCCAAAGGCACTTTCGCGATGCAATTTGCAGTGTGATTTCCATGACCTCCTTGAAAAAAAAAAAAATCCACGTTCTCTTTTGTGGTGAAGGAGCTATGGCCATGTGCATTAAACAAATGTGTTTGAAGAGTCTCGAACTATTCAGTCAGATCTCAGTTTGAAAAAGAAGGGATCCAGGCAACGGTGTAGACCATACAAAACCATAAACTGGCATGAGGAAAGTGACTAGAGAATGACTGTTCAATGACTTCGGACACAAGAGCAGGCAACTGCCAAAAGAAATAACAGATTGCAGGTTTAAAACAATCATTTTCAATCTGTCAAAGTCTCTGGTACAGGGTATGCAGAAGTTTAAGGGACCAAGAATCAAGTAGCTTAGGAGTGTTGCTATTTAGTATTTCTGATAACTGGACTCCTCACCTTTACCAAACCAGTGAATTTTGTATCATTCTTTCTCCTGGGTTTCATTTCACCCATTATCTTGCATAAAGATGGGCAAGTACTAAAAATAAATGCTGAACAATCCTGACTGTAAAGGCCAAGGTGCCTCAGGTTGGATATCTGGGGGAAAAAAAAAAAAAAGTACTCTCTCCATCTCAAAAAATGTAGTTAAAAATATATCATTTGTCACTTTTGAAAAACCTTGGCCAAAAGTATTTGGATCAATGAAGAAGAGAAAGCATCTTAGTAAAAAATGATTTCAAAATGACTGGAAAACAGCTTATTGAAACATAAAATTATTGTCTTCAAATCCTATCCAGGGTAGCTTTGTTATTCACCATTTGCGTGTCCAGGTTGTCCTCTGTTTGGTTCAGCTTCTGCACTCCTGTCTGGAGGTTACTGTCAGGACAGCATTGCTTAAAGATCTCCATGAGTGGTTTACTCCTACTGATTCAAATGTGGATATATATGGCAACTATCATTAGAACCCAAGAAGAGAATTTCACATTTGTCCTGCTTCCCAACTGGGATACAACAGCGAGCTGAAAAATGTTTCCAATCAAGGGAACCTTATGCTAAGCGCACATTCCCTCCCGAAGAGTGCCACAGAGAAATCCCTTCAGGAATGGCAAAGCAGGAGCAGCTGGCAAGACGCACACGCATGAAGCACACTAGTCTCCATCTGACCTCCAGTAGGTGCCTGTCTACCGTCTACCATTTGAAGCACAGCGTGGCAACCAGAGCTGTAGGAGGACATGTAAGAGACCAGAAGAGAAGGCGGTGTCATACGGTTCCACTGTAGATTCTCTTCACTAGTTATGTCTTCAGAAACAATCTTTCATTTTCCTTCCTGTTCACTCCCCCAAGCATTGCTCCGTCTGACCCCTCTTGCTTCTCTGTTACCCAGCAGAAGCCCTGGCACCAACACCCTTCCCTGTAGCACACAAACACTGCAGGACCTGTCAGACATGCCCAAACTCTGCTAGAAATCAAACATGCCAGGAACCGGAGGTACTAATCCAGTGTTTCCCCGGGGCCATGCCCGGAATGTTCTAGCAGCTCTGCTGGCTACTAGTAGTTCCAAGTACTGCCTCCCCATGAAGAAGGCCATGGCCACCTTGTTTTCATACTTTCATTGCTATTTCTTGCAAAACTAGCTATTAAGAAATGGCTCATGAACTTAAGGAGAATTTAAGCTTTCTGAACATGGTTTCCTTCAAGTTTTCCTCTTGAGAATATGGCAGTTTCCTATGCTATTGTAGTGACCATCAGTAACACTGCGGACCTAAATCTTTATCTGCTTTTAACATTAGTATCACTTCACCATCAGAATGAGTTATCTGCATTAATCACACTTCATAGAAGTCTGTGACCTCTAAGAGTTAAGTTTCTGAAAGAACATCCAAATATCCAACATCCATATGACCAAAGAAGAAATATGTTATTACCCAATAGTAGCTATCTTCAAGCAATTCATTATGTGGGAGGCAGCTCAACAACAACAACAAGTTGAACATATTCCAGAAATAACATGATATATAACCTTAAGAAAATTTATGGAAAGCAAATGATGTCAGTGAGGAACATTGGGAAAAAAACATATTAGTGAGATCTGATCAAGACCTGAGCCCCCACCGTGGAGCACTGAAGAAGCATTCCTGAGAGTTGCAAACTTCCACCTACATTTTCTCCAGAAACTCAAGCGCACAGCAGGGAATTGCAGATGGGAGATAGGGCATTGATTGAGAGCAGAGAACTTAGGACAATGATCTTTTAATGACTTATTCAAGCTACTGAAAGCAAGAACTACTACCTGTATTTCTGTTTATATTCCACGGAAGGCACACAATACATTATGTAGCGCTTTAGACTTAAAAGCTCCCAATGTGTGCAATGAATTATGGAGCCATTTTACTGAACAATTTTACTAATAAGCTATCTTAGATTAAAATAGCAATAATTCTGCATACAAGGCATACAGTAAAAGTGATTCATGCATTCTAAAGTGCCTAGAGCAAAGAATACCTTCCTTAGTGGGCGGCTTACAGCAAGCTGACTGCTGCCACTTTACTAGCTATGCAGAGAAACAGGGACAGAGGAGCAAAATACCTCCAGTGCCTCTGCTATTTCAGCTATTCTAGAGACAGTCTTTTGGTCTGAGATCATTGCTGTGCAGTGTGAGGATTTACAATTTAAGATGACTAGTGGCCTTTGCTGGCAGCTGCAGCAGATTCTTCTGCTGGGAAGATCTAGTCCGAAATGCGCTAGATGAAATGCACAGATGAACGGAGGCTGATGAAAAGCAAGTGTAACTGTAAGATGGTGATCACTTGAAGTGAAGATATATTAATTTTTGGATTTCTGTTCCACTGCACATGGATCAGCCAATTCAGAGTTCTTCAAGAACTAAACTAGATTTTGCAACACTGCTGCATGTATTTAGAGGCTTAGTACTTATGCTTCAGTATGCTATATAATAATTTGCTGCAATTATCTAATTACAGCAATATTATATGCTATTGTACTACATAATAATATAATTTGTATCATAATATTGCATAACTTTAATCTACACCATAAGACACAAATAGCATAATTCGTGTACTATGTAATGTTACAGAATGCTATATTCCAGCATTTCCAGTTACAAATTACCAGTTAAACCCCTATTTATAGCTCACTTCAGCTTTCCAACATATTTTATTTTCCATCTTTACCATAGTTTGTCTCTAGCCTGGTTTGCTCTCTACGTTTCGTTCCACCACTATATTTTTGCTTTGGCACTTGTGGACTTGGTGGATCATGGGCTGCTTCAGTTTAAGGCAGAATTATTAAATAATCGTAAGTACAGAGAAAGGAAGATTCTGCATCACTTAGAGTGGAGCATTGTCTTTTCTATTAACTAGCAAAGAATAATCTCTTGAAACTATTAGTGGAGCATAGAAATATCCCTTAGTCTGAATAATATATGGCAAATTAGCATATCTACATACTGATTGTTGGGCATATCTGGAACTAATGGATCGGTTACAGTCTGTAACAGTCGTCTTTTAGCTCTGTTAGTTGTGATAGCAAAGGGTTCCTGCCCTGGATCATCCAAGGACCTAAGCTAGACCTGCAGCCTCCTTTGTAACTTCACAGATTGCTTTGCACACTCCTAGACAGTTTCCCAAAGGTAAGACTCATTATTTTCTCCTATACTAATTTAGCAGTAATGCCCAAATAATTGGGCAGTTTTGTGCTCTGTGAATTTAAATGCAAACACATGATCTGCATTACTGTCACCCACAGACTTTATTCCAGTTTCAGCTAATTTTAAAAATATGTTAATTTTATGTTTTCCCCTGAGTTTACATTGAATTGCTTATGCAGCTAAGGGAACAAATCCCTGGACTAGCTAGAAATTTTCTGTTAAAACTTTCTTTTTCATGAATAATTAAAGGACTTTACCTTTTTATGAGGAGTTTCTATTTCTAGGAAATTATTCTTTTTTATTCCCTTGAAAAATCAGGGAACATTCCAAAGCACCACAGTTTTAGAAATCCATCTTTTTACTAAATAAAAATAAAAATAAACTTTGGACTATTAAAAAATGGGATATTAGGAAATCATAATTTCCTACAATACCATGGCCCTCCATAAGGGCCTAGAAAATATTTTCCGTGCTTTCAGAGACTTCCACTTTTGCACAAAAAGAACATTATCTACAGAATTTTTGACCAAATTACTACATGAAAATCTCTTTTCTCCCACTAGTTTCAGTAACTTTTCCTAGCTACAGGTAAAGAAGAGAGCTGAGCAACTCAGAGTACTCAGAATAAAGCAACAGCTCTAACCAGAAATGATTCAGCATTTAGCCAAAGGACTCAGGTGAAAATCATATAGCTTTGAATTTATCTCTGCTTAATTTAACTACATTAAATGGCTCTGTTGTTCTCTATTAATACAACCTAGTATGAATTTTTGTCTTGAATGAATTTTCCGTTTTCTCTCCCCATCACTTATCTCCAATTTATTGGAAGGGCTTCTGAATTAGTCTGGAGGGTTTCTTCCAACTCCCACTAAGCCTTCTCCATTCCATCTATTAATGTCATGTTCTATAAATTTGAGGCTAGTTTTTGTCAGCAGATCTGGTCTGCGTAAAAGATTCTTTCAGAGGAGCCCTTCCAAAACCTGTCTGTGTTTCAGTGCAGGACCAAGGAGGTAATTGGAAGGTGTCCTTGGACTAATCTCCTTGGACAACCTGTTCTGTTGAGATGGGTGGGTCTGTTTTCTGCCTTTAAACAATTTAAAGAGGCCAAATAAAGCGCCAAGCATTCATCCTCTGAAATATGTATCCCCTGAGGACACGTATAGGAGCCTAACTGCCTTCACTAGACACTCATGAAAATTTTGGTTGTTGCGGGTTAGTATTAGTCAACTTTTTAATACTTAGATTGCTATCTGCTTGCTGTAACCTCTGTATCTGTTTTTTTCTAACCTCTATATTTGCTATGCTTGTTTACCTTTAAATGGTACAGTGCTTTTAATTACACCGATCTGTGATTAATCTCGTCGTTGAATCCCTTCTGCTTCTCGATGCGAATACAGCGCTCTATGGAAGCACGCGTGCATTTTGCTTCCGAAGCAAAATGCTGTGGACGGGGAATAACCCCCCAAGGAGATCGCGACAGGCACACTGCCAGAGGGAAAACGGCCGCCGGATGCAGAGGCGACACCTTCGCCCTGGGGTGACTCCTGTCCCCAAGGTCTTGGCCACTGCGGCCGCTGCGCGCCGCAGCCCGGCGAGCTGCTGCCACCTGCTGCCCGCCAAGGAAACACGCTCTGAAAATAATAAAATAAATAAAATAAAATAAAATAAAATAAAATAAAATAAAATAAAATAAAATAAAA
>JAWLRI010000169.1:4649067-4682640 GCA_034781795.1 Crypturellus tataupa | reverse complement strand
ATAAAATAAAATAAAATAAAATAAAATAAAATAAAATAAAATAAAATAAAATAAAATAAAATAAAATAAAATAGTTGTCTTTAAGATTCTAGTTATGCAAAAATTATTTCTAGAAGAGGGGCACAAGGTAAACAAAAAAAAAAAAACAGAAAACCTACAAAATTCGAAGGCATTTATTCAGAAGCATACTCTTCTGAGAAATGTTGGGGGGGGTCTTACTTAAGGTGCCACCAAGCTTTATGGTTAGGAAAAAGCCCAGGACTTGAGGTAGAGCAAGGCTGGAAGAGGGCTGCCAAAGGAAAGCAAATGCTACCAAGGGAAGCTGGCTTGGGTCACCTTTTGGTGTCATCTCTGTCTGGAAGTCTTATCAAGGTTTGTCCTGGTGATGGGTCTGGGGTGAGGTGTAAGATAAAGGGCAGATCTCTAGGGGTGTTGGGACTGGAAAGAGGTTGTCATGCAATGTGAAGGCTGATGGTAAAAGAAATACTGGTTGCATTAGCTATCTAATCTGGATTCTGGCTTGGGGCGCGTGGCACAGGGACACAGGATCAATCAAACAGGAGTTTGGATTGATAGAGAAAGCCTAGAGTTTGAATCTGCAGGAGGTGAAGCTGGGAAAGTCAAAGCTCACCTGGGTTAGAGCTTGCAGGAGTACAGAGGTCAGCAAGAAGGATTTCTGTAAGTACATCAGCACCAAAGGAAGTGTTAAGAAAACATGGTCCAGCTGCTCCACAGAGCAGGAGACCTAGTGAAAAAGAGTGAAGTACTCCAAGTTTTGTTGTTGTTTTTTTTTTTTTTTAACCTGCCTCAGGTTTTACTGATAAGATTGCATCCGGCCTTTCAGCTTCCCGAGCCTACAGGCTGAGCCAATGGGAGTGTGTCAGAGAGCAGCAAGGGCAGCGCTGCTCCGTAAGGGAAGGTGAGCCAAGGGAGAGCACGGCAGAGGTAGTGGTGGACCTCACCAACAGCATGCGTTGGTGTCCCATGGTGTTGCTCATGGTGTCTGGCTGGGCAAGCAGAGATGCAGTGATGGCAACAGGTTCCCTTGACTACCAGCAATCAGCAGGCAAAAGCAAGGTAGCAAGGCAGGTCCAAAGTCAGTCAAGGAAACCCAAAAAACAGTTCATGATTGTCAGGAAACTCAGGAAGGAAATGAGAAGCCTGAACTAAAATAGAGCTCCTGGGCCCTTGGTCTGTGGGTTCATTGGAGGAGGTTGCAGGTAAGTCTGGTCAAGATAATTAGAGCCTAGTAATGCCTAAGAAGGCTTTATCCACAGTGGAGGAAGATATATTTGGGAGTACCCAAAAAGACACAAGTGTTCAGGATAAGATCAGGTGCATCTCAGTTCCTTAAGGGAGTTGCCCAATGTCACTATGAGGCCCTTCTCCATCATCATTGAAAGGTCATAGTGATAGTGGAGGATTCCTGATATTAGGAAAAACACAAAAATCACAAACACATTCAAGGCAGGAAGGAAAACCTGAGGAACAACCGGTCAAACCAGGTTCTCCTGAGGCCCTGAGAAAGTTATGGAGCAAATCCTCTTGGAAGTCATTTCCAGACACATGAAGAACAAGAAGGTGACAGAGCATGGATTCAACAAAGACCAATCATGTCTGAGTGACCTCTTGCCTCATGATGAGACACCTCTGGGTAAGGAAAAGGCAGTGGATATTGCATACCTTGACTTTAACAAGGCCTTTGGTATCATGTCCCATCATATTTTAACTCTCTCTTCAGAAACACCAGCTCCCAAAGAGTTCCCAAGCTCCAGATCTCAAAAACCTTACAACATAGACTTCATCTATGATTTTGTCTAAACCATCTTCCATGGACCACTGCAGGCATTTTTACTAAACATATTTTCATATATTTGATTAGACTAAGAATTCTTAGCAAGGTTTTTTTCCATGGAGTTCTTGTAGGGTTTTATTAGTAATGTCTAGACACTATTTTTCTTATTCATACACTAACATTTCTCAATTCCTAAAATGTGATGAAATCAACCTCCTGTGTGTCACAAAACACACAGATTTTCAAAATTTAAAAATTATAACTTCTTATGTAATGCCTTCAATACCCTCTAAAATAGAGGTAAAAATAGGTTTCTCTGCATAATATTTCAAATGGTGACATTTCTTTTACATTCTGGTCATAAATCTAAGAGGTGAAATATATCAAAATGGCAAATGATATAAATAACAAGGGAGGTATTAGAATAGACTGGAAATAAAGCCAACTCAATTTTTTCACTGAGGAACTTTGATCAAAAAAAAGTCCTTCCTTCACACAGTGCTTTGCATAACAGAAATAATCAGACTGTGGATATAACCTGAACATCTGCCCACCATTTCTTGCAAAGCCCAGGCATGGCTCAATTGAGAATCAGTTTGCTTTTCTATTGGCCTCAGCCATACGAAGCCAGAGACCTGCCTCCTCTCACTGACTCTGGCTGCTCACAACGGCTCATGGGGTCATTTGCTAGTCAGGTAACGCTCAGGTGCTGCATCCTCCATCCATGTCCCCTCAGCAGTTCCAGCACAGGCCTTACATAAAGGCATTTTCTTCTCATTGCTTGTGAGCTACCAGCTCCTTCAGCTTTATGAATTTTTAGAAATAAAGCATTCTAAAATACAGTGAAAAAAAATCAATGCGTTCTGGAAAAAAGAAAATTGTGGTGATGAAGTTATTGAAGTTATTGAAGTCGTCTTTGTTATATCTCTTTCTCCGCAACTGTATGCAAATTCTCTGATGAGTGTCACTGAAAGTTGATGTTTCCTATGGAAATCCTTGGTAGCAATTTCATAGTTCCATGAGAAGTATCATAAAAATGTCATTTGTGTCTCTCCCTAAAATCTTCCTTGCAACTAAAGGTATATGATTATAGTAGGAAAACAGAAATGATTTGGTGAGATATTATATATGTGTGTATATGCAAATATATATTTGTGTGTGTGCACGTGAGTGCAGGGATGTGCCATTCCTATCGGGCATATAGCACCATTCATCCAAGAACTGTGGATGCGAGTTTGGATGAGAGGACTGAACCACAGAAAGTGACCACGCTCTCCCAAAGTGCTCTCCCAAAGCAGTGTCACCTATTTCCCCTGATAGAGACAGGTTACTGAACTTGATAGTCTGTTGCTCTGAGCACTTCATATATTTTATATACACTGACTTCTTCAGTAAAGACATGGTCTGACTATGAAGAAGAGCAGGAGGAGTTCACAACCCTGAGTCACTGGAAGATAAAATGGCTTGTAGAAAAATATCATTGTGATGGTCATGAAAATAAAAATGCAAACTTCACAATGTGATGAGCTCTGAACTAGATATTATTGCTCAGGAATGAAATCTTGGGGCTGTAATAGTTTTATGAAAATATCCATTGAATATCCAGTAACACCATAAAATAAAAAAAAAAGCAAACGATTGTTAGGAAGAACATGACAGAAGCCATCATTATGTCATCAATTAAATTTAGAATGGGGCGTCATTTTAAATGTGTTCATAGTCCTCTATCTTGAAAAAGGAGATGAAATTACCAAAAAAAGAATATAGTCAAGATTATCAATCAAAAGTATAGAAGAGCTTCTATATAGCAAATGATTAAATAAACTGGGGAAAAGGTGATTGAGTAGGGATATTTCAAATGCATATAAACCTCACATAGTGCAGAAAAGTTAAAATATTCTCTCTTCCTGTACAAACTCAAAAGGGGTGGAGAGTAAAAGGAGGAGAGGATTCATTGCAAAGAAAGTATGTTAAAGCTGTGGAGCTCCTTTCCACAGGATGCTAGATCTTCTAGAGTTTTAGGAGTTTCCAAGAATGACTGAATTTCATGAATTTCCTCATGAAGGGCTATTAGCTACAGTGATAAAACACCTGGCTCCTGAAGTCGAGCCTAAAATCACTGGAGTGTGAGAAGAGAGATCACGAAAGTGGTGCACTATACTTGAACTGTGCTTACATGCTTCCCTAAGTAACGTTTGTTCAGTTTCTGTTCTGTCAAAAGACAAGTTCAGCGACAAACTCAAAGAGAGCGGAGCCCTAGCAAAGAGGGTCTAGCACTAACCTATAGGCATTGGCGTTTTCACGTGCTCTGCCATCATAGGTGACATTCTCCAGAAAGGTTTTCAGCAATTCAAGAGGCCCATCGTATGTACAGTGCACTCTGCGTGGCCAAGCAAGAGAATCTGGATTTGGTGACACCTTAGACATTGTCATCTGTGATCTATGGCCATGCCTATCACATCTGTTCTAGCCCTTTGCTTTCTCTTCCACAGTCAGGTCACTTGAGATCCTGAGCTAGACAAACTTCTGCTCTTGTTTCTTCAGTCCCAGCATCGCCTGTACACTTCTAACTCACCCATACTCTATGTTCCTCAAGCCCTGTTGCCTACAAAGTTTTCCAGCCTTTCCCATTCCAGACAGAACCAAGACACAACTCATGAAGAGAATTTGAACAACTAATTTCCATTCAATTTCCATTTCATTCAAATCATATCCATTAGCCATCCATAAACTAGAATAAAAAAAGATATATAAAATGTAACATTGGAAGATATTCTAATTTAGTGAAGAAGAATTAAATCTTCTTCGTGGAAGATTATCTTCCATGATCCTGAACAAAAAAGGTCCTAATTTGACATCTGTCCCAATAGTGAACAGTTTTCCTTCTTGCACATATCTACCCACCATAGAGAGATACTCTGAATAGCTATTATGAGCTATATGCTTTTAAACAATGTTAAATTTGCCTCTAGTTGGCATGTAAACATATTTTTGTAATCTAGACTAGGTCACTGTGCAAGTCCTGCAGAAATTTTAGAAGGGTGGGAAACAAATTAGACCAGTATAGACTATAACCATGAAGTCTAAATCTAGGCAAAAAAGACTTGGGAAAAAAAAAAGCACATTTGCAATATTGGTGGCTAGCACTGCATCTCTGCTGGTGTGGTGCTGAATGAAGCTGAGGGCACCAGAAAGAGATTTTGCAAATACCCTGTGTAGCCTGTGTAGATGTAGCTCAGGCATCAGAAAGAGCCAGCCCCAGGAGCACGGAGGACCAGGAGAGGGAACTTGCCTTGTATAGACACTGCGATCTGCAGTACCCAGACTGATTTTCTCAATTCTGCGCATACATCTCTATATACAAACCCTGGATTCCATTTTCACACTGATACAGGCAGAGTCTGTTCCTCTCTAACCACAACTAATTTCAAAAAAAAAAAAAGCAAATCTCAAAAGGGCTATTGAACTAAGGCATATTTTTACCACATTTGAAAACTTATTTCAGTGGGACATGCCACTGCACAAACAGGAGGAAAAAGCACTTTAAAGCAATGTTTCATGGTTAATTATTTCAAGTATAAAAAGTAGGTAAGGATCAGCACAGCAAAAGTTCTTAAAAAAACAATCATCTGAGTAGGAGAGGCTTAGAAGACAAATAAAGCTGTCCGTCACATCAGTATAACAAATGATCAGCAGCCAGGTATATGACATACGTGCCATAAAAAACAACAATATATCTGAACAGAAACAGAAAAACAAGCATATTTCATTTTTAAAGCTATCTTGTGGTTTTAATTCACTATTGCTGCTTCTTGAATTAATTGCAGAATACATTACCACATAATCTGCTTTCATTTTCTTAAATGAGGACTTTTTTCCCTGCCCCAAGCAAAACAGGATATCCATCTTTCAGAATTTCTGTCCTACCTTTTGCAATACCATTCATTAGAATGCTTCTGTTTAGGTCACTGTGGTAAGCTCACAAGTATTTAGCAAATTACATTATGCTCAAAGGAGGTTTGCAGATTTTCTATTGCAATAGAATAAAGCTTTTGTTGAACTACAAGGTTGACTAATGTGGGGCACTTCCTACTTCCCCTTACTTTGATGTCATAAGTTTATGTTTCGGGGGAAGAGCAGCAGAAATAAGAACTGTAATTTATTTTTTTTTCTCACTTTACCATAACACTGAGTTTTGTTTTACAGGTATCTCTAGGTAATGAACTGCTAGATCATCCTCAGAAGGCCAACCCCTAGAAGATTTTCAGGTGCTTAAACTCACATGTGATTTAAGTGGGACTGTCGGATTTAGACCCTTAAATAAACTTTTCCTTATCCCTCGTTCTCCAACACACACATTCCCTTAACAGCACTGCAGTGGGTACTGGGCTTCCCCTGCTCAGCCACTCACAACATTCCAAGTCTTACAGTGGCCGCTGGCAAAGGAAGGCCAAATTCACCCAAATGGGAGCAGATCCAGCAAACACGTAAACCGGCTGTGGGTGCCCTTCAACTCTGTTCTCCTCAGCATACTACCCCAGTCACCCATGCAAAGAGTATGGGAACTCCTTCACCCCATTAATGAAGAACAGTTATTTTCTTTTGTAGAGAAAATGTTAACAAACAAATGTCTATGCTGCATTGCCACTGGTAATAAAAGATGGCTAAAAAATAAGAATGGTTGAAAAATAGGGTTGCTTGGGAGGATTACCACAGACTCCTCAATTGGATCTAACTTACGATAAAGTTGATATACATATTATTTTCATAATAATTTGCACTCCAGAATTTTAGTTTTGCTTTTCAAGGAAGGAAGTGGTTGCAGTATAATTTTAGGGCCTGTTTCCTCTTGAAAAATCCATGACGATGAGAGAGGCAATTAGGGAACTAAATACTGAATACACAAAGTGAAAGTTGAACAACTAATGCTTTTTTAGCAACAGTTTCTCATTTTACAGTTTTTATTTTACCACCTTTTCAACTTCTTTAGTTATTTAACTTTTGGGGTGGAAGAGGAACAGTGAGATGATCTTGGCCAATGAATCGGCACCTTTGCTAATCTCGGAGTCCTCTGAGAGATCCTCCATCAAATGGGGAAAACCCTTGTCAACCAAACCCATAGATTTCAAGTAAATGAGTACAGAAACCAAGTATTTGAACAGTAATAACAGGTTTTCCATATTCATAGAAAGAGCTAGAAACCAGTATAACTGCTTTAAAAAAGAGCTTCCATTTGGGTTTTTTTTAAGCATTACTTTAACATTATTCTTTCTTTTATGGGGTCAACCGAAGGCAAGGAACTGCTTGTGATGATATCCATAGACCAGATCCAAAAATAGAGACAATTTTCTTTTTTTTCATTCAAAATTGTCTCATTCATTATGTAAAAAAAATCAAAATAACTTCAATATGGCTTCAGCTATACAAATGAATTAATAGCAGTTGCTTCCTCACTTTTTTAACTGTCTCCGTTCTCTCAGATACCACAGATTTTTTGCTATAGTTGTTGAAGTTGCAATGACTTCAGTTTTAGGGAGATGAAGTTTGTAGTCGTGGCTTTATTTTTTAAAGCCTGATGGTTATCAGTGGGCTATAGGGCTTTTATAGCAAACAAGAAATTGCCATCAGTTCAGCCTGGCAGTACAGTAGGCAGCAGAGGGACCGTGCCTGAATCCTTCCCTATTGGTGATATCTTCCAGTATTAAGATTAAAAAAAGTCTTTGAGGTATTCTGGGAATTCATATGTCCCTACAAGCTCTTCAAATTAAGTTCTTTCATTTATTTTTCATCTTGAACTAAGCATCTCTATCAATATTAGTTTTAGAGATTGATTGGGAAGGGGTCATTTTAAACACCTTCATTTTACATCCTAAATCCTGGAAGGCAGTTGGTGTATCCTTAATATGCAGTTTGTAATTAATACATGGATGTTTATAAGATATGTCAGGGAATGTCAAGTTTTAAAATACTATGAGGACTAACCCAAAGCAATAAGATATTAAAAAAAAGAGTGTAATTGCTGTTAGAAGGGCCAAGACCTCTCAGAAACAAATCAACCCTAAAGGACCCATTTCTCAGTGAAGGTGGTGAGAGTATGAGCAGACTTTCAAACACTGTCTCCCTCAAATATCTTTCCTAATCTGCCTCCTCCGTTTTACATATCATTTCCAGCAGCGAATAAAGCCCTGAGGAGAAATAAACCTAATTATTTGTACATGGCCCCCCACGGCCTCCTCCTTGATTGTGTCAAGCGAGAGTCATTCTGCTGACGCACCTCCCGCTCGCCAGCTGTACAGTATGCTTGCTGGTGGCTCTCCTTCGCTCATTTTGCTTTCCCTTTCCAGTTGGCAGCGGTGCATATGTGGGATTTTACAAGATTATCTGCCAACTTTGAAATGAGAGATGTGTCCAACTATTATTGGTCGCACTCAATTTGTAAGGGCTAAAACAACATGATTTGAAGCTTCAGACAAATACCAGGAAGGGGAAAAAAATTCTCTGCTGTTGATTTACTGGAACACACTATCATCAGGACTTAAAGGGAGGGAATTTAAAAAGAACAAAATTGCACGGGTTACGCAAACTGCTAGTTTTGCATTCTGGTGAGCAAAGCCACTAACGTGTGCCCTGACGGAAGAACATAGGTAAAAAGCAGCACAATTCACAGCCATCATGTCCATCTTAAACTGATCTCTGCATAACTTCCCAGACTACTACTCTTGCTTGAGTCACGGCTCAGTTCATCCCTTCTCCTCTTCTCCTTCACCCAATTTTGACCTCAATTTTTAACCCCCATTACATTGTCAGTCAGTTTGCAGTAGTGTTTACATAAATGTAAATCAGGAAGAAGTTGTTCCTTGCTTCCTAAATCATTTCTTTAATTCAGGCAGAGTACCTGTAGTCAGTCTTAAAGGGATAATATCCAAGACCATTACAATATACCCAGACTTGCTTTTAAGAGAATATTAAACAAGTCCTAACAAGAACAAGTCCCTGCCTCTTCCAAAATACAAGCTGGAAATTGCATTTCCTAAGTACCTCATATACCTCTAAATATGGTATACGAGCCAGGATGTCTTATTCAGGAGTCATCATAGGATTTTTGTGGGTGTTGCTGAAGAAGGAGGACAGAGAGGTCTATAAAACACTGAGCGTGAATGCATACACAGGAAGACTAATAAGTGCCAAATGTACATACCTTGCTCATCAAAGATAAGAGCTAGGGAATTCACAAGATATTTAAAGCAATTTTGTAGAAGACTTTTTCCAAAAAAATGTTGCTAATCATGTGCAAGCTAAAGAATAAAAATAACTCATAAAGGTACTAAGGTAATTAAAATGTTTCAACCATTTTGACTAATAATGAGATCTGCTATTTACATGAGACTCAAAAAAAAATTATTTATATTTAGGGATTCCTAAGCAGATAGCACTGACTTATCACCAGAGATGTCTTCATATAAGTTAGATAAGAAGATTTTATCCAGACATAAAACTAGTGATTAACTGTTAGAAAGGTAACAGGAGTGCTTGTTGCTATTTTTAAAATCCTACTCTGGTAATCCAAAACAACCCACAACATTCCTAAGAAATACAAAATATTCTGAAAGCCTGATAAAACGCATCTTCTGGAAAAAGATTTCCTTCAAACAATTTTTCACTGCCAAAAAAAGCAGAGTTTTTCAGTTAAGATAACTCATTTGGGAATAGTTGTTTTCACATTGTATCAGACATACTTTTTTCTTTCTTATTCTCCAGATCGCCCTCCTATTCCCGTCTAGCTAAGGACTACGTCAGTTTGCAAATACGTCCCTTATGTTTTGCACAAACTGGGGGTCAAGCCTATGCCCTTTGTCTACTGCAGCCTTCTGCAGCTTTCTTACACCTTCCCAGGCCCTACCTTGTTGCCACCACCTCCCGCAGCTCAGCCATCTTGAGTACTACCCCCAGCTGGACAGAAGTCGATGTTCTGGTCCCAGCCCTGCACCAGGTTATGTGCAAGAGCAGGATTTCACAGAAATCACCGAATCACAGTTGGAAGGGAGCTTTGGAGATCACCCAGTCCAACCTCTCTGCTCAAGTGGGATCACCTAAAGAGCTGTCCAGGAGGGTGTTGAATACTTCCAGAGAAGGAGACTCCTCAACCTCTCTGGGAACCTGGTCCAGTGCTCTCTCGCCTTCACAGTCAGGAAGTCTTTTATCATATTCCGGTGGTATTTCCTGTGCTTCAGTTTGTGGTTGTTGCCCCTTGTCCTAAGGAGCAGGCCTGGAAGCCAGGCAGAAGAGGAAATTCCCATCCCATGCCTTTCCTTCAGTGAGCTCCTCTGCCTTCCGGAGACAGATGACGAGACACGGTTTTGGAGAAAATACACGTCTGGTGGGCAAAAAAAAAAAAAAAAAATGCTTGAAAAGACTGTCGCATCCAGCTCTGGAGAGAAATAAATGAAATCTGTGAAGACTGTATGCAAACATGGCCACCGGTCTCACTTCTTTCATACATGGGTGATTATGCCTCCTTTGAGGAAAACCATCCCTTCTCAGAGGTTAGGTTGTTTTTTACTAACTATTTGCTATTTCACCCACCCATATGGGTGGTGTTATGGGATATGTTTAGAATCTGTTGGCTCTAAACATATCATCACCCCCTCTGCATTGCAGTCTCTCAAATAAAGTTTAATTTTCAGTGAATTTCACAGCCATGAATATTGTCGCTTCCAAAGAATGACTATAAATTCCCACAAATGGGATGTTGCTATGTGCTTCTCCATTGCCTTCTTGATGGAAGATGTATGTTTCCATCCCCAGGGCCTTGAAGACAAAGAACAGGGAGCTTTCTACCTGTGCTGAGTATAGGCCGTAGCATCACTATAACCTGTCCCTATGGCCTGAACTTCCAATGTTCTCAGTCCTCATATTTCCCTGCAAAATGTGCTGAATTCCCCAGGTATGCTTTTAAGTGACTAATACTGCATCCAGTGATGCAAGCGTGATTTATTTTATTGTCACAATTTGTTTCGTAGCAAACCCAAAAGTGCTCCTTATTCTTTACCTCATACTAATGGAACAATATGGCAACAGTATCCCTCAGTCAACAGACAGCATTTTTTGCCTTTTCTCCTGCTAGAGAGAGAAGATATTTTCCAAGAGTCCATTTTCTGCAATGCATAGGGTTTTCTGCCAAAGAAATGGGTGAGTCAGGCTGCTAGTACTTTGAAAGAAAGTACTTTGGGTACTTAGCAGAACTTTCAGAAAGCGCTTAAGTCGTTCCTGGGAAATAGCTCATGTCTGACTTCACAGCCTGACACAGAAAATACGGTGCCCACCAGAACACTCATGAGCACATGAGTCACAGGAGGACAGTAGGTAGCTGAACATGCCATGTTACGTCACAGGAACATCAAAATTCAGAGAGAATTAGAAAAATAAAATGAAAATGGCAGAATGAAACTATGTTTCAGAACGATCAGAAGACAGTGTGATGAGCCAGCTCAAAGCAGTAATATATTTGCATGTGTTCACATTTCCTGTGCTATCAGTACTGCCCAGTGTGGTAAATCCAGGAAAATCTAATAAATCAGAGAGAAAGACCACAGCAGCCACAATGCATCTACCTGTGTCAATCTTTGGTGATCAAAATGAGGCCATCTTCTACAGTTTTATTTTGGTACACAAGAAAAATACAGATTACAATAAAGACAGTACGCTTCAAAGAAAAAGTCCAGTATACTAGAGTTATCTGATAGAATTAATCTTATATAAAATATACATCCTTACTGGACAGTTGTCATTTCTTGAGCTCTGAGTTCTGTGCTTTTTCATTTCAGAGGGGACGCTGCTTTTCATTTGTTTGATTTTCATTTTTACTGATATAAAGCCAAACATTATAAAAGCTTTAGAGTGTTTAGAGTCTTCAGAGTCTGCAGCATACAGTTCAGCAGCTGCAGTATTTAAAGACTGTCGCCTCATCTACTCCAGAGAAATTCAGCAACAGAATTGGCAGCCAAAGAGAAGGCAGCAAGCCAAAGAAGCTTCTGTCAGTAACTTCTCCTGCTGGGCTATGGAGATCCATCAAAGCCCTGGCTGAGTGTGACCAAGACAACATCAAAACTAAGATGTTTGCACAATTGTGCAGTGCTGGAGAATCTGGCTCCCGCCACTTCAGAATATGCCTTATTCAGTTTACTTTTTCAATTAGCAAGGGGAAAACAGTCTTTCTCAGTGAGAGCTTCTCATAAGGACATGCATAAGGTATTCCCGTAAACATTTCAGCAGCAAACATCAGCAGCATTATGTGAAACCAGTCAATCCTACCATGGGACCCTCCCAGTCAGATAAGGAAATGAGAAAAAACCCACCACCTTAGGGGAGAAAGGCGAAGAAACAGAAAAAAAACTTCCTCTGAAAGCCCCCAAGCAGTCTCAAAAGTGGCTATGCAGCGTGGTAAGTGGTAAGAGGATGAGAGAGAGGCTAGAAGAAGTGATACTGAAATGAAGCAATCCCATGCTCGAAGGAAGCAACCACATGCTTCCAAACAAATCTGAAACTCCTACCCTGTTTTAGCTGGTCTCTGTAAGTCTGTTCAGTTGCTGCAAAATAATAATAATAAAAAATAATAATAATGAAGACTTGTGCTGAGAGGCTTCTGAATACAAAACCATAGGGGAACACAGATGATGCTTACAAGCTACGATATAGTCTGAATACCTTCCAGCTTCTACAGCTTCTGGTAGCTTATGTAACATCTTTCAGAGAGTGCCATCTCCACTTCCATTCTAGTCCATAAGATCTGAAACTTATTAAAAAATTAAAATCCATTTATCTGAAATATAATCTATGTTGATGGATAAAATTCACAAAGCTCAGTATATTTTAAAAGCTATAGAGAAAAAGTGTGGCTTTCAGCAAATGCTGAGTGCAAAGAATGCAGCTTAACATTTAGTTGCATGACAAAATGCTTATTACAGTCCTAATGAATATGTATTTAAACTCCAAACACCTGTCAGTCAATTATAATAGAGGGCTGCGAATATTAAGGAGATTGTTTTTGTAATGAATCCTATTGTACTGAGGCCAGCTTTGGATGATGCTGAGAAAAACCTCCAATGCAATTGCAATGCGCTGTGCTTCTTTTCTGATTAGACCTGACTGGTGGCTCTCTTAGCCTGTGTTACCAGGGCAAAAATTGCATTTTCACATTCAGCAAACCAAGCATCACAATACAGTTTTTTCTTTATATGCTCTGGTCAGTGGGACATGACATCTAGAAAACAGGCAGTAACTACCCCTGGGTTCAGGATCATTGCACTTTGAGATTAGCCTCCAGGCCGTGTCTTTTCTTACCTCTAATTGAATATTTAAATTTTCACATGACTTGAAAAATCAATAAAGACGTGTGCATGCAAAATATATGTTAAATACTTTCCAAAATGTGTCTAACTGATAATGCAGGCATTTGAAATTTGCATTTGGCTGCAAGAAATTTCATGCAGGGTTTGATACTAATTCATTAAGTGTCTTCAGACAAAATAGTATCTCTGTGCCTTGAATCCTTTGCCTGTACAATAAAGAGAATGACAGTAATTAATCTAATAAGAACTGCTAGTTTGATTAACTATTGTAATATTACTACAGATAACAGGCAGTGATTCATCCAGGAATCACAGCTTCCTCCTACACAGGACACACCACAATTAACCACAGTCTCTTTCACAAAAATAAAAGGATGCAGGAGAGGACCATGCAAGAAAGCTTTGAACAAGGTTCCAGCCCTAGCCCTAGAAGAATTCACAGTTTCCATGGTTGGAGCCAAGGACTGCAAGGATGAACAAGGAGCTCCTGGTGAAACTCAGACGTAAAAATGAAGTATGCCAGAGGCAGAAGCAGGGACAGGAAACACAGGAGCAATATAGAGACACTGTCCAAACTTGCTTAGGTGGGGTTAGGAGACCTAAAGCTCATCTGGAGTTGAGTCTAGCAAGGGATGTGAAGAGCAACAGAAAATGCTTCTAAAGAACCTGAGCAGCAAGGGGAAGGCTGGGGCGAACATGTGATGACTAATGACTGGTGAACCAGTGGCCCTGGTGACACAGGACCCAGAAAAGGTAGAGGCACTTGATGGCTTCTTTGCCTCAGTCTACACTAGTAAGACCAGCCTACAGAAGCTCCAAGCCCCTGGGACCAGAGGAGACCTCTGGAGCAAGGGAAACACATCTGGAGCAAGGGAAGCACTCTTGGTGGAGGAGGACCAAGTTAGGGAAGATTTAAACTAACTAAACACACAGTGCTCCATGGATCCTTACAGAATGCACACACAAGTGAGTTGAGGAAGCTGATCAATGCCTTGCAAGGCCACTTTCAATAATTTTGGCAAGGTCGTGGTAATTAGGGACTTTCCTGAGGACTGAAAGAAAGCAAATGCCACCCATACATTTAAGAAGGGCAAGAAAGAGGATCTAATGGAATAGAGGTTGGATAGCCTCCACTTGGTCTCTGAGAAAATGATGCAACAACTAATCCTGGAAATCATTTCCAGACATGTAACGGATAGGAAAGCAATCAGAAGTAGTCAGCATGGTTTATGAAAAGGAAATCAAGCTTAACCAACCTCCCAGCTCTTTTTAATTGAATGACTGACTGGATAGATAAGCAGTGGATGCTCTCCACTTTGACTTCAGGAAGGCTTTTTTCTTTGTCTCCCATAGCATAGTCATGGAAAAACTACTGAAGCAGAGGCTAAATAAATGGACAGTGAGGTGGATTGAAAACTGGGTGACCTGCTGGGTCTGGGGGGTTATGATCAGTCAGTCAAAATCCAGCTGGAGACCAGTCACTAGTGGTGTATCCCACGGGGCAATATCGGGACCAGTACTGTTTAACATCTGCACTAATGACCTGGTTGTTGGCATAGGGTACACCCTTGGCAAGTCCACAGATGAGGGATGTGCTGCCATTCAGAGGGACCTCAACAGGCTGGAGCAAGGGGGAAAGAGGAATCTTTTGGAGTTCAACAAAAGGCAAAACAAAATCCTGACTCTGGGGGATAATAATCCCATGCACCAGCACACACTGGGGTCAACCAGGTAGAGAGCAACTTAGCAGAGAAAGGCATCCCCGAGGATCCTGGTGGGCAACATGAGCCAGCAATGTGCGCTGATGACAAAGAAGGCCAACAGCTTCCTGGGCTGTGTTAGACAGAGCGTCTTCAAAAGGCTGAGGAAACTGATCCTTCCCCTCTATTCAGCACTGAGGGGACACATCTGCGGGGTTGTCTCCAGGTCTGGGCTCTCCAGTACAAGAGAAAGATGGACCTATAAGAGCAAGTAGAGGGAAAGGCCACAAAGATGATGAAGGGATTGGAGTCTCTCTCATATGAGGAGAGGGTGAAAGAGGTGGACCTGTTCTGGCTGTATTGCAGAAGGCTTGATGGTGGGGGGGATCTTTTCTATGTAAAAGATATTTGACGGAAGTGTGTAAAAGAGATGAAGTCAGGCACTTCTCAGTGTTGCCCGTTGACAGGACAAGCGGTAATGGACCCAAATTCAAATACAGGAAATTCTGTTTGAACATAAGAAACCACTATTTTATTGTAAGGGTGGTTGAGCACTGGAACACATTTGTGAGAGTTTGTGGGGTCATCATCCTTGCAGATGTTCAAAACCCCACTGGGCTTAGTTCTGGGCAGAGTAGGTGACTGGGTGAGCTAGAAGGTCCCTCTAGAGGGACTCCAGGGCCCCTTTTAACCTCAACTGTTCTGTGATTCTGTGATTCTTCTCGCATGTGCCTTTATTAGGCTTGGTATTATATTGACTAGTGACAGCTCTCATGAGTCCATGACTGCCTTGGTGCTGACCTTCAGACCAGTTATTCAGTAAGTTGTCTTAAATGCATGTAAAATTAGATAATAGAGCTTAGGAAACTGGAAAGAAGGATAAAGGGTGGAAGTTCCATTTTCTCTCCTCACAGGTTTCCCTAGAAATATGCTAAGCACCTTTAGTATTTCAACCACCTGCAGAGCTCACGGCTTTTTTTTCATTTTCTACAGGTACATATAGTTTCTGGTCAAGGAAAGGCATTTTCTATTCCCCTTTTCCTAAAATGAAACAAACTGTAATCATCTGTGAAGTAAAAAGAATGAAACTCCTTCATTCACTTTCAGGCAGACTGAAAGAGGCTTCCTGAAATGTAACAGGATGTGAAAATAGCAGCAGCCCTTTGCGCAGCGCTTGCCGAGGAGGCACAGCTTGCGGCAATGCCAGGCTGCCCAGGGACCTCTGCTCATTCAGCACCCCTCTTCTAATGACATCTTACATTAACTCATTGCTTTGATGCTACTGCCTCTGACGTTCAGTGTTTGGCAACGATACTCTAATCTGAAAAAAAAAAAATCCCAAAATGAAAGCTGTTTCTTCTTCTGTCCACGTTTAGGATATTTGGGAATTTCACAACAATTGCTAAATTTCATTCATTTTTCCCTCCTCCGTCACTATCCTCCTGGTGAGTTAACTTTCCCCCAATTAGAAGTACAGTACAGTCCAGAAGTACAGTCCAGAAGTACAGTCCAGACATCCATTCATTCTCAAAATCCGTTTGTATAAATGTTATGACAGCTGTTCAGGACTGGAAGGCTACATAGAAAGTGGGAGAATGAAATAAATATAGCAAAGTCTGTTGTAAGAGCAGCTTCAGATGAAGGAAATTAGGGATTTTGTTTCATGTACGGTTAAACTGTGAGGGCTCTCCACCATTTTTTTTTCAACTGCATCACTTTCTACTTGTCCTGTTTGAGGGTGGGGGTTTTTTTACTAATTTTTAATGAATTAATGGCTGCAAATCTCTAGCCAAAACTAGTTTTGACTTATTTTCTGGTGTAAAAAGTGACAACACTTTCCTTTCACAAACACAGGCTTTCAAGCTTAAATGTTTTTCTGAACTGTGGAGCCTTCAGGGGCCGGAAGCAAGCTGGCATGCAGCATTAGTGTTGTTAGCTTATTCTCTGTGATCTCACACACTTTACAGGATAGGCTTTATACAGACTTTTAGAAAAACAAACTAACAAACTAACAAACAAAAAGGTTTCTCTTTGAAACATGTGATAAATAGAAAAGAAAATCACTGCCTCGTATTGACACTTGGATTATTAAAAGCAGGATTTGAGCCTCATGGGTATTTTTGAAACCTACTTCAGCACTGCTGAATACAGCTGAAAATGCATATCTCTAGCTCTGTGCTCTGTGAGGCAGGTATATTCTTCAATGTTCTTGCCCTGTAGATGAAATAAGGTCAGGGCAGAGACCTTATGAGTCCTAAGTGTTTCATAATATCAGAGTGAGAAAACCCGACTCAGAACTGTATTCCTGCCGCAGCCCTGTCAGTGCTGGGTTGCAGATTCTGGAAAGCTTATCCCTTGATGTCAGGAGTGATTTAACATGTGACTGTGTGTGGAAACTTGCTATTCAAGTTATTGCAACATACAGTAAGAGCAACGAAAGCAACAGGGATACTACGAGCACTTTGCCACAACAGCAATTCATGCCGAAGGGAGTCTCCACAAAAAGCACATACTGCTGCCCTCAGGGAGAGGGGAAACGGATAGCAGAAGGCTCCCTAGCACAGCTGTGGCAGTTCCTATATTCCACAGACAGTGCAGGGACATGAGCAGGAATCAAGACAGAAGTGATATAAACCAGAGCAAAGTCCATGTTGTTTATGACCTAGCACTTTACCAACGATACAGAGAACAGAAGTCATAAGCATACTTGCCATTTTGTGCCTCAGTTAAAAAAAGGAATTATTCACAACGGAAAATGCATTCCGTGACTCAGCAGAAAAAATAATTCACTTAGAAGTAACTGGGGAACACAACTAGGACACAGCACTGAATCAGGGAAAACTGGAACATATGACGCTGGGTTCACTGTTTCTTTTAGTTCTCATTTAATGACCTGGGCACATGGCAATAATGTGATTACTTATAGTGATAGAGAGGTATTTAGTGTTGTCTTGTGTAGTCAGCTTGGATTCTGACTGTGCAGGAGAAATCAAAATTCTACCTCTCTGTGAATTGCTTTTGGGCACTGAACATCCTATGGAAGCTCACATGGTACTGACCCAGGAAAGCAGGACTGAACTATCCTTGAATGGGCCTTCCAGAACATAGAATAGTACAAACTTTTATTAATGAAGACCCAGATAACCAAATTTCCATGGGAAAAAAAAAAAAAGTGATCCCATCACATCATGGGAAGGCCATGATCTTTTCTTAAACCAATTTGATGCCCTAATGACACAAAGATCTTGGGAGATCCTGCAGGGATTCACATAGAGACACTGTTTTCAGCTCTGTCTGCTTTAGTAGCACAGCATTGACAGGTTTTGGCTATCAAAAACACCCCTTACAGGTCTGTACAAGGGGTATTTTTAGGGAATGATCATTCAGAAAAGAGGATATATCTAGTGATAAACCATGTTAACTCTTCTGAGAACCTCCACAAAGGTATGAGAGCGATGGAGTGCGTTTCCAGCATGGTCACCTTCCTTGACCTCATCTCATGGAATTAAAAGAAGGCAGGAATAAGTCTCATCCACAGGAAAGACATTGGAAGGGGAGGATGCAAGCCAAAAGCCCCCTCATCTTTGATTCGTTTAAGCAGTGCTATGGAGCATTTTATCTCTGAAAACAGGTCTGTTCATGTTACTTAACCAGATTGCTTAAGATAACTTAGAATTATAATTGAGAATATGAGCTATGTCACTTTACAGCAGTACTGCTAGGTCTCTGCATAACAGCCCAGCCCTTTGCGAGTGAGGACCTTGCTTGGTTCCCTGGTCCGTATTCTCAGAGCATGTTCCTAGTTAACGGGTGCTGGATTGCACACAGTGCTGAGCAGGCGCCAAGCTCCCAGCTCTGAGCCACGGAGGGGCTGCTCGGGGGCTGCAGCTACCCAAACAAGGTGAATCGCTCCTGCTGTCAAGCACGGCTGGTCCCCTCGCACCCAGCAGACATCCGAGTGGTGGTCAGCCTCACAAAGGTGGACGTAACAGACAATATATAAATCACAAATCCATCAAACACTGCCTGGGATCTGCAAAGTTATTTGCATCAGTCATATAGTTAATAATCACTTTTTTCCTATTGCCATTATGCTAATTCTGTGAAGCCTCATTGCTCAGCACGGTGGCATCTTCCAGGACATAAAAATGAGCAACATAATTTTTGTTGTAGTTGTTGTTTTTCCTCTAGATTTCTGCTGACAAATACTGGCAATGTGAGAGAATACACCGTTGGTTCTGGGGTGACGGCCAATGCCTGACCCAAGAAGCAGGCTGCAGGAAGCATCCGATGCGGAGGCCTCACAGCTGGAATCGCAGGAGTGAGTTAAATTCCACACTGGTCATTCGACATGATGCCGTATTCACAGATGCAGCCAGGTCTGGCTGCTGACTCCAGCACAGATTTCTGTCCTGCCTGAGCAGCACAGTTTCTAACACAGGCTGCCGGAGGTCATCCAAGGATCATCATCGAAAGTTTTTTGGTCCAAAGTTACCATGTTGCACCCCATATCTCAAAATGAACTGCAAAAAAAATCCCATGGAGACATAACAAAACTGAACATCTCTATGCAGAGTTTTGTTTCTTATGAAATTATAAAAAATCAGAAATTCATCTCCCTGAAATAGTTGCTGCCTGTTGCCCAGGGACAGTGTGCGTAACTTATCGTCACAGGCTCACTGATGAAAATGGTTGTTCATAAATGACATGCACAGTCCACACTCCCCCACCGGACATAATTAGGATCCTTCACAAGACGCAAGTTGCTGCAAAGAGCACACGTCAGCAACCCTGTTACGGGTGGGAATCAGAACTGCTGTAGTACAACATTTCCTCGACTATTACATGAATCTGAGAAAATCTCAGAAAGACCTCTCTTTAAAAAAAAAAAAAAAAAAAAAAAAAAGGTCATGTGCATCACTCTGAATTTCCGGAAGGTTTTCAAGCTTGGCTAAGGAAAACGCAGATTAGTTGCAGTGAGCCAGAAATCACCTCGGAGGCTGGAAAAGGGGACCAAGGATCCACAGTTATATGGGAAATACCAAATAGACCTAATCTTTTTTTTCACAATTTGATGTGAAGCTCAGTCCTTTGGGGTCCTGACCTAACTGCAATACATGGAGAATGATTTCACATATAATAATTGCAATTATAACAATAAAGCCATTGTCAAGTCCTGCAATGGCAGAGAGAAGTTTGAAAATCAACTAAATACGTCCCAGAAGCTCAAACCCAATACAGCCCAAGTAGAAAGAAGTAAACATTTATTATATACTTAGATGCTTTCTCCCTGGGATTCTTGGTTAGGGCTGGTGGGTTAGGTGAGCAATAAAAGGGCTCATCAAGATAGGGTCCATCACATTCAGTGTAAGGAAATGAGTGCCTTTTGAAGGTGGAGGAAGGTAGGCAAGTCTAAGAAAGTCCAGAAAATATTTTCTATAAGCTTGTCTGAAATCAAAGCTCAAGTGGAAGAAAGATAAAGGGTTGGAAAATGGGAAAATTCTAAAATCTCTAGCTTCCTCACTTGCCAAATTCTTCTCTACTAAAACTATGTAAGCAGATAGCCAAAATGAGAAAAGGGTTAGTCTGAATTCTCTGGAGAGTTTTATCTTTAATTTTATTTCAAAATTACGCATTAACTTATATTTTAGATAAAGTGGAAAGAAAATAAGAAAAGCTTGTTTTCTTAAAATGCAAATGACGGTTGCTTTTTTGCTTTGCTAGAACTGGCGTCTGAAATTGCATTTTCTTTTCTCAGAAGACTTAAAAACTAATTCACATTCCAAAAGCAATTACCAGTTACAGTTTATATTTTTGTTTTTTCAAGATAATATGAAAAATACATTTTTAAATGCCTGACACTATTCAAGAATATTAACCACTTAATTGCCAAACAAGAGCCATATTTTAGTAACACAGTTGTGACATCTCTTAGAAAAAGAAAGACATGATGAAAAGTTAAATATTAGGTGGCTCATTTGACTTACAGCTGTTCTGTGTTCTTTTTAAGGGATATTCTGTGTCAAAGAATGACAGTTTTAATTTCCTTTTCAGAGTGTTCTGTTTAGATCACTTTGACGTAGATTATTGCTTTAACAAGAATTTAGTTCAGCTGGAGGGCAAACATCTCTCCTAATAATAATATTTTTTTCTTTTTTGCTCTCTCTCTCCTTTTGGTCCTTGACTACATGTAGCAGAGGTGTAAAGTCAAATGTTAAACTTGGGTGTGTAATCACTATGTTGCTATCTTAGGCATTCATGTGTAAAACTTGGTCAGGTATAAAATTGCAGGGCTGTAATTCTAGCAGTCTGTAAAATAATTTCATGAGATAGTAAATGAAATGCTGCTCAGACCAAGCAGATGTCCTGCCAACAAGCACCCTTGATCGAGATAACATTTTAAGCATGGGTTCATTTCAACAGATGTTAGTTATTTACTTCAATTTCTATGTACTACTTACTATCTTGTAAAGAGTTTAACTTAAGCACACACTTTCCTGAACTGGAGACAGAAGTCCTTGCTTACATTGCAAATAATTACACTAAAGCTATTGGTGCTTCTTTTATAATGCTTATCACCTACAAATCAATGCCACTGCCCTAGAGTCTGCCCTGGAAGCTGTAACATGCATTCAAACTTCCACATCTGGCAGCAGATCCCCAGCTGGCCAGAATATTCCCTCTCACCAGAGCATTTTGGTAAAGACCATGTTTGCTACGTGTGCTCCCACACCTGGGCTCACACTAGGCTCTCCTGAAATGATCCTGGGCAGCCAGTTGTTTCCGAGGTTTCAAGCTCCACAACTTGACCTGCCTTCATGGACAGAGAAACCATCCTGCTCCTCTACTCGCTGGCTGGTCCTCACAGGAAGAAAGAAAGGGTCAACCTGCCCTCCTGCAGGTGCTTTTTGAGGAATGCTCATGGAGAACATGACTCCACAAATGGTTCCTTGAAGACAAGCATCGGAGGATGTGGCAGAGGATGCATCTGCCATGGTAGGCCGTGTGACGGGGTCTCATGAGAAGGAAAGAGCCCAGCAGTGGGCTGTGAAAAAGGACTATGCCTTCAAGTCATATCCCTGGAATACCAGACCTTGCTACATAGCATCCTCTGGCTGCTGTGAGGTGTCGCAGCATGAGGCAGCTGGAACGAGGCATCACAGAAAGGGAAAGAGACTATGGCAGTGCATGGCAAAAGCGGCAAGCACAGGCCTGGGTGGGGTGACTACAAAGTTTCTTCAGTAGTTTGGCCAGCATTTGTTTAATTTAGGTTCCAGGAGCTTTTTCAAACAATTAACAATGCATCTTTGCTAGCAAATTAGATGCGACTAAAATCATTCGCAGGCACCAAGTCCTACATCCACATTATTAATCCATCTCACTTCCCAAAGTAGGATGGATACTCACAATCCACCAGTGTCTGATTGGTCCTAACCTCAAAAGCATGCCTCAAAATTGTTTTGGAGTATGATAGTTTGGCCTAACCTGATGCAAGGTCAGGTATATTCTGATACTTTGATAATATAGAGGACTCTATGCTCAGAAACACTGTCTGGCACCCTCCCTGGAAGAGATGAAATCTGTCATTGCTTCATTTCACACATTCTTCTACTTTGCTTAGTATTCACAACAGCTGCATTAGTAAACAACTACATTTAGACACCTTAAGGCCTCTTAGTACATCCATCCTGAAAACTTAGATATTTATGCCATATCAAAGTCCCTTCTGATGCAATTTCTGCCCTTGATTTCTACAAAGCCTTCACTTTTAGTTGCTTCCAGATCATCCATATGCAAGCTGGCTGGGGCTTGGCTTGCTCCTGAGACTGTATCAAAGCAGAACAATCAATATTAAACATTGATCCCAAACATGCTGGCAACATTTCTTCTGTAATCATCTATTTCACTCTTCCCCTTGATGCCTAATTGGTCAACATCACCTCAGAAAAATCATGGCCATCAGCCTCTTCCAATCTGAGGTCAAACTATCACCCAGTATCAACCCAAAGTTGTGGAAACGCTCTGTAGGTGCATCTAGAAATTAGTTTCTAGGACCATACATAGATGCCACCCCTGCAGAGTTCTTACCAAAGTGTAGACAGCCTCTAGACGGCACCATCCTGAGCATTTGGCAAGCGTCCTCCTGAAGCAATGCTGGCTTTTTCCAACAGTGAATGTGTGCCACAAATACAGGTGCCATCTGTAGTAATTATCTCTGCTTGTTGGTGTGCACGAGATTCCTCAGGGTGTGCGGCAGCAGCAGCATCTTTGGGATATGTTATATCCTCCACTAAGGCAGACTTGCCACAGCCAGGGAGCTCAGGAGATGGAGAAGGATGGCCAGTTCGCCCGGGAACAGTAGAATGGATAGTGGAAAAGGTCCTTGCAATCCAAAGCAGGAGATAGATCCAGGATCCACTTGTAACTGAGGGCTCTGAAACATGAAAGATATTGGGGTAGCAACAAGGACGTATTCAAGAGGTGATATTCAGAGTCCTGTGGGTTCAGAAGAGCATGACAAAGAAAAATTTGAGCTGTTCAGAGGCATATCAGTCCCATTACCTCAAACTGCAGTGAGAAAGATACCACATTCTGCCAGGAAATGTGTGCAACGTAAATCATCAGTAGTCAAACACCTGCAGCTGCATTAAGAAACAACTACACTATTGACCATAGTGGAAGCGGGAAACAAGTGTGTGACAGATGTAGAAGAAAATGTTTGAGAATTACTCTAGCACAGATACTTTCTGGTTTTCACTCAACTCATCATCCAGTGCCAGCTGGAGTGCTGTTGTACTTCTCTATTGCTGTCTCTTCTAGTGCACTCCAGTCCTCAAAAATACTTGTTTTAGGAGTAATCATTGTCTCGGTCACCTTTTTCCTCACCTTCTTAACTGTAAGGGTTCTGTTTGCTTTTCTTCAGAGATCTGTTATTGTCTTCACTTAAGAGGTTTAAAACTAAAAATACTTGCTCTACCTAGGACATGCTCAAAGTTCAAAGACATACTTTATCCCAGAATAATCCAGGAGTTTTCTGGAAAGTGCCAGTCTCTATATCCTGATCTCTAGGTAGATGTGACAGAAAACTGGAGACAAGCCTGTGATCCAAAATAAGTGACTTGAACATATAATCATGTAAAAGAGTGCACAAAAATATGAACTGAGTAACAGCCTGCAGTGTGTTCATAGCTAACTTCTTTTGACATTATACTCTGCAAATTGCTATGGGGCATTCAGAATATTTTGCTCATTATTTTAAGGTGGTTGAGAAAATGAATGCTATCCAGAACTATCAGCGTAAAGAAACAAGGTTTGGAAGTCCCCAGAAAGGAGGCAAGTGGCTTTAATGGTGGTTATCACTGAATTTCTGCCTTTCTCTGCGTGCCTGAAAATGCAAACTCTCCCACATTGTCACAGAAGGTCAGCAGAGGTGAGACTGTGCCCACATGTGTCACTCCAAGCTGAGGCCAAGCTGGGGACAGCCACATCCTTGGCAGCTTAGGTGGGGAAAGCAGACAGCCAAAGGCAGCAATTTTTTATACCATGTCACAAGTATGGATGGTCAGAGTTCATCTGATAGATGAACAAGGATCTAAAATGCCATCATATCTCTTCAGTTTTGATTATGGAGTAACTAACAGGGAAAGCCATGAGCACAGGTGAAATTGTAGATAAAGCTCTTGCCATTCGCAACTTCAATTTCCTCCTAAATCCCTTTCTTTGTTGAGAAGTTTCTATTTATCCTGCTTATATTTTCTCTTTCAAACAACATTCCTGGTAAACAGTTACCAGCACTGCAATTATAATATCCATAGCTACAAAGGTTATGAAATATGGGGAAAATCAACAAGATGGATTTTATTGGCCTCCTTCCAATCTTCCTGAATTCAGTGGCAAAAATCTTACTGGTACCAGAAAATCTCTTTTTCCATAATCTGTGAAAAATCTATACATATAAGTTGATTTAAAAAACATTTTCAATGAGATGCTCCTTATTTGATGAGTTTCATTTTGCGAGTTCCAAGTAGGATTTTCACAGAATCCCTGCATCCTGAGCTTCAAACCTACTATAAACATCCTACCCCATGCCAGGTGGAAATTCTGAGATTTCTTCCTAGCAATTTAAACCAGACCAACTCTTCCACTTGCTCAATCCCTTACAAAATCAACACACCAGCAACAACAACAATCCTAACCTTCTTTTGTAGATCTAGGATAAAAAAAAAAGCCTGAAAAGTAAGCTGAGAGGGCACTGCTCTTTAGTAAGGAGAGATGTATGTGGTATGAATTGTTAAAAGAGAGATTTCACATACAGTAAGGTTACTTTAAGAATAAAATGCAGAAGAGTGGAGAGTTAGAAATTAGTGGTAAGAAATGATGCAAGCCATAAGAATGCAATGGGATCAGATGACATTATTTACGTAAAACATTTACTGTGCTTTAGAGTGATGTTTCTGCCAGGTTATCACATGTCTGTCTCTTCTGGTGCCCTCTAGCTCAGACTTTTGAAAAGATTTCATTTGTTTTTGGGAAGCATTTAACATATTTCTGCCACATTGCATAAAATTCTGCCTCAGAAGAAGATATTTACATCTGCCTGCTCAGTGTACGCTGAGAAACTCATGTTGAAACTAAGGGTTTCAGACAACATACCTTAGAAAAAGCTTTGCTGTAGCAGAGCACATGACCTGTAGACATCCTCCTATGTTTCACTGTTAGATGGGCATAGCACCAACAGGACTACTCAGAAACAGGGAATTAAGCACTTATTTGTAGATCCAGTCTTACACATGGAATACAACACTGGGAAAGAAGTTGAAAAATGGAAATGAAAGCAGATATACTTAAAAATCTCAAGTTAACATTTAAAATGTGATCCTTTGGTGAACATTTCGGAAAACATCTCAGTCAGGAGAAGTGCTCCAAGGCCATCATATTCAGAAGCTCAGTTTCTATTCAGCATTTGACTGAAATGAGAGAACACAGTGGCTCTTGCAGCTGCCCTCCAGGTAATCCGGAGAGACCAGGAAGCATTCTTGATGTTTTAGAGCATTCCCTCCGGAAGAATAATATTTCCAATTTCACACAGATTTATCTCTGTTTTACAAAGACCACACTAGAACCTAGATGGAAGAAAATGAAGGTGACCCTAAACTGTCCCTGATTCTTCTTTTGCAAAGCTTCCCAGAAGACTTGGCTTACTCTAGTGTAACATAAGGATGCTTTTGATGGAGCCTCTTTGTTCCTGATAAATTCTTGCTTGACAATAACAGTTTTGAAGTAGTAAAGCAAGAGGTAATGAATAAAATAAAACAAAATAAAATAGGAAAGACCTCCCCCAAGGAGGAGCTCCAAGGACTTTATTAATCCTTTACTAGGAAAAATATTGTCTGGTGCTGCCTAAGGAAATATCATCTCATGGCCTTTTCCATGCAATTCAAAGTTACAGCTACCTGAATTGGGCTATGCTTTATAAAGCAATGTTGTGTTAACCCTGGAAGGAAACCTATTTGATGTGCCAAAGAAAAGTCCTAGGAAAAAGATGAACTGGGGGAAAGAGGCACAGGTTGTCTAAAAAGAACTGAAGTGCAGGGTTTTTGTTGAGAGTACAAATGCTGTATACATCAGCAGGTAATAAACAGTAAACTTCAAAACAAGAAGAGACTTTGCACTGTGGAATTAGGGCCCCCTTTCAACAACCACTTTTAATCAGAAAACATCACCTAGGTCAAAATCCAATTGTTTTGCAAAATTCTATTTCTTCTGACAAAATGCCACAGAAAGTTTACTTTAGAGCTTATCACTCCAGAACACTTGAGATTTCATTTTGGAATTAGGAAATTTCGAGCTGCCCTTGTTGTAGTTCGCAGGCTTTTGTGACACATTCCTCTTGTTACTCCAGGTCATGTCAAGATTATTAGTGCATAAGAGACAAACTGAAAGGAAGAGGTGGCAGAACAGGCAGATGGAATTATTCACTCTCAATCGCAAGCAAAGGATTTCAAGCAGATATAGAGACAGTTCATCCTTTTCCGGTATCATCTGATTGGCTTTCTTCTTTGCAATCCTGGGAATTAGACCTTCCAGTCATCACCATCATACTGACACAAGTGGTGGGGCAGATATGCAGCACCAGATCGCAGAGCAAATCTTTCTGAAAAAAAGTTTTTTTTTTTTTTTTTTGGACAGGTTAGTTTCCAAATAGACCCTCTCTCCTGTCTGACGCATGGAAAGAACAAGAATAAGCAACCCATTCCAGAAGTCAGACTACAAACTGGCAGCATCAATCTTTTTAGTCACATCTTTCTGATTCCAATAGCAGCTCAGAGCAGTCATGAAACCACATATGAAATGTCAGACAGAAAGCAAAAGATTTCACTAAATATAGTGAAACCCAGGCTAACTAGCAGACATCTATAGCACATAGAGGATAACTACTTAGCAGTGTCTGAGCAATATCTTCTGCAGAGTAAAAAATGAAATCTTAAAAAAAGATTAGAAAGAAGCAATTTTATCGAAAAGTATAAAATACACAATTTCACATGAAAATACAGTGGAACCAAGCACAAAATTTATCCTGTAGGCAGAAGTATATACAATTCTGAACAAAGCCTTTTCTCTCTGTTCATATTTGTAAGTGTTTACTGTATTTACAGAGAATGAAGAGAATCTGCCGTCGGGCACATTTAAAACAACCCAAACACTTCATGCTGACAAGTCCAGACAAGCAGTACTGATGTGATACAAGAAAGAAAAAAAAAAAAAAAAAAAAAGGAGACCACAGAAATCCCAGGACTTGAAAACGTGAAGATCAAAGCAGAGCAGCAGGGCTGCGATTGACGCCGCACAACTGCATTACACAGGCAGGGAGATACCCAGCGTGGCCCCGCTCCGCACCAGAATTGCCACTGTCACATGTAGCTTCAGGCACTGGGGAAAGCTAGGGGGGTTTCGCATGAGAGGGGTTTTTTCTTTTCTGGTTCTGTTTTTTTTTGTTTGTTTGTTTCGTATGTGTTTTTAGAATCAGTGTACGAAACAGAAAGTATCCCGCACCTGGCGCCAGGGGAACCGCGCACGGAGCAGTGTCCAGCTGGGGCAGGCAGGCCCTGCACTCCGGGCTGTTTCTGTGTTTGCCTTGTGAGGCCAGGGCAGAGCTGTGCTCAGGAAGGGGGTGCAGGGGGGCTCCACTGAGGGGCCCAAGCAGCATGAAGGCCGCAGAGGAGCTCCCGGCACCGCAGCCGCTCCGAGCACAGGCCTCTGCCCTGGCGCCGGAGGTGCCTCTGCGGGACGGACCCGGACCCGGGCTCGACCTCGCCTGGGTGCTGACACACGCATGCATAGGCTCTTCCTCACCAAAGGCAGCCCGCAGGGGAAGTAAGGCCGATCGTGGGGACCTTGGGCCCGCCCTGGCCTTGCACAACAGCTCTGAGGTCAGCACGCACCCTGGGAATCACTTTCTATTTCTGTCCAAGTGCTTCGTTCCTCATAGTAACTGTCCGGCCAAGCACGGCCTCTAACGCAGATCTCCCCGCTGATTTATTCAGCACGTGTCCTAACTGCTACGCTGAAGAGTGAGGGGTCCAATTTCTCATCAAAAATGGTTCACTTTAAGGTGAGGGATTGGAAAGCATCTTAGACAAGATTATATTAGGAGTCGATGGACTTTTCTGTAATGTAGTAAATGTAGGTTCATAGTCACTTTAGATGGGGAAGGGATATTATTCAATGTCTCCCACATCCTGGGTGAGTAATCTAAATTAAAAACACCAGGCCATCTAGTTGGCTGACTGGAGGAAATGCCTAGTTCAGCCTAGACCACTACAGTGCTCTGGAGATGGTGTCAAAGTCCTCAGAGCTCCCCCTGGTCCCCATGATACTTTTGTTTCAAGAACAGCAGTGCAGGAAGAGTGAAAATTACAGATGCAGTAAAACCTGTTGATTCCTAAAATGGTGTTCGAATGCACGGCTATGAGGGGCTTCCACTGCAGTGAGCAGGATCCATTTACCAAGTCCAGGTTCAAGCAGTAAATGAGCTTGCTAGAACCTGCCCGAAAGGGAAGGAAGACCAAAACACCCAAGCATTTAGGGGTTAGTTTCTGAGCAGTGACATTCGGGTTTCTCAACAAGACTGTAAAGCCAAATGTATGACAACGATGGCAAATCCCACAGCAGCTCCTGCATTGCTGTGTCACGGCAGGATCCTTGAGTAATAAGCTTTGATGGAACCACATAAAATCCATTGAAGCTGCGTAGTGTGCTTTGGTTTTCTAGTTATCTGTCTCCTAAGAGAAATTTCCAATGAATATATACTACTAGTGAGATAATTATCTCTCAAAAGCAATGTGCTGAAGACTGGCATCTGATTCCAGCAAGGGAGCTAGAGTAGTTTTATCCATGTTCCTGATCCCCTGTTTCTTGTTACTGCTATTCTGTAAAGTAGCACTACCACTTTATAGTATATGTAAAAGATAATCCTCCAAGTGGAAAGTCTGCATGTCTCATAGTACTCAAACAGGATTTAAATCTCACCTACCTGATCTTCAGCCATGTTTCCATAGTGTAACCTGTGACGGAGAACTATAGGTTTCAGAAGCATGAGAAATCATCTCTCTTGCATTATTTTGGGTGCTAAAAATAAAAAATCACTGGTACAATCCAGTCTCCATTGTCAGCACAGAGAGAAACTTCTGCTTTCCAGGAAAAACACACAGAACAAGAACTAAGTGTCTTGGATGATGCTGTGATAATTCACAACAACGCAGAAAGGCAGTCACTAGCGGAAGCAGAAGAAGGAGGCGTGGTAGAGGTGAGAATACATGAGAGAATAGTCCAATAAAGAGATTACCCATATGAATGCAGTAACCGCATTTAGAGTTACACATGTCTCGTTAAGTAACACACAGATCTGTTACTGAACTTCTACTCTTTACTTCTAGTGAAAATGATTCTATGGTTATTCAACAAAAACGGACTTGTTATTCAAAAGTGAGGTTATTTTGTAGACAGAGACACACTGGCAGCTCGCTCTTTACCTCTGACTTTGAGCAAGCTGCTTGGAGAGAGAGCTTGTCTGTTTGAACGTTTGTAAAATTCAATTTTTATCTGATGTGCTATATTGAAATTAACAAACAGTAAAAATAACAAACAAGTACTGTGATACTATTGTGTACCTCCCATATACTCCAGTGTTCTCTTTTTGGTTGCACCATCTTCCCCGATGACTGAAAAACCCCCCTGTTCTCCTTTGTCCTACTGCTCCTTCGGAAGTTTGCTCTTTCATGCTTAGAGGAGCTGAGAGGAAACCAAGCAGTTCCTTAAACGCAAGTGGAATTTACAGCAAATTTATTTTTAAAGGGACCCAGAGACATTTTTGGAAGTTTAGTATGATGATAAGTGCAAAACTGATAAAACAGTTCTCTGTCAAAACTATGGGTTGACCCAGAGAGTGATGACCATAAAGAAACCAAATGCAAGCAGCATGCAGGTTTCATTCTTACGAAGTTGAAAGACCACCAGGGTATTTTTAACTTGACCGGTGCCCAGAAGCAGCACATGAAGTAGCCCTCCATGTCAGAGAGGCTGCCCAGCACCAGGCACACTAAGAAGAAGGGGAAGCGGGAGCTACATCACTGCCACCAGAAATGTCCATAAGTCGTGTCCCAGCTGCTGCTCAACTGGTCGTCGTGGCAAGGGTTAAGTCATTCCCATTCCAGACTTAAAATGACCATTCAAAAACACTTGGCATCAAAAAGATGTAAGAGGATGTTTGCCCAACATCATTTTCACTTAACAGTGACATGTCTATTTAAATGAGCTATGGCATTCAGATATTCCCCAAGAACAGTTACCTCCGTCACTTCTTCCACATAGCCTGGATGTTGATCAAAAAGATCATAGCATGATTTGCTTCTCAAAAATAAGCAGATAAAGCTGAAAAACAGTAACGTAACTGAAAGCTAACTAAAGATTTTCTCCCTAAAGCTCTAACACAGTCTAAATGAGGGAAATTTGCAGTATTTGCATACGATACACTCCAGGAGAAAAATTCAATGCTATTACTACATGTCTTGGTCTTGTTTACAAATGATGCAAATATGCCTTGAGGGAAGAAAAATGAGCAGTTCCCAGAGCTTTTCTCACAAAAAATCCCCGAATACCTCTGCAGTTCACAGATGGCAAACAACCAACAGGGAAGCAAAGTGCTTGCAATGCAACCAAGGTCCAGGGCTGGTAGTTGAGTGCAGAAGTGCTCTTTGGTAGCACGTGCCGAGTCTCATTGAAATGGTTTATTATGAGAAATATGAATACAAGACCTGTTCACTTTAAATATGGCACAAGGCACTTTGATGTAATACTTACCTTTCAACCTCTTAGCAGAACCAATGGAGAATATCCACTTGGAAATGCACAGGCCAAACACAACTTTCCAATATAAATGGCCATAGAAAAAGGATTTACCTACACAATAACAGAATTGCAGAATAACAGCAATAAAAGGATACAAGTGCAATGAACTGCTGTATGGCAAAGCTACTGTATATAAATAAATGCATCTGTGTCTATAAATTATGTTTTACAGTCTCAATAAAATTACTTACATGTTTACAGTACTAGCAGCCAGGTCTCATGACTTGTAACTACCTGGTTGTCAAGTGTTATTATTTCATGGTATATTATTTCCTGAGTAGTGTGGCTACTGATGAAAGAGTGCAGCTATGTGTAGTATAATACAGACTAATTAACCTCCTCTAAACCTTCCCCAAACTTTAAACATTATTATGGACAATTCAGTGCAAATAATTCTTTTCACCTATAGCACCAGTGTGCAAAAAAGTGGTTTGCCCTAAGAAACTGCACATAGCAAAAATTGAAGTTGGTCTTTCCCTTGGAAGTTAAACTTTGTTCTGGATTATCAAACTGAGTTATAAGGTATTAATGAGCAGTTTCCACTGCAGCAAGTAAGTATATAACAAAATAAAAAGTAAAAGGAGATGAGAAAGACTGACATTTTCAGGGGAGGAACAATAATTGAAATTATGCCTTTATTTCATTTTGAAGATCCAAATACCCACATCAGCAAGAATGATCTCTACAAAACAGCTATCAGTGTAAAAAAAAATTCTTTGGAAACTGCTAAGAAGTGAAAATTTCCATGACTCCAGGAGAAAAGGACAGCTCATAAAATGTTACAAGATTAAAAATTACAGAGCTCAAAATTACAGTTATTTTATGAAATGCCTGTAGAAAAGATATTATGGAGGAAATGTAGCAATATAAAAAGTTTATGGAATTATAGGCATAGTTAGAGTATCTTCGGTTCTGTGAAGTAAAGGGGAACAAGGAAAAGTTCAAGCTGTCACACAGTGACGAACACGAACTGTCCGGAATTAGCAGGAAACATCCCTCAGACTTGTACGCCTGTGCCCTCCCATGAGTGTGGGAGGTTAGAGTTCGTCGCTGACCCTGGTGATGTGCCCAAAAGGAAAATACGAGACTTGTCCGGACCATTGAGCTGATCTGCTCCAGTTGATTTAATCCTTTGGTAGCTTGCAATCAGAGCACTTAATGTGATACTAGTCAAACATACAGTTAGTGATTTGCTTTACTCTTGCAGCTAAGACCATGCAGACTTGGTATGAGAGCGCTACTGTTACAGCTACCGCTGGGACTCCCCTGCGCTGAGCTCAGGTGACGCAGTGAGCGGGACTGCTGCTCTGGGACGTGGCTCTGACGTACCTGCGTTTGAGCGCTCGTGCCTCCCCGCGGGCCGCAGCTACCGCAGCACATGAACTAACACACCAGCTCTGCTGTGCTTCTGTCCTGCACGTCTCCATCAAGGCTCTCGGAAAATTCATCTGGAGCATTTATTTTAAAGTAGAGTCCAGATGAAGATACCCAAGTTTGGTCACCGCATCATCACACTTGTGCCTCATCTCATGTCCCCTCAGCTTTTCTCTCAGCTCCCTGTACTCCCACCCAAGATGAGAAAGAGCTCTTTATCTAATCTTGCCAACATGAAAAAAATGCTACTAATTTCATTTAAAAAGAAAAAAAAAAATGCTCCAGTTGGCTTTGAAACTTGGAGAACAGCGTGCCTTAAGTGCTTTGACTCAACCCATATTCTGTGCGATCCGGTTAACGGGGCACGCTGGCCCTAGGCGAAGGCTCCTTACATGTAACATTAAAATTCCTGCCCCACCTCCCACACGAGCTGCGGCAGATAACGGCCTGTGGGGCATTTCCTGCAGCCATGGCCGCCGCGCCGCTCCGGACAACGCGTAGGCGGACGACAAGATACATTGCGTCCTATTCCTTTACGTTGATTACATCCTATTCCTTTACGTTGTGCGCAGGGAGAGGCACGTCAGGAGTGAGAAGATCCAAACAGGTGATGAAGAGGCTGTCGAAACTTACAGAGGTGTAGCAAGTCCGAACATATATATATATATATATGTGTATATGTGTGTGTAATACATATATGTAAACAAAAGTATATATATGAAATATATGCCTGTATGGCCACGTGCCTATATCTACGTGTGCGCACGGGGGTCCGAAGGGCTCGGCGTGCGCACAGGCGCCTGGGGCGCGCGGGGCCAGGTGAGCGGGCTGCGGGCCGGCCCGCGGGCGGCCGCCGCGCCGGGAGGACGAGAATGACCTCATGGTTCCGTGTCCCGCGGCTGCCGTCCCGTCCCGTGCCGTGCCCCCCCCCCCCCGCGGCCCGGGTCAC
>JAWLRI010000169.1:4574426-4634220 GCA_034781795.1 Crypturellus tataupa | reverse complement strand
GGGGGGGGGGGGCCGCCCAACGGGCCTCGGGATGGGGAGGGGAGGAGGTGACCCTCCCCGGCCGCCCCAACGGCCGCCAGGCGCCTTCCTCTCGCCCCCCGCCCGCCTCTCACCTAGGTAGAGCACGACGGGGATGAAGCCCCAGCGGATGGCGAACTGGCCGCCCTTGAAGAGCTGCTGCAGCCGCTGCTTGGCCTCCTTGCTGAGCTTCGGCATTCCGGCGGCGAGGCAGGAAAGGAGGAGGGGCTCGAGCTGGCGTCGTTACCCTGCGCCAGCCGCTGCCCGCCCCCGGCGGCCGGGAGGAGGAGAGAGCCCCTTCCGACCCCGACACCGGGGCGGTGCTTCGTGGGGGCGGGCGAGGAAATGGCGTCCGCGCGACGTGTTCGGCCGCCCCGGGCAGGCTGCGGCTGCCCGTGCGCGCGCCCAGGGCCCGAGGCAGCCACCGGAGCGTGGCTCTGCTCCGGGGATGGTGGCGGTACACAACGCGGTTAACGCGGGAGGCTTCTTTTGTTTGTCTTGTAGCACTTCCGTTGTTGCTGTGCCTTTATTTGTCCTCCGCAGTCTCAGGAATGCTCAAGCTTTGCGTGCTTCTCTGAGAGCTAGGAAATGCCTTTTTGGTAAGCAGAAGGCAGAGAGAGGGCTTCCATAACTTGTTGGCGCAAGGAGATGGTGTGCTAAGAAAAAAAAAACTTGCAAGTTTCAAAGTGCAGTGGGGAGCTTTTGCTACCTTTGCCCCCCAAGTGTGTGGCATGTTCAGTAAGGGTGCAGTCTTTGGAAGGCCCCTCATAAAATGGGTGAGTGGACATTGTAGTTTTAGACCAAATATATAAAAATGCCAGTATGCTTACTGTATTTCAAAGTCCAAACCCAGTTAGGTATTGAGGCAATTTTATTTTCTAGCTGCTAAATGAGCGTGTCTGGGCTCTCTAAGATCTCCTTGCACTGCTTTAGTTGCTAATCTTTTGTGGGACACCTTACCAGATGGTGTGTGTGTGTCATTGACTCAGCCAGTTGTTTTATGTATACACTATGTTTGCATTATGTCTCTTGTAATCCCTTGCCCTTTACCATAATGCTTGGTCCAGAGCTTCAGATTCTTAGCATTACTAAAGTCTGTATTCCATCTGCTAACCCCATATCAAACTCCTGACATTATAGTTTGGAGACGATTTAATTGCATATAGAAACTCTCAACAAAATTTCTTATACCTCTTATTAAAATGAAGTACTCATAGATCTCCAAGGGCTTTAGTAGACAGAGTTGAGACATAATCAGAGATGGTTTATTCAGCAATAGCCAGGGGCCTCCTCATCTGGAGAGCCCTAGAGGTGTTATAGGAGGGTCTTTTTGTATTAAGATCAAAACAACTTACATCATAGGTAACTTGTAGCTACTTATACAATACAAAAATACAACTAGACTGGTGTCAACGTTCCTTCTGGCTTCTTATCTAAACATTATACATTATTTTTTATCATCATCTTTGTATTAAATATATGTGTATGTATGTCTTAGCACTGTTATGGTTCTTGTTCATTGATGCCTACCATCTCCTTTCAAGTCTTATGCTAACTAACAATGCTCTAATACATTAGCTTCCTCATAATTAAACAATTCAGTGATTAAACATCACTATCGGGGAAATCAATCCTGTTGACAATGCAGAAATTGCACTGAACTCACTGCAGTTGAACTCACTTTTGTTCATAACCATGTGAGCATACACAGTTGAAGTTTGGTGTATCATGTATCAGTTTGCTTAAGCCAATTTCTTATAGTTCTGTAGTTATCTTGTAATATTGTAATTTGTAATATTGACAGATACTTAGAGCCAGAAAAATCCATGGACATAACAAAACTTTTTCCTCTCTTTCTAATGGATTCCAAATCTGCCATTCAGATAAGATCTGCGTATGAGCTTATAGTCTGCTCCTTGCTTTCCAGGTGCAAACAGCAAACTGCAAACCTTGTGAGTGATTCTGGTGGCCTGCAGCTTGCTTTTGTCACTCGTTTTGCTCCATAATACAAATGCAGGGCAGAAGAGGGTATTTTGATGATGTGGTGACACAAACCACGTGGTGGTGGCATGTTACAAAATGCAGTTTTTCTCTTGTAAGCTAATGTGCATGCACTGGGCTTTCCATATGCATTTGGTTCATGATTGGAAATATCAGTGCTCTAGTCATGTGATGCAGTTTTCCAATGATCAGTTTCAGCTTACTCTATTTTTTCCAGAGCAGATAAGTCCCTGGGAAAGATAGAAAAATTCTACCTAAAGTTCTTCCTTTTACTGGCTGGCAAGGTGTTCCCTTTATTATCTTGCAATCAGGACTTTTACCAGTCCATTGTTCAACATTTAAGATTCGATTAGCTCAAAATACTGTCACCGTATTAAGAGACTACTTTCAGGAACAAATCTAGAATTTATGAAACAGAAACAAAATGTTTTCTCTGACCTTCTTAGGTAATTATTTATAATTCACCCATAAAAGACAGAGCTGTGTCTGAAGTCCTGGTTATCTATTGCTTCTTTCTGGTTGCTATCGAATGTGAGCTAGTACTTAGCAATATAGTCACACATTTCTGCTCTGTCCTATTTAATATAATACTTGTAGGTCAGTGGATTGCTTTGTCTGCACTCTTAAATATGTGTACTATGTAACTATTTTTTTCCCCAGAGGTAGTCTTTTATTAAAGCTGAGAATTATAAGTTAAAGTTAGCTAACAAGTATTTTTATCCATAGGTCTTCATTATCTTTCAATTTCTGGGTATAGCACTGTTATCAAACCTTTCAAGCTACTATCCATGAATAGAACTGTGCAAACATTAAAAAATATCAAAAATATAAAGAGCCAATCTTACCTTGTCCCAGTAGAATTTAACAGTATTATTGGCTATAGCTGCTGTGGAGTGTTCGTACCAAATTTAAGCATATGTGGAGAATTTATAAATCAGAGTAAATCTACATTGGATTTGCTGGTTTATTCACATTCCTATTCTTATGGTTGTGAGCCAACAGATGTGCAGATGCGTGTGCCCTTGTCTCGCGGGCACCACACGCTCTCAGATCCCTTTAGTACTGACATAGACCCTCTTCCCACCTAATAGCCTTGTCCAGACCCTGGGTCTCCTACCTGCTGCCTAGTCCAGCCTGAAGTTTACTAGTGATTCACATATGCATATGGCTATGTGCATCAGGCTGGAGGGAAGGAGAATAAGCACTATGGACCTTCCCTCTTTCTTAGCATGGAGGACGTGGACCTTATGACTTGCATTCCCTGCTGCCGACACCGAGCTCCTCACTTCTCTTGCCCCTGTATCTACAGTAACTGCCACGTAAACTCTATATGGAAATTCCTTCAATACTTGATTATCTGCTTGCCATTTTTGCTTTCAAGGTTTTCCCCTCCAATTTATTGTCAAGAAATTGCATTAAATTCATTTACTTTGAAACAAAGTTTGAGTCTGACCCTGTGTAGGAGGAGCTTACATTTTAAAGATGCTTTACCCTTGAGAATTAACTGTAAATCACTATAAACAATACAAGAACATAAGAAAGCAAGCGATATTTAACAGACATATTATAGGCTGAATCTTTCCATTAACAGTAAAAACTGGTAGTATGACTAAACTTTCAGTTTTATTATTATGATGAATAAATATTTGTATTTTTCTTATGCTATAGTAATGTAGTAATGACAGCCCCTTTTTTTTTTTCTTGGCTGTTCCAATTGAGTGTTCCCATTCATTTAGTCCTATAAATTCCAACTATTCTGCACTACCACTGATCTGAAAATATTCCTTGTCTGTTTGTAGAGACTGCAGTTTACAAAGAAACAAAAATAAGGGAAAGCCATATGAAAAACATAAAAAAGACTGCAGATAAAGTGCTGTTTGGGAAATATCAGAGTTCAGCAATGTCTCTTTCTTGATTGTTTTAAGAGCTGCATTACTTGGGGATGAATATGTGTAAGCTTTTACACATAATGTAATTTCAGAAGATTCAAGGACTACCACATAGTGATGCATTACAAGCTTTCTGTACAGATTAGTGTTTTTTCTGTGATAACTGTGTGCTATTCATTGGATGTATGTGGGCCATGGTCTAATTCTGGATATTTCTGGGGAAAATTGCATTGCCAAAATACCTAATTCAGAAAATTAATAAGTGGTCATAGTGAGGAGTAGAAACAAAAAAGACGCAAACTGAGTAATTTTGTATACTTAGTGCAATAAGAAAACTATTAATTTATTTAACAATCCAATGAAAACAACTACTTGTGAGTGTGGAACTGAGTGTAAAGACAATGTATAATTTCATTATTTTCATTACAGTTTGTGAGGCCAATAAAAGAGAAGGAGCGATCTGATGAGGTAAGACAACGTTCAGCAAAACCTTATCATCTGTTTTCGGACACCTTTGAGAAGAACTGCTATTGTGCTTGAAAGGTTAGTATTATCTGCAGCACAATTTTGATCTCATTTTAAACTTTCCCTTTCTCTCCATCTTTGCTCAATAATGCAAAATAAAGATACTCCTACACTATAAGTAATTACTCTGAAATGTAACACCTTTTACATGCGCACAGTTGTGATTGGGATATTTGGCCAACGATGAAAACAATAATCTGATTGCTTGCATATTTGTACTGATATGCACAAGTCTGATGGATTAAAGGATTTTCTGAGGCCAGAACTAATACTTATATTTATTTACTCTTTGTTTTTAAGTCAAGCTTTGTTTTTAGCATCTGAGCTAAATCTGATGGTTTCAATAGCTTTATAAAAACTTTCAGGATATTTAAATGCTTTTTTTTTTAATTGTCAGCAAATCTAGAAGACTAAACTTCTGATACTGAATAATACATTATTGTAACCGCAAACATCTATAAAGATTTTGCAGATTTTAACGGATGCATGTTTTAGACATATTTTTTCTGTGATAGAAATAAAATCAGTAGGGTAGTGAATATATTCTGATTTCCAAAGTAGTCTTTGCTCTCAGTATTTTTATACCACTTTCAACTTTGTATATTGTATTAAGTTTATGCAAACTTAAAAAAAAGTTCAGAATAAACCTCTTTGCAATCACTTGTTAGCAATGCATGTGAAAATAAGCTCTGTGCTGCTTTGAAACATAGTATGGTAGCATTTCTAAAGGGACTTTTAATGAAAAAACACATTCAGTTTCCCTTCTTCAGTGAACTGTTGTTGTAACACACTTAGTATCTGTAAAAAATAATTGTGATGCTAAAAAGAACTTTTCTGACAGTGAATTATTTGAAAATCATAACTGATTGTTGCATAGCAGTAGCTTCACTGTTCTGCGATGATGCTTTTAAAAGAGCTCTTTCAGTCTCTACACAAGAAAATGTATACAATCACAAATGAATGAAACACACTACTAATTATCTCCTGGTAGCAAGCAAAGAAAAATCAAATAGAAAAGCAAAAAGAAAGACCTCAGATTTGAAATATTCCAAATGGATTTAGAATGGGTCTGGGTAGGCCTTCTGCTATAGGGTAAATTTTGTTTTGTTTTATCTTGAATCTTTGTTAAGACAGATTAAACATTGAAATTTCATTTGGTTTGTGTTTTCCTAAGTATCCCCCCTTTTGCTTTGGCTCCTCCAAAACAGGAAGTATGCTAGTTAAAATAAGGAATTATAAAAACCCTAAATATTGTTTATGAGCATGGCTTTAATTCTTATTTCAAAGCAAGTCTGTTAGTGCTGTCGTTATAATAGTTTCCAACAATATGTTTTGTGCATATTACAGGATTTAGTTGCAGACTAGTCCAGAGCACTGTAGGAATAGTAAAAAGAAAGTATGTATTTTTTAGACCTTGAATAGGATTATCCAGTTAACGAAGTAAATGTCTTGTATATGTGTAACTGAATCTCTCACAGTATATCTAAATGGTGACCAAATTAGTTATTTTAGGCTTACTTTAAAAGATATTGAGATCAGGAGAACAAAAGTATCTGTTTTTATTTTTCACCTTTCACTACTTCATATTTCAATGTAAAAATTCTTTTAGGTCTTCAGCACAGGGAAGATTCGAATCAGTAATCTGGTGTAAGGAAGGAATGATTAAGGTTTCTCAAGGTTTCTCATAGATGAGATGATGATTAAGGAAATCCTTTTTGTTCCTTTCCAAGTCTTATTTAGTTCTGTTTAGAATTAAATAAAGCACAACTCTTGGCCAAGTAAATTTTCACTCTTATACTAAAATAAAGCAATTTCTTAAAATCCTATCACTTTTTGTATATTTTTTTCTAGCCATTGTTTATTTTAGCATAATCAGGTGCCACATTTAGTCCAGACACATTTTTAGATTTTAATAATTTTAGATTATTCCTAACTAGTCCCAAGTGTGTAGCTTCTGTCTGTATAGAGCATCTGCTTCACGTATGTGTAGGCTTGTCTTAGACTGGCTCCAGTAACGAACACACAGAACACAATGACCTTTCAGGAGAGCAGCCCGCAGTTTCAATGTGGACATGCTGCTGATTTTTGGTTAAAAACCTTAACCAGTTAAGCCCCCAGAAGGCTGCTCATTTAAAATGTTACATTTTTGTAGACAAACTTAAGAGGTATTTGTAACAAAACATGCTGTATTGGTTAATTAGATATCAGTAGGTTTTGTGTGTCTCTATACCTAAAGAAAGTAACAACAGTAAGGACCAGGAAGTTGGGTGCTTTTCAAAAAACTGCCTTCTATAAAATACTATATTAATTGCTATTGATAGCCATTTTAGCAAGAATTTTAGCAGATAACAAATGCAGAGGGCATTCAAAAACTTTCTGAAAGATTTTTATGCTCTGCTTTATGAAATATGTTAGGCAGCCTTGGCACAAACTGTGAATCTGATCCTGATTTTCAGGTGTTTGAAAGGCCCCCCCAAAAAATGTCATATCTCTAACACTTTATCCTTCCTTTGTTTTTTTTTTCCTAGTGTATATTAAGTACACTTCAGAAGAAACCACATTTGTCTCCTTTGTGATAGGTTTAGATAACAGTTACAAGAGATCAGATGCTGTTATGTGTAATGAAGTGTGAAGATGACAAGACAGATAAACCAGAGGCTTTTCAGCTTGATCGCATCCTCCACTGCACATTACAGGTTTTGTTCTCCAGACACAAATGCTACCTTGGAACTGAAGTTACACGAGATAAGCATACACAAGTAAGTATAACAGAGAGCTTTATTCAGTTACCTTTCTATTCATGAGTCGAGATGAATTAATTGCATATGGAATAAGCACAGAAACAGAAGTTTATCTTCTTTCATATGTTAGCTGGAAGGACTGCTTCTGATGATGAACTAGTAAACTAGATTAACACTGATTGCTTTTAGTACTTTATTACTTGACTGGTACATATAGTGCTATATTTTAGAATTGCTAGTTGTATCATAACAACATTTTTATAGCTTCCTGCTATTAAATGTCTTTAAAGCTATATGTAGAATGATTACTTCCTATGGTATATATTAGTTCTAAAAACTGTGATATGAATGATAAGTGGATGGACTTTTGAAAATCTGAACTACAAGATTCTGTCAGAGAGGCTAGATGAGACTAAACAAAAATTTACAAGTTGTATTGCTACTAGTGGAAAAAATAGAAAAAATAAGTAGCTTCTATTAAATTAGTTTCTTCTCTCTGCTGCAAAAACACAGCATTGATGCAGAACTTACTAGCAGTGTTTTGTTAAAGCCAGTGGAGGGCAGGCTTGAACTGGAAGCTATTTTGGTTACTCTCAACTACACGAATTTAGAGTACCAGATAATCCATCGAGCTCAATGCTGATGACAGTCTCAGCAGTCTTCTACTATTCTGATTATACTTGTGCAGTATAAAAGCTTCTTCATAATTGCTGCTTTGAGAAAATGAGTGTTTTGCTATGTCACAGTAAGAACAGTGAATGTTTAAATAAAGATGCTAATGTGGAAGTGAATGAGTCAGTGTGTTAACAACTGCATGTTATTCAAAGGAGAAAATCCACAGTGCTTAATAATTTATCATATATAACTTAAAACACTTTTTAAAAACTAGTGAATATTATTGTGCCCGTTTTATAGAAATGGAGGAGTAGAGTTAGACTGGTAAGTTGTCTATCTCGATGACCTGCAGAGACAAGAACAAAACTCAGATTTTTGAGATCTAGGCCAATATTTGAGAATATATTTTGCATAAATAACCTATGATAGACCTGACTGTCACACATGTTATAGAAATGATGACTAGCAGCCCAAATTGCTGCATCTGAGAAGCTTACACCAGTGAAATAGATGAGGCCATAGAGCTCAGGAAACTGCTGCCTAGTCCTGTTCAGAAATGAGAATATTCTCCTCACCCCAAAAAGTTTGGTGAGCATTAGATCAGATGACCAAGGATCTTTCTTAAAGTAGCGTTTTATTATGAAAGCAAATATTCTGTCCTGTGTGTATTTGTCATTCTTTAAATAAAACTCTTCTCAAGGAATGAAAAACCTCTCTTTGTAGACCTTTAAAACTATTCCGATCACAATAGGAAGTGTAGGATTAACAAATCAATTTGCATGTAGGCGAAGGATTAAGATCCCCTAATAGACTGTTCTCTCTTCCCCTCATCTTTAATTACTGGGATGTCAAATGACAACAGGAACATTAGGCTTCTTGCAAATGGAAAGGCACCAAGGCCACCTTATTTACTGTACTTATTGTCAGTAGCACTCATGGGATGCATGTGACTCATCATTAAATACCCTCCTTTATTGACGTGAATTTGAATACCTAAATATAGCTACTGTAATTCTGTTTTATAATATATTCTGTTTTCTTTCTATATACTTTATGAGTTCTGTACATTCTAACAGCTTTAAAATTATAAAAAATACTATAATTTTTATTCATAAGCTCTAGTCTAACTTTCTGTTTCTATGAAAGACCAGAGTTATATTGTTATACATGAATAGCAAGACTTCCATGCTGATCTTTCTTATGCCAGTTTTAGCTGTTGTATCTTCCCCAGCTCTTGTACCCACCTCTCCCTTTTATTTACTCACAGGCAAGATTTCATGGAGTGCGTCTGACACTGGTGCACTAGTTGCATCCAAAGAAGACAGTACGTTTGACTGGGTTGTGCCTACCTTGCTGTTGTCCTGTCTACCTCATTCTCAGTACAAGGCAAGTCTTAGGAGATTAAGGAAACATTTGCCAAAACAATAAGGAGAGAGAAAGACGGAGAGAGAAAGACAGAGAGAGAGTGAAAAGGGAGATTTTTCTCCAATGTGGAAGGCCTAGTACTGTGATGCTGCGTATCAGATTCCACGCTCCAAAAGCATAGAGACACTAGTAATTCATGTGTTTTTTTTCAATCCATTTATTAATTTATTTTTCCTGCACTTGCTCTGAGAAATAGGTTAAACAGTGTAGATGGAACACTATCTGACTTTTAATGTCTTTTTAATGTAGTCATCTTCAACTGGTTTAATATCAACCATGGTCTAATTTTCAAATCATTTTCTTTGTCATACAAGTCCAAAGTTGTAATTTCTATGTAACCAAGAACTGTGTTCTGGAATCCAATAATGAATCTACAGTTTTAGAAAACTGTAGTAGAGATATTAAGGCAAGTAGAGATGGGAATGTGCATAAGCACCACAAGGAGCAGTAGAATAGTTAGCTAAAAGAATGGCCTGTGCTGGTAACAGAGGAGACCATTTCTAGCAATAAATTGAGGAACTGTTCTGCTTATGTCAAGACCAACAGATGTGTGCTGTGAAAAGGTCACGACACATATGACCTGTCAGCAACAGACTCTGTTTCCAGGCACCAGGAGGATGGCAGAAAGGTTGCAGCACGCCAGATGGGCCTTGCCTTTCCTGTTAGCCAGGAAAAATCGTAAAATCACACACTGAAAATGAGGGAAAACAGATGACAGGTATGAGTGAACAAATTCAGTGAGTGTGAGTCAAATCAGCTTGCTTAGGTAAAGATTTTGCAGTTACCTACCCATGAGATCTGGCAGTGAATGTTGTCACGCCAGTTTCTGTACATGTTTTGGTCATGTCCCTTGGTTACACTGTTGAACAGCCACTCATATAGAGATCTGAATCATAATACTCCCATAGAAGGATGAGATTTTCATGACTTGATCCATTCTTCTAACTTACATTAATTTCTAGCTGTGGCATAATAAAACTGTGTGGAAGTCTATATCTAAGTAGATCATTTCATTGTCTCCCAAAATTTTTCTAATTGTCTGTTTTGCTTTAAAAAGAGTGACTTTGTACAGCATCTGTTTCTGTGAGATTAAAGCTTCTTTGAGAACCACAATGTACTACTGTAGTAAGATAGTCATAAAATAATCATGTTACTTCTAAAGAACAGTTATTTCATGAAAAAAAAACACAAGAAAACCGAAGAATTGGAGGGAAATGTGAATGTGAATGTGTCATGATCTTTGACCAGAGTTCGTACCGAGACCTCTAAATAACATGGCTAGGGCAGCAACTGCCTTTTAAGTTTCCCAGCTAAAAGCTGACAGAGAAACAAATATTTGTCCTTTGCTCTCCTGGCAGTAACCTTAAAAGAAGTTACATACTCTATAACTCATTCTCCTGAACTAGGTGCCTGGAAGCCAGTGGGACTCGCAACCTTGCAGTGTCTCAAGTGTCATGAAGGCCGCCCTGCAGGAGGACTGAACATCAGATGCTACCTAGGAGCCAGCTTTGTTTCATCTTGGACACTAATCACAGAAAGAGCTTAGGAGTGTCATTCTAGACAGTTACGTATTCTTTCAAATTTAGCCTGGGCTTTTGCAAAGGGCAGAAAGGCTGTTGGCAGTTTGGCAGCCGGTTGGCCCCCACTGTCCCCAGAACCCAAGTGTTCCTGGGCAGCACAGATCAGCCACGACCAGTACCGCGGCCCCTGCCGCGTGGCAGACTGTCCTGCGGCAGCTGAAGAGCAACGGGGCGGCTGCTGAGGAATCCGTGCTGCCTAGGAACTGATGCCAGGCAGTGTTAACCAAAAGCCTGATAAATGTGAAAGCTTTCAAATACAAATTAAGTTTGAGGCTAAACACTCAAATGCTTTGCTATTGACATCAGATTTGAATGCTGTACCCAAGTAAATGGCTTAAACCCAGAACGATCTCAAAATTGTCTTTTCTGGAACTGCTCTAGGTCTGCAGAGATCAAAACGAACAGCAGAATTTCGCTCGCTGTCTGTTGCTTTTCAGTGAATGTTAGAAGACTTGCTAAGCTTATGCCGTGATACCTATTTATTTGGTGCATATTTTATCTCAAAAGGTAAAGTAGGATACAAAAGCGCTGGAAGAGCGTGGCTTGCCAAGAAGTATGTGTGCCAGAAACTGTGCATTATAGATGGGGGGTGAGGACGGAGGGAGAGGGGCCGCCTGGCCCAAGTGTCCACAGAAGCGGCCCCTCTGCCTGTCCCCGGCCGAGGACTGGCTCCTGGGCTCCTGCAACCACCACACGAGTTTGTGCGCTGCTTTGCCAGGTAAAGCAGGTTATAGCAGCCCAGCACAGAGAAGAATCTGCTTCCTAGATCTTCACCAAAGATGAAGAGTCTTAATTCAGGCGTTGCTAATTTCCAGAGCCTGGTAATTACATTGTTAAAGTTTAATGGAGTGGTGAAAGCAGCCAAGCACTCACAGCCGTGCACATGTGCTCACTCTCAGTTGTGCGTGATCTCCCTAACATCTGCAGTAGGTAGCAAGGCAAAAACGAGGAGTTGGGGTGAGAGATGTTGCATAGGCAACTATCGAAATGGATAGATCTAATCCATCTGTGTAACAGCATAGAAAAGAGGATTGTTTAAAAACAAGCAAACACGTGTGACAAACCTTGTCAATTTCCTGAGAGCTTCAGAAAACATCCAGCTGGTCCAGATAGCATCTTGCGAGTAAAGCTCAGAACTGGCAAAAGTTATAGAAGCACATGCTAGGGAAAGGGTTGGAGGGGTTCGGGGTTTCACTCACAGTCGTGGAAGGGGTCCTTTATCACGTGCTGATATCTACAGGTTAAGTATATTTTGTAAAAGCTACCTGCAAGAGATGCATCTGAGAGAAGCTAATTGAAAGACAGGTGCCACTTAACAATTCTGTTTTGAAGCTCATGAGAAACTGCAAAAAAAAACCCAAAAAACTCATGGGCAGATCTCTGATCACAGGGGTAACAGGATCAAGAATTCAGTTACATTTGCAGACCCCTCGGGGAGTTGACAGGACTGGCCAGATGATGGAACAAGAGGTGCTACAGATGAGCAGCACAACAAATTTATGTTATTCGGGGAGAATTATCTAATAGGTGAAATATATCTGAGTGGTGGGTGCAGCTAAGAACTGCTAAACTCACAAAACATTTTTCAGGAACTATTTTCCATCCAAAAAATGGTGTCAATATCAACCCATTCAATAGGAAAAGCTCTGATTTCAAAAACATTTTTAAGGAAGAATGTTTTAGTATTAAAGCAGTGCATGTTGCACTTATGTTTCGAAATTATGCAAATTTAATTGCAGTGTTGGTATGGCAGTAATTTTTATTTCCTTTCAAACACTTTATATAGAGCATACACAGAGACTATTGAAAAGATACACACTTGTGTTGCTGACAATTTTTCTTGCAAAAGTCCCAGTAAAGAATAAAATGATTCAAACTGCTGGCATTTCTGCAGGAGAGAAGTTCATGTTTTCCAGAAGCCCTGTATGGAAGGTGAATGTTTCTCAGATGCATCTTCTCAGGCAGCATCATGATCGGTCCTGACAAGCAAAATACAAACCATAAGAAAGAGCAGCGATGGTCGGCAGGAAGACTCTGGTCCGTGGCTGTGCCGGTGAGAAGAAACTGCAGTTACTGAGTCCGTGTCTTGACATCAAAACTACAGAATACCTGTAGCTGGTGGGAGTCTCATCCCTCTGAAGCAAGGGCCAAACCACAGTCAGGAATTGGAGTTTCTTGCCTGATAGCAACAGTTTCGCTAATGGGCAAAACCAGAATTAAACATACACATAAACATAAACAAGATACACAGTCTGGTAAACTGGACAAATACTGGCCTTGCTGTCATCACAAACCCCCACACTTCTGAGCAACTTGTTTATATTGAAGCAAAACCGGAGGATGCAATCAGTCTGTGCTGGAAAACACCTCCCTTCTACAGTTAGGCTGGGTAGCAGCATTAAGCCTGTCTCGCTGCCTTGCAGTTTTGCCATCCATACTGGGTGTTTAATGTTGTGTTCTGGTTTATTCTCATTCTGCCTGGGTGAAAAGTGCTTACACAGGGGAAATTTAGAGGAAAATCTGATAATATATTCTAGTGTTTCTTCTTTATTGTCCTTTTAAAATATTCTAGTAGCTGCTCCATTATCTCTAGTTCACAGCGTCTGTAAATTGCTGCCTCAGGCTGTGTCGTTGCAGAAATTGGCCTCTCAGGTTTAGAGCCTTGTCTTCATTCTCACACACACTTGTCATAGCTCTATCTCCACAGACCAGTCCTCTGGCCCGAGAATGCATCAGGAGCCGAAGAGGAATTACTTCTGTGGAACACTAAAAGGGCACATTTGAAACATTTAGTTGCTAAGCAGCATTTTATTTCAGACACAAACATATTACCAAAGAGAGAACAAGCTTGTGAGAAAAGCAGCCCTTCAAATCATTTTGCCTGTTTTTCAGCAGGCAACAAAAATTGCAAAGATAAGAGATTAAAAGTTGCCAATTTCCGGATAACTAAAGAAATCGGTTCAGTTTGGCATGGCTCTGTTTAGATAAAACAAGTACACAGGAGAAATGCAGTTGGCAACAGCTCTTTTCCCAGTAATTCTGCTCCTGTTCCTAGCGGTTATTCCTGACGCTTCATGTGTTTTCTTTTACAGTAAGTAGCAATATTAAAAAAAAAAAAAAAAAGATTTTACACACTATATGGTAGATTCTGGTAGGACATCAAGCCTAATTGCAACCTCTACACTTTGGATGAGGGCTACTTTTATGTAACACTGAAAACCAGTCCTGTAATGTATTTAGCACTGAGCTATAGAGTTTTCAGTGATCAATAACTTGACACATTATTGTTATAGAAGAGCAAGTGACATATGGCCAAATACCTCCATGGTATAATTAACGAATAATTTAAAACCAAGGAAAGATAAGTCTAGCATTAAATTAGCTAGACTTCTTTTTAACTGGGAGGCGGTTGAGTACTCAATATACTTTTGGTAGATTTTGTTCTCCACAAACATAATTACTGTAATTAATACAGATCAAGCATGACAGCAAAGCTAGCATTTACCAATACTGTAGTATATAAAATGTGGGGACTTACTGGTTTTATTAATCAGCCAACCAACACTTCCCTTTCATTATGCATTACTCAGTCAACAACTTCATTAGTCAACAGCCACTTACAGTACTTAGCAGAAGGACCAAAATTTTCATGAGGTCCCACATCATTTTGTTCAGTTGATTCTATCACTGTCTACATAATGGAAAAAAAGAGAACATTTCCCCAAGAAATAAAAATCAGGATGAGTTCAGTTCCTTCAGCTTATGTGTCCACCTGCCATCAGGTTCAGAGGTGTGTGAAAAGTGATATCTGGTGTTGTGTGTTGGCTCTTGAGGGAGAGACAGTATTTTTGTCATACGCTGTTCCTGGGGACATTAGTCCATACGAAACAGACTGTGTGAGCACCCTGACTCTTTTTTTTTTCTGTTTTCCAAATGAAAGCCTGCTGTTGTAGACGCTCAGTATTGTATGTGACTTGACATTTTGACCTGCATGTAGTATAGCCTGCGAGAGGTGACTTTGACAAGTCTGAGAGTTTATGCTAGGTAAAAACTTGCCCACTGTCTGAAGTGTTTCAGAGAACTTCAACAAATGCAGTCAAGTTGGATCACTATGAAGCACCTTCCTTCTGACCAACTTGAGATGGAGTCACAAGGGCTGTAGCCCTTCCATGCTTCGCGTCGTGCATCCGTGTAAGGAAAGCCACCAAAATGAAAGTTTAATGCACGTACTTGCTTACTGCGCAGCACAGCAAAAGGAAAAAATGGATGCTTCCATTAGGCTCGGCTGAAGCCTCAAGGAAATTTAATCTGTTGTGATAATTGAAAGCTCAAAGGAGATTAGTCACTGACCTTGTGCTTCTCTGCTTTGTTGTTCTTAGTATAGGAGTCCACTGTACCCAAACCACATACCATGGCATCTGAATTAACCTACGGAGGTTGCTCTGGTGTCAGTGGTGGAGAATGATAGATTTAGACTGTAGACCACACAGGACTGCCTGACCTTTCGCTATCAATACGGAGAAGCAGTCGTGACTCTAGCTGCAGGGTCGTTTCCTTCCCATACCTTTTGCTTTGGCCTTGGAAGGTACCTTGCTATGTCCTTGTTCTGCCCGGCCAAGGAATGGCAATGTCAACCTTCAGAGCCAGGGAAAAACATTTTTTATGGTTGGTTTTATGGTTGTATGGTCATCTGGAACCCCCTTTCCTGCCTCTTCCCCTGTGCTCTCTTCCCTCCCTGTCAGTATCTCTCGCAGCCTCTCTCACTCTCTAGCTAAGGAATCTTAACGTGTATTTTAATTTACTCTGCAGAAGTGGAAATCAGCTTTGTCCTCTGGTAATGCAGTCTGCCCCAAGTCCAAGGACTTTTTGATCCCGCTAGATTTCACGCTGACCTTCGCATCGGGCCTTTATAAGGCGAGATCTGACCCAAAGCCCCTGCTCTCGCTCTTCCCCGGCTCTCCGAGACAGCCGCCTCCTGGCTGTTGCGTTCTCTGGCTTCTCTCAACATCCCTGTTTCCTGCAGGTCAAGAGGCAGGTCAGCAGCAGCCTGCTGGCTGCCCCTGGGAGAAAGCAAACTCTGTTCAGCCTCAAAATGTGAAGTGTTTCCCGCATTTGTTAGTGAGCTGCGTAACAGCACTCGGGATCCTCTCCGAGGAGACAGCGATACCGGATTCAGGTGGAGGGAAGGAAGGAGCAGGAAGGAGCACCTGCCTGAGGGGAAGTTGCCCACCTTTATAGTGCAGGCAGCAGCAATGGGAGGAAAGTTCTGCTCCAAATGCTCTAGTAAGCTCCTGGCCCTGTAGTCTCATTTTGCTCGGGCTGTTTATTCATCCGGGGCTGCCCACAGAAACCAACAGACGCTGAGGAAGTGCACTGGACATTTCGAACTGCTTTTAAAGCCTCAGTTCCATTCTCCCGTTCACCTTGTTTCCCACTGCTGAGTACAAAATGTGCTTGCCACAGTGTGTTCCTTTCTTCAAACATGAAACAAAACTATCCCTCAGCACTTGTACTTTACAATGCCCACTCTTATTAGAGTAGGAAGGAATAATTACAGGGGCTATGAATTTGTTACGGATTGTCAAGGCTTATTAAAGCTATTCAGTGTCTCAAAATAGAATAATGATTCTATACCCAGGGCACTGTTTTTCTGCCTTAAATTAAATTATGTCATCAAATGCTTTATAAGTGGATCCACCTAGCGACTAATTTTCATAGCATTAAGAAGTTACTCAACTCACAGAATGCTCCAAAACTCTTTGTGCTCATAGGCCTCAGAGGGTTTTTTTTGTCTGATACTGCTCTCAGTGCATGAAAACACTCTGTCATTCACTGGGAACAGAGCTGATTGATAAGATGATGCTATGGCAGCTACACGGTAGGCCAGGGTTCAAGAAAAGGACGGATCGTGCGCTATGAGATCTTAGAGAACTGCATTGGCCAGAATCTTTTTCTTCAAGTCGTTTGTCCGTATGCACATTTTACTTTGGGCAACATCAAAGCAGTGGATTAGTCTATTTAGAAGTAGGTTCTGCTACTTCTGCAGCTGAAACCCTGCTTGGGCCTGATACGGGCTGAGGCTCCTGACTCTGTCCCTCCAGCCGGCCTGTTTAGAGACGCATCCGGCCTCCTGCGTCGGTGGCCTCCGTAGCGGCCCGTCCACACGCAGGCAGGACGCCTCTACAATGTCAGGCTGGAGACTGTGTGTCCCCTGTCCTCAGCGCTGCAGCCGCACGCACAACGTGCTGCAGTACTGCCCAGCCTTACCCCGGGGCGTTGCAGCGCGCTGGAGCAGCACCAGCAATCCCGGCTCAAGCAAACACCAAAGAAGCAACGAAAATCTATCTCTCGTCTTCACTGAGCACTTGAACACCCGATACGCGTTCAGGTTTGTGCTAGATTCAAGGACAGCAATTTGTAGCTTGGTTTCCTATGTTAGTCACAAGAAGATTTAAGTTTTCACGGCTAATTGAAAAATTTTAAAGATATAAATTTGACAGAGTATGCAGGGTAGACAAGAAGCTGAGTAGCTATGAACCAAGTCTCAGATTTGTCAAGGGATTCAGCTGAAGCACCTATAATGATGCCTCAGTGATCTTGCTGACACTTTAAAACCACGAAGCTGTGAAAGATCTTGTGTACTTTAAAGGGGGCTTCTGCAGTGAGAATGGTAGAAACAGGAACGCGATAAAGGGATTGTGCTCTGGTTCCTGCCTTCTTCCCTGGTTCAGACATTTAGAAAGGCAGCTATTTCATGTTTATTCAGATAATCCAAACAGATTCTGCTTAAATTGTAGCTCCTAGCATCTGTGCTGAATCATTCTTTGGAAGTGTCTGTCTCTCTATTCAATATACAGGGAGCTGAAATGAGTAGCTTAGAGCTTAACCACATATTTTAAAAACAGCATCATAGGTCATCAGATTGTCCAGATTTTGTCAGATCCAACCACCTCTCCTATAGTTCTACAACCTCCATGCTTTGACCGAAGAGGAAGCTATGCCCATAGATAAAGACAATCTATATCTTTATACGGATATTATTTCAGCAAGTCACTGTTCCTACTTCAAGAGGAATCAAAGATGGTGATATTCAAATTTCATGGTGATATTCAAATTGCATGGGTGAGCAAAGTATCTTCTCTGTGCAAACACTGAACATTTGCTCACTCTTTGGTTCCGTATTTGCAATACAGCAGTATGGGAAAACCCCAACGAAATTGAAGACTTCCTTGTGCCAGTGTTTGACACAGTTGACTTTGCTGTGCAGAGCTGAGGTAAAAAGCTGGTATTTCTTCTCACTCCCTCAGAAATCTCTCTGTTTAAAACTAGAAAATTCTATCATTAAAATCTGGACCAAGAAAGTATAGATGAAGGGCTGCCTGTGTTAGTCAGCATTAATGACAGCAACAGTTCTGTGTGACTCAGTCCAGCTTCCACCCTCTGCACGTCTTTCTGCCGCGCTGGATTTCAGGAGCTAATGACTCAAACGCCTCGCAGCAGCGGCTTCTTGTCACACAGCGAGCTCCAAAAGCGTTTTCCCCCTCTCCTGAAAGGGCCAGAAGCAGCCTGAAGTATCCGGCTGCTGCTGGTCCTGAGAGGATGTGTATATTGAAGTCATCTTTAATGTAAACACAATAAATAACCAGCACAAGCTGAATGCACACGGAGCTTGTAGAAACAACTGTCATTCCCATATCTGTTTCCTAACTGCTTGTATTACCTTCAGCCATCCCTCTCAGCATGGGCTGCCTAGCAAATGGGCTCTTGGTACAGTCTCTTTTGTTCACTGCAACAGTAAATCTTACATGCTCCCTGGTCCCCCATAGGAGCAAGTCCAGTTTGTGCAAGTCAGAAAGCAAAATCCTTGCTGTGTTCAAGGGAAATGTTAAAAAATCTGATATCTGCTTTTTCACCCATCCATATGAAAGAGATGGCTTTGCCCGTTCAAAAGGGCAGCCTTAGTTTAGCTTTAGCTTTTAACAGTCTCCCCTAGCATCCTTGTTGACAACACGCTGATGGAAGCAGGGGCACATGAGCAAGGAGAGCAGCGGGATGAGTGACCTGCCACGCTCAGAGCAGCAGCACAAAGTCCAGCCGGACATGAGGCCTTCGTGGTGGATCCCAGAGGTATCTGGAGCAGGAGCCTGGAGACATCGCGGAGACTGCAGCTTTGGAGATGCTCAGAACCTGCCAAGACCCAGTCCTGAGCAAGCTGCGGGCCCTAGTGGACTAGGCCATGTCCAGATGCATCTTCCACCATCACCCCTCTTTGATTCCATGCAAAGGGAACCCTAGCATTCTTCCCATAATGTCGAAGGTGAGGGCACAGCTTGCTTCTCTCCTGGACAACACAGAGAAAACCACTTACAGAGCCAGTAGTAAAACCCTAGGAGGGAGTCAGTATTTCATCAGACTGCTTCACTACATTATTCACACAAAAGTAGTTTTTGCAGCTGTCCTTGTAGACACGTCAAACACTGTCAAAACTGCTGCACGGGAGAGCTAATGAAGACATAGTGCAGATTACTGCTGTGTAAACTATCAAAATAAAATTACTGTTATATTAAGGCCATCAGGACAACTATCACCATTACACAAGCAGTGGTGCACGACAGTCCCCTTCTGCCCTCAGCCTGCCTCTAACTCAGCTGCTTAGAGATACCCGGGACCAGTAAGTGCTTCTTGGCCGTGAGGTTTAGTCACGGTGTCTCAGTTGGGGTGGCTGCACTAGAAGAGCTGTGAGGAACACGCGTTTCCAGCGCTTTAAGTCGCGCGGGCAGCCGCCAGTGCCTCCTGGGGCTACGACGAAAGCTGGATGAGTGCGCTGCTACCTAACGTGTCCCGGCAAAGCCTCTAAAAGGGAGGCAGAGTTTGCTGCTGTACAAACGACTCACAGAACTGTCCAACTTCAAAAAATCCAGTTTATTTCATTAGCCAAAGTATTAAACACAAAACTACACAAGTTTGTAGTTTATACACCGGGAATGTAAGTCCTCATGTACAATTAAGAACAGGTTTTACTCTGTAAAAAAAGTGAAGTCCTGCATTACTAAAGCCAGGTGTCACACAACTCACTGAAACTCAGGCTCCCGCGTGGAGACCAACGAACAGAGACCGATGCAGCTCTTTCAGAGACCTCGGTGAATGTTAAGAAACACACACAACTATTCAACTGTCTTGGAAGTATAATTATACAAATACAAAAGGCAATATATTATGCATCTATATATAGCATTGTAAGCCTCAAACATTGACAGAAAATATCAGATAATTCAGTTAGAATTTTCTAATTTCAGAGGAGTCTGAAGAGACCTTCTTAGATGGCGAGAAATAGGGCTAAAATATTTCTGTACTTTTCAAATCTGTTGGGTATCAAAGGATATCTTTCCCCCTCAGAAAAGCCATGGCAGCCCCATAGGAAGCAGTGAGAAGTCGAGCGCTCTGCACAAACGTCACAGACTCTCAGAATGAAAGCAGCTCTGCTCAGCTCTCAATACAGTTTTGCTAACAGCGCTGTTCGAAGCCATCGCTGTGAACAGTTCTCTTTGATTTAAAACAGTAGGTCAGTTTTAAATGTCAGCATTAAACAGCTTCTTTTATTACAATTTGAGATGATTCACCCCTATTTAATTTTTTTTCCTGCAGAATGTTGCAACTAAGTACAACATTTGGAACGTACTTATCACGACTACCTACTGTGGGGTAGAGTAGAATACGTAATGTCTTCAGACAATTTCCTTACCCCTTTAAAAGGTCTCTGCTTACACATTTTTCATTAATCAGTCTAAAATGAACAGAAAATGTTCAAAACTCAAGAGCTTCAAAATTTTAAACATAGCAGGAAAGAATTGCTAGTGCTGCTTCCCTTCCCACCTCCACTCCAACCCTGCGCTAGAACCAGCACAACACTCAATGCCTGGAACTTGATAGACAAAATAATTCTGGCCTCCCCTAGCCTCCTCCTCACCTCTTTCCCTTTCTTAAAAAAACACAAAAGTGAAAGAAAAGACAGTTGAGAGTTCACTGCTTACAGCAGCAAAGAAATTCTTGGGACTTGATTTGTATTGACATGGGATGTCAGTTCACAGAAAAATCCTCATTGAATAAGCTGATCCAGAGAGGGATGTACACACATTTACATCGTCACACACACACGGAAGTAGCAGCCCTTTAGTACCAAGAAACTTTCCTTTTATCACTTTATGAAAAGGTATGAAGCCTCATGCAATTTCTGTTATCATTTTGGATTCAAGCCAGACCAAGATTCATTATTTGAGTAATGAAATTTATAAAGGAAGGAAAAGCTAACTGTACTTTAACACTGTCTGACTTGAAGCCAAAAGCATTGTAAACATTATGTTACATCTCTATTCTATGGCATTTTTGATGTGTCAGAAAGCTAGTGATTAATAAAGTGGCTAGATCTTCCAAGTTTAAAAAACATCTTTTATACCAACACCCAGTCTGAAAGTGTCTACTGTGGAGACATGTTTTTTAAAAAAAACTACTTAAAAATAATAGTTCCTTAACATTAGTTCATGATTAATACTGTCACAAATTTTATTTTTTACTCTTATTTCAGTAAAGTTACTGAACTTATTTCAGTAAGTTACTGTAAGGTATTTTAAAGTGTTCTTACATTCATTACTGCAAGAGCAGATCAGGAGGCAGCTTTAAGTTCTGCAGGCCATTTCCTCATAACATTTGAAACAAACCAAGGAAATGAAAAGCTCTACACTCAGAACAACCTCGAGTAGGTTATTAGTAATGTCTGCTAATGGCTGCCTGAAACTCTTCCCTTGCCTGTGGTCAGGAATGTTCCGGAGACCACTTAATCTATTTGCAGTAACAACTTGTTTAACACCATTAATTACACCTTCTCATCCCTGTTCATTACCTAAGAGGCTACAGGCCCTTGGTATAATAGCTGCTTAAGTTACTTGTGCTTCTTTTTAAATAAAAAAGGAACACATGAAATTACCCCCAGGTAAATAAGAAAGTTGACTAAAGTTTGTCTGTTTGCTCTGTTACAAGGCTTTTCTTTTTTATATTCCTGACAATAAGGGAATGCTACCCGCAGAAATCCAGTCACATTAGGAATGACCCAGCAGTACACGTTCCTGCTGTTTCTCTACTCAGCACACGGTCCGAGGGCTTTTCTCGGCTGATGCTTCTCCAGGCGTCTGCATACACAGTTTTAGTGCTGATTTTCAGTTACAATCACAAGGTTGCAGAAGCTAGTAACAAACAAGGTCACACAACACAAAGGCTGGAAGTTAAGAAACCTTGAAGAGCCTTATATTTTAGAATTTCAAATTAGGAAAGTAACAGGGACTGGAGATTAGCAGTTGCAGTTCTAGTTATATTCACGCTGTCCTCTCCCTTTGTGCCTGCAAGCTCCTGGAAGCACCCGTCCTTTGGCGGGATTCTCTTCGCAGTCTCAAGGAATAAGTGCGTGTTAAAACACATTCACACTGCACTGAATCAAGCAAATCAGGAAAGAGTTCATCTTATTTCTACATGATACCGTTACAAAAGCACATTTATACTCCATAAATAGGAATATTGATGACTGACTCTTTGCTAAGTAGCTTTGTGCCCACTGTTTTAAGAAATAGACATTACTGGCAGCCCCAGAAGTGACTATTACAGCTACTGATAAGAATTCCCAGTCACAAGCACTGCTGCTGTGTGACTACTGGCCCACTTTCAGAGGTGTGTGTATATAAATCTATAATGCACCTATAACGGAGACTCACGTTATACCAAAGTATGAGTATTGCCATGTGTACTAACTACTGTTTCAAAAGCTGCCATAACAAACACTGAAGTTCTAAACTTACATATAAGTGCAGCTTTCTTATGACTAACACAAGGAACTTACTGCAACACTGTTCTGAAGCTTCATGCCCATGCCACAGGGCTCCTACTAAACCACCTCTGCAGCTCTGCTGATGCTGGCTGGTAGCGCAGAGTGGAGGCTCCCCAAGGGGATCTGTTTGTTCCCGTACAGTGCATCTGGAGAAAGCCACGCATCCTGGTCAGCGGCTAAGCAACCAGTTAAAGCCTGGTAAATTGGTGTTACGTGAAGTTGTAAACAACCAAGGTCATACATACAGTAACGAGGTCAAAGGGGTACTTTCCAAGCTGTTAGAAGTTAATGCAAAATAATTACAGCTATATATTTATTCTTACTGTCAAATGGGAGCAAAATCTGGGGTTTCAGGTTTAAGCATCTTAATATGCTATATATTTCCTTCTTCATGGATAGGACCCACATCAGCATAAACCCCTCAGATTTATTTTGCATATTGGTCAATTTAACAATGTCAATCTGTTGATAAAGTTATGCTGATACTAGGAGGTCGCTGCTGATTGGGTTGTTTACTTGAAATAGGAAGGTCTGTTCTTTCTGCTCCATATATCAGTTTTTCTTCCTGAAGACTACAAGCTGAAAACCTGTTTGCCTCTGTACCAGATATACCACCCCGATTACTTGGAACTGTGACACCACCACTGACCTGTTCAAAGGACTTACTGAAAACAGTAGTGGTAGTTCTGGCCAAACTATGACTGCCAGGTTTAGGCAGAGACTGGCTAGTTGTGAGGGTCAGTCTCTTCAGAGAGATGAGCTCTAAGTTCTCACTCATGGCTCTCTGAGTTTGTTTTCGTGACAAGTGTTCTCTGCAGGTTTCCCCTTCTTTTTCTTTCCCTCCAGCTTTGCTTCCTCCAGATCTTCGTTGGCTCTTCCCTAAAAGGCTCTTGCTGCTGGTGTTGTTGCTGTTTGATAAGGCAGACTGACTTGTAGTAGAAGTAGCCCTAGAGTAAAATCCTTCATCAGTTTCAGATACTTCTATCAGTTCTTCTTGAATTGCTAAATCAGTATTACCTGCATGGTAGAATAAGGGAAAAAAAAAAAAAAAAAGAGCATTTAACTTCTTCACATTTAATGGTTTTATGTATTACTAGATTTCGGTATTTACAAGCATGAAGCTTTAAAGCAACAGAACAAAGAGCAAACAGAAGACCTAACACTTACCTACTAAATTACACTTTGGAATACAATTCATTAGGATATAAATTACAGCAAATAATGCTGCATTCATTCAATCAAGAAGCATGCGCACAATCTCATTTTGTAGTGATTTTGAAAAAAAAATGCAGTCTTGTTAATTCATGCAAGGGATTAGAAAGGTATTAGAAGGTATCACACAAAACTAAAGTGTAAACCTTATTTTAAGCGAGCACTCCTATATACTATTTCACAAAGCTCGTTAATTCTAGAGATATGTGATCAATGCCCCAGAACATGTAACACAGCACCTGCACATTAGCAACCCAGGAATGCGTTAGGACTGAAAGGTCACCTTCTGCATCAGAGGCCCGATGGTACGAGTTGGGTGGGAACTCGATGTAACATGAAAACTCCAGTACACCAAGAAAAGTGAAATTTGGGGAAATATGACATACACAGCAAGATGCTTTTCATGTTTCTTTGGATAGGTTTCTTCATTTCATTGATCACTGGATTGTGTAAACCCAATACGTAGGCTTAATAAACTCAAAATAACGTTGAGCCTCACAGTGTTGTTGCACCAAATTATCTACTTGTAAGTACATCGCCTGTGGTAGACAAATCGGTGTGCAATACATGCAGCTGTTATTACACATGCAAATATATTAACTGCATACTTTAATTCTCCAAACATGCAGTAGTGATCCTTTCAATCAACAGCGGTACCTTAGAGTGCAGCTACAAGTGTTCTGCTAAAACTGCACTCTGCCAGATGAGTTTACTCCATCCTCCATCATTTTTCTTACAGATTTTTGCCTCCTGATTTCTGGTATGCATTTGCTGTCAGCTCTAGGGTCGGGAGCTGTTTCCTGCACACCCTGTAAATGCTGAACATCATTCTCTGCTAGTGCTCTGCTTTTTTCCCCATTCCCGGTTCTCTCTCCAGCCACATTTGTGACACTAATCTCAGGTATGATAAAGTTGCCCAATTCAGTAGCATCATTACCATTCTCTGGTTGTTCTAGAGTTGAAGATGGATAAGAAACAAAAAAAACAAAACAAAAAAAGATGTCTGAAACAAACATGAAAGAAAAGCCCATAGAAATAGATGACTAGAGCATTATGAATTAAACACATGTTCATATATTAATCTCTTATTAATTAGCAACATTAATGAGTATGGAATTTTACTTAATTTTTAAACCATGGAGTTCAGTCTCACAGGTACCAGCCTGCATTGACACATCTGGAGTTCCACTCTGGATCTTTCACTTTGAGGATCATCATAAAACAAATATTCATAGAATTTTGAAAATCAGAACTCTCCATAATTATGACCATCTTCTCTGTATCAACATGCTAACATTGACACAGAAAAATTATTTTTACAATGAAGAGCTATATCGACTTCACTTGTTATCATTTAAGAGCAGAAATTCCATTTTCAGCACATGTGTAGTGTTATACAATTGCAAGCACCATGGTCAGCCTGGCAATTAATACTTGGATCACCAGGCCAGTTCATGAGTGCAAATCCCCTTTCCACCCTCCGTCCCTCATTTCAAAATCATTTAACCAGAAAACAAAGTTATGAAATCTCTCCAGTTATTAAAATTAGGTTGGTCAATAAAAATCTATGGAGTTTTAGTGAAGTGCTTGCCACTACTAATGTTCTAACATAGATACTGATCTTGTCTAATTACCTTAATTTGCAATAAACTTAACTGTGTCACTGTTTAGTAACTGTGTTACTAAATAACTCAGAGGAGAGGAGGGAAACAACATGATTTCTGCAATGGTGGGGAAAAGAAAAAAAAAAAAGGAAATTAAAGTAAAAACAGCATACCATTAGTTCAAAGATTACTCCTTTTTGCTGAGGAAGTCAATAGCAGAAGATATACAAGCGCTATGCCTGGTCAAAGGATTGTTTTAAAAACCTTCCAAGATCCCTGCAAATGTGCCCTCCCTCCAAAAACAAACAAACAAACAAACAAAAAAACTGCTCAGAGCAGTGATGACTGTGCAAGCATAAGAGGTTTGATAACAATGATAACAATGCAGCAGCTCTGTGAGGTCCTGTTAAAACAAATCCCAACCTGAAGATCACTGTCCAAGCCAAGATGAAAATATGTTCAAAAAGGACAAACTCAAGAATGAGGATGGTGGGAAGAAAGATTCTGTGGGAATTCCTAGTATATGCAAGTAACAAGTTACAGTTCTGGAAGCTGTCAGCTTCAGTGTGTTTCAAGTGTCTGCGGGTCTTTTTTTAAAGCACTAGATGTGCATTGGCAGCACGAGCTCTGCACACAGAGCTGCGTTTGGTGACCTGGAGAAGGAAGAGATGCCCTCAGTTACGGGTAGTCACTGCACATCCTCGGGGCAGATGCATGGCACAGCAAGACAAGCAAAGGAGAAGAAAGCTATATGCTGTATGCTATATACTCAGCACGTGCTACATATGTAACCCTATGTAGGTAACAAATGCTAGAGCAACAAATCTGGAAGGAGGGAAAATGAACTAAAAACACAGCTCAGGCTAAAGCTCAAACAAAACACAGTGTTTTAACCAAAACCCAGCTCTTGCACAATGTCGAGGATTAAGGAAGGAATTTTAAGGTTAAAACTAGCAGTTTGGCTTTGCAGATGATGAGAATTTTCAGTAAAGACATTTGATTGCCTGTACGAAAGACATCAATGAAAGGATTTATGATGAGTTTGTTTCTTTATTCTTTTAAAAGAGAGAATCCTCTTTAGAAGAGCAGTGAGGACAGCGGTGTGGGCACACGGTGCCTCCAGCAGACCGCGTCGCTCGGCTCCCTGCCGGCCGCGGGACTGCTCCGTGCAGATAGGCACCTTTGTCCCCCTTGGTGTCAGAAGCATCCCCAGTTTTACCCACAAACTTAAGAATGACAATTTTTTCCAACTATTCAGTTGCTAGTGAAATCTATTTAGCAAGTTGTACTATCCAATGGAAATGGCATTAAAGTAGCTAAAAGAGCAGCAGCTTTAGAAGAGCTCAGCTTCAGACTAGACATCTCTGGAGTGGGGGGGCGAGGGTTACTCTTTTGAGAAAGTGAGATTAATATGCAGTGCTCAAGGCAAGGTAGTAAAAGAGGAAACGCCAAAGGACAGTGCTAAATAGCTAATAGATAAAACTGAATAAATATGTCACCTTGAAAATTGCTACAAATATGGCATAACATTTGAAGAAAAACACTGTTGAAGTCAAGTTCTACATATGTTGTATAGTACAATCAACTTTGGGAAATACTTCATGATTACCAGATGCTAAAAGTCCATTCAAAAGAATTTTCAATCTTAATTACCTTGTTATTATGAGTGCCTCCAAACAAACTGCTCATCTAGATTGTAATTGGATTTTAACAACCACAAGCTCAAGTCATCTTTTCTATAGATATGACATTTGGCATTTTGAATTGTCATCTTTTTTGCTGTGTAATTACCCCAAATCTGCTCATCTTTTTACTCAGTGAGTTATGTCAGAGTACCGGCATTATCTCTATACAGAGGAGTTTTTCCAGTAGCTCTTTTACTGGGCAGCATTAAACAAATTTTATATTAGCAAGGAAAACATTACTACTAGGGCTTGCCTGATTTTTTTTTTTGTCTTTGCTTCCATAAATAACCAGTTATTAAAGTGTTCGTGTGTTACCTACCACATAGTTTTCCCGTTTTTTTCCTCTACTTGTGAATAGAGCCACTCGAGGCTCTGTTTTTAAAATAAGAACACTGCAAACATTGAGGCTGAATCAAAACCACCTTTTTAGGTTTACGATCTAGAAGCAAAAAAATTCAATAGCACAAAATAATTTGTGGATAAGTGGTGGCTAGTATCAACTGCCTCTATAAATCCTATTAAGTCACAAGTAGATGGATCCATTTCGCAAATGACCTTTTCCTTTTCCTACGTCTGTCAGGAAACCAAGTTCACAATAACAACTTGAATTTAGAAAACATCCTTCTGAAGATCAGCTCAAATATAGTGGGGTTATGTACAGGGTTGAGTATGACAATAAGATTAAACACTATGCTGACCTTTTTCCCAAAACAGATTTGATGGAGATTTTTAGCAAGATCTAGTGTCTGTAAATGGAAATATTCTTTAAAAAAAAAATACTAGAAAGAAAGCACTTCTCAGCTGGAAATATGATTAGCCTGTAGTAATCGGTACTGGCTTTTTTTCTTTTAAATCCTCCCTGGAAATGATGGAAAGTGCTGTCCTTGCTCTCTAAGAGTTTTTCTGCTTAATAATGTCTTGGGGTCCATGTAACACAGATGAACCCCAACTGTCACATGCTGTCTCCTCTGGCTCCCTGATCTATTGCAGAACTTGCTTTTTTGAGCCACAAAAATCAACCCACCAAATTCATCTTTCTACGCACCCACGGTCTAGGAGAGATAACTATGATCAGGAGTGACAGGTTTACCATTTCCAATATTCACTTTAGTTCAAAGAAGCATTTGTAAACACAAGCCACATTATTCTCTCTGCGTGCCTAGCCTAAAGTTATTTCCTTCATCAGGAATTACGGGGCATGATGGGAGTTTTCAACTCTGGATAGAATTCATTCAGACTTTAGAAGACCTTTAAGGCATAAAGAGCAATTTTGTTAGTATTTTATAATAAGATTTTTGAAGAGGCAGTCTGAAGTGTTCCAATACATGGAAAACATGCTATTTAAATCAAAATGATTGGTGATCAGTCAGTCAAAAACAACGTGGATTCATGATTCATTTTTAGCCCTTAAACTATCCTGATGTTTCCACAGCCTTCAACTTTACAATTACTCATACAACTTTTTTCTGCCCATTGTGACAACAAGTGATTTTTTCCCCAACTAGACCTTGCGTGCTACCACCGAGGCAAGTCCAGAGTTTTTTTTTTAAATAACCCAAAGAAAGTGTTGACAAGACAGCTCAGTAAAACTCCCTAACCTTCCAAATCTAACATTTCCTAAACACTGACAGATCCTTGCTTAAGTCACACTAGCTAGAACTAGATTACACTACTATTTCTCTTGACTTGACCTACTTTGTATGAGAATACCATAAAACAAACCATTCTCCCCCCATTTCTATGAATTCTCCTCTTGTTCTCATTTCTTTCACATTACTGTTACCTGCTGCAGGGTCCTACCTATTTTAACCTGAATTTCAAATATTACCCTTACATGAAGGCAATAGTAGATCACTGTTTTGCGAAGTTGTTAAAAAACACTCCCAGATTTAGTATTTGTAAAAAAATAATAAAAAAAAAAATAGAAAACTGATTTTTATAAGGATGGCTCCAATATTGATTTGGTAATATTTTTGTATTATTTTTTTTTCTATACTAACAATAGCAAGGGGACACTTGCTTCAACATGCCTCCAATTTGTTTGAATGAGCTAACATTCAGCATCACCAGTCTGTGTCCCCATCACCTAGTTTGAATGAACATTAGAACTACTCAAAAATAGAAGCAGGCAAAACCACCAGCCTTCAGAGGGTGTTTCTGCATTGAAAAGCTGAGCTATCATACAGATTTTTGGCACTTGGCTAGTACATAACATTTAACCTTAGCATTTCATGCCATAGGACCTTCCTCAAGTTAAAGATGCTAATGTTTTAGCTCTTCAGCTGTGTCTGACAGCTTTAGGTGTTTTTAAAATAATCAACTGAAAATGATTTTGGTTAAGTTTCTTTGCCTCTGGGCAGCTTACTATTGGTCCTAGCATGAGTGGGTATTGCTACTACCCATAAAGTCATTTTAAAGTCAATTTCTTCTAGCATGTATATACATAATTTTCTCAACACCTGGCTGAAATACGATTAGATCCTTCATGACAGGGAATTTCATAGTATTTTTCTAATTGTATTGCCTGTTTACTATAAAAGTTCATAGTATGCATTACACAATAAGTTTTTTATGATGCAACTTTAAAATACAGAATATGTTCTAATAGGTTCAGTATAAATATTCACTCACTTCCTTAACCTGTGATCAGAATTACTAGCTCAGGAAAGCAAGCACTGAGAAGTGATCTCTGGTTGATTTGCTGTTCTTCATCTGAAGCAGGTAGAAGTGGAACAGAATATTTCTTTTTGCAGTACATTCAGCACCATCTTTTTTCACTTTTCCACAGACCTGTGTTCAACTTGTTAGAATCGCTTATGTTAATCTGCCCTAAAAATAAAGAATTTATCTGACTATCTTCAAGTCCCAGCTTTAAGTAATTTAAGACAGAAGAGGTTTTGTGGTAAGAATACTAAATATACGGTAAGGTTGAACATCACTATTCAGAAGAAAACAGGAATATAAGCTTCTTTAAAGATTCAGTGATTTTGTAGAATCCCCCTTCAAGAGAAATTAGTTAAAAAAAACAGACACACAGACAAAATCCACAAATATGGTCAAGGAAGAAGAATAGAGAAAATATTTCATTTAAATTGTATAGAGATTTCCATTTATCTGTTAAGAAAATAAACTCCAAACTGACGCTTGCTTACTAGCAGCAGTACAGTATATCTCATTTCATATAGAAGGTTTTATCACTGCACAAAACTGTACTAAAAATCTGAATATTCCCTTTAGAAAAGCAATCTCAGTATAAATAAATTGAATGTACAACATTCACTCACTGACGACATTTTAATTAATAATGAAGACGTGCAAAACCCAAAGTCTCAATATTTTAAACAAGGTTAAAAAGCTCAGAATTCATTGCAAATATATTTCTTACCATGTCTTTTCCATCTATGCCCTCGGATAGACATGCTAGTCACAGCATTTCTTGATATTCTAGATGAAGTAGGTGTAATTTCAACCTGAATGCATCTTGTACCTTCTTTACTAGATTTCATGGCACCCTGAGGCAGTGAAGCTTTTATTGCATTAGCAACCTAGAAAAGAATAAATGCAGGTAAGTTCTTAACAAGAAGATTAAAATTTTAGGAGAAGAATTATATAAGAGAATGTTTTTTACTCAGTAAGACTATATAATTCTGGTGTAAGCTCAACCACTAAAATTTTGCAGAGGCTGCAGAGCAAACAAACAAACTCCATAGGCTTTCTGGGCTTTAGGTGTCTGGTATGACATTGCATGAGGGTATGTGCTCATTAGAAGAATTCACTGTTCTAAAAATTCTCTTCAAAGTTGAAATACAGCACCTACCAGCAGAGGTTCTGGATACAGTTCCAGCTGTGCTCTATACAAAATGTCATCCATTGCTTTACGAGCCAGATCCCATTCTCCATTATAACTACAAAAATAAGTTTATACAAAAAATTAGCCCTTTTCAATTGATGATCCTTCTTGATCACACGACATCCTTAGATTTAGTATTCCTTAAGCTTAGAAGTTAAACTAATTATTGTCCATCTTGACTGCTATCAAGAAAACTTGTTCTGAAGATGTATCTAAGGAGGTACAACTTGTTTTCATTGATTACCCTGAGAAATTTTAGAAGTGATAAAGTTATTGATCAGCTTAGTCACGACATTTGCTGAACTTCACATGAGATAGTTCTAATTTTAGCAACACAGAAATATTTAGAAACTGTAGTAGCCTTAACGTTCATTTCAGTTAAGAGAGCTTCATGTGCCAATATGACTATCAAAAGGTGAACAACATCAGCAATAGTAATATTTTTCCCCCATTAAGTAAACTGATCTCAAAGCTATGCATAGAGCAATATAGGCAATAGTTTACAGCTGAAAGAGATTATACACAGACTTCCATATCATCAGTTACACCCAATATCTACTATTCCATCCCTTTTTCTCCAATATTACACAAGTTAGTTCTGCAACTGGTTAACTGATGTATATTCTCTTCTTGATGACTGTACTACCAGACAAGCTCCTATTCACTAGGAAATAAATGCCTTGAAAGGTTGCATGCCTACATGAACGCACAAACTAGGCTGGCATTTTCATTTGGTAAGTATATATATAGAAAAAACACTCACAAGGCATAATAAATCCCTGTTAGCATTTGCACCATAAATTCAGAAGAAACTGGTATCCTGCTGTTTACTCCCTTGTACTTTCTCACTTGTTGGCGAGGATATCCACAGACACAGATCCTAAACAAATCATGCATTTGTCATTAGTAAATAGTGTAGAACCACCTTCATAAAGAACATTACAGAGCTAAGTGTTTAATATACATTTTAACTACAACAGACCCACAGTACCCAGCAACAAATCTGTGCTGAGCTGCAGTAGGGAAGAAGGATATGCTCTCTACGGACAGAATTCAAAGCCTTCGAAACACAACAGACAGGAGACAATCTTGTCCCTCATGCCACTTTTATACTGCAATTGAACATGAAAAAAGTTGGCAGGAAATAATTCTGAATTAAAACCACTTGCTACTAAACAGGAGGGAAAAAAAAAAAAAAAAAAAAAAAGGAAAAAAGAAAAAGCTACAATCAATGAACAAACCCAAAAAAACAAACACCCACTACCACACACACACACACATATCACTCACACACATATTTGGGGAAATGAAAGTAGACTATCAATTAATCATAGAGAAATAACTCTATCATTCCATATAAAACAAAGTTGCAGACGAGTTTCAAAGGAAAGATATTAGAAGTTTCATAATTATTATAAAATCTCTTGAAAGTCACCTTTAGAGATGAGTTTTGAACTCAGGTTCTCTAGTCAAAAAACAGTTTGGAAATCAAAGACACTGCAAGGCTAAGTATTAAGTTAATTATTATCATTAAAGATCTTTCCAGAAGTTCAGTAATATGAAGTTGGCTGTTTCGAAGAGTCAAAGAATTCTCTTTTCCAAAGCACAAACTAAGATGTTCAGTATCAGAAAGCTTCTTATGACACTGCTTTTTGTTTTTTGTTTTTTTGGTCTGACAAAAAAACGAACGAACAACCATACAAGCTCCATTTGACCCTTCATGCTAATTTTGTCTCATCTCCAAAGAAGCAAACAAACAAAAAAATTAAGAGTTCACCAAGAAAGGCAAGGAGCCCTGCCAGTAGCATCATGCAAGGAAATGAGATCACTTGGAAATGTTTATCAGGGAGTAATATATTGATTTCACCAGTCACGTCTCGTATTGGAAAATAGTTCCCTCAACCCTAGGCTTGTGTGGTCACTGATCAAGTTGGTCACCTGCTGCTCTAAGCATCAGTGTTCAGTTAAAACTGTCATTGACATTTACAACCTTAAGTATGAATTTCTCAGACTGACAAAAAAAAACCAAAATTTAAGTGTTTCAGTGCAATCATTTAAAGATATGTTTCAGAAAAACATCTTGCTTTGGAATTGGCTTGCAAGTTTCATCTTGCTTTGGAATTTTGATTTTTTCCAGGATGTCCAAACACTTCAATTGGTAAATAAATGCAACTTTTTCCTCTAAATTCAATATTCTTGATGACCAGAGGCATACATCACTCCAGTCCTTCCTGCACAATCATTCAGATTAACAATTTCAGATTATACTGTGATTTGTATCAAACTACTCAAATAGAATAAAGCTTTGAATATTTAGAAGCTAGAATATAGAGTTCATCTGTGCAGTGTTTGATAGCTAGCTAAAACAAAAATGTTATCTCCAGTTAGTGAGCCAAACTGACGCTTCTAATAAATATTTTTAAGATGCTAGAACCACCAGTTAATCCTCTCTTTTTTCCACATATGGACAAAAATAAAGCACAAAAGCTTCTATCTTATTCTCAAGTGACAAGAGCTAGTTACCAGAATGAAAGGTAAACAATCAAAAAAGCATATATATGTATATATACATATGTATATGTATGTATATGTTAAGTATATGTATTTCTCATCTATTATACCCCCTCGTTATCCTCCAGAAGAGGTCATTTGGCAAGTTTGGTTAAAACAGAAAAAAAAAAAAAAAAAAATCTTGTATTTTAGTTCCCAATACACCAATATCTACCAATGGTTTGGCTAAAAGACCACACTAAAATAATATTCATTTCAGTATTAGGTAAAGTTGGGGTATGGCAGAGAGGAAGTGCAATTTAAACAAACATTTCTCCTGACATGGCTCTAGTTTAAACAAAAATGTTAATTTAGATAAAAACATTCAACTAGGCCATTTTTATTCAGATTTATGTAGTTATGCATTTTCTAGATGCAACAGTTTAAGGATACAATAAATATTTTTGAAAAAAAAAAAAAAAAAAAAAAAAAAAAAAAAAAACTCAGCAGGAAAGTGATCTGTTACACCGATAAGGTTACAGAAAAGATGACCTTCATACAGTTACTCTAATTTATGCCAATATTGATCCTCTTTAAATTGCCTACTCTAACCTGAGTTCAGAACCGCTTCACATTCCATCAGAGTAAGATAGTTTTATGAAAATAGAAATTACCACTTAAAGTGCCCACATGCAAAGAAACAGATTTACAATACTTTAGATTATCTCAAAATATTTGGTGTCATGACTGTTATCACACAAGTTTAAGCTTTGTAAATAAAATAAGCAGTACTAGAAGCTTGTGTTTCTTTAGGAAAGTAGGAGTCAAAAACTGAACTGGACTTTTCCAGAAGAATGTATCTTCCTTGTACATTATTTCTTTCATATAAAAAAAAAATCTTCCGAAAACAAACCTATAATCAGTACAGTGTGGCTCAAAAACATTTAGGGAGTAATTCTATGGATTCTTCTGAGAATTTTGTCAGCTCCACATAAAAAGAAGATGAGACTCATTTTCATCCTCTGACACATACTCTTGAATCTCTAAATTGCTGTCAGGTAGGAGATTTTCCAGGAAGTAGAGATGCATGAAAGCCAAAACAAGCACAGAATGAAAAACTAAGATAAAAAAAAGCCAAATTATTATATCATCAAATCATTCAGTATCCAAAGCTCTAACATTTTTGATTAGAAATGGGCTTGTCTGCACCTACTTAAGACGTTGTTTAGACTTTCTGGAAGCTTCTTTAAATTATTGATGCTAAATATAATCCAAATCTAGCCAAGCAGAATAGGCAACATCAGTCTCTTACCCAGTCTTTAGCAGCTAAGCAATTCTCTACCTTAAATTTTAGATGACCATGTCTAACAAATTTCTTCCTGGAAAGACTCATGAATATTCACACATCTCCAGGACATTCATTCCTTTTTGGAGGAAGTGAGAATCTTACAAGCAGCCATTAACATTTTATGTTTGTGTAAGGAATGCGGGACCCTGGAATTATGACTGAAAGCTGTTGCAGTTGATTTCTGACTATCTTTGTTTTCCTATGCTAACAAAAACTTCCCACAGTTTTCCTTAGCAAAAAGTCCATTTCCAAAATGCTAGCATTAGACAGGTTCAGTACCATTTCTCTTCATAAACAAAACAAAGATCTAATGTAGACATTACCGCCATTACAACTAAAGCAGAGGTAATTTGTTTTGAGAAAATAATATGGGATTTTCAAAACACCCAGAATACACACAAAAATGAACATATTTTTAGTGTGAAGATCCACTGTATTTTCAAATAAATTTCAACTTACACAATATCCAAATATTTCTAATAAACTTGCAATACAAGATTTATTAAGACTTTAGAAAATATTTTCATTTTTATTTCAGGAAAGTATCTACAGCTACTATAATTAAAAAAGCTACTATAATTAAAAACAGACTATTTGCTTGATTTGTTTTTCCATTCAACACCAGTGCATAAGTCACATTATGGCTTCCCCTATGTCGAGGTCTCCACCTAAAGTCACATAAGAGATACTTTAAGCAGAAATAATGCAACTGTAAACACTTACGGAAATAAAAGTCAAGTTTACAAGCAACTTTCCAAAACCTGAACTTTTTAAAACAACAGACTCACCCTGACTACATTTCAGGTTGACAATGCCATTTTAAGTATAACCAGCCTACAGCAATTACCTTGAACAGATTTGACACAATGACTGGAGAGAGACTGCAGGCATGTAGCTTAAGGCAGCATTGTAGCAGAGCAGAAGGAACGTCAGCACTTCAAACCTGGAGTTTACAAGGAGCATTAAAGATTAGATTGCCAGTCTTACCTCTTAAAAAGAAACCAGACAAGTTTACATAGATATTTGTAAGAATTTTATTCGATCAGATTTGTTTCTTCTTTTCCAATAGCTGTTGATAATTGAGTAGTTTGGCTCTGTAATTTTTTTTTCCCTTTATGTAGTAACATTTAGGCATTAGGCATTCATATTTAGATGCAAAAATAAACCCTAAAACTAACAAAACTCCATGCATTTACCTTAATTTTGCAGCTATATAAGATGTTAAAATTCATTAATGATTCTCAAGCAGAGTCTTACTATACAGTTTCACCTGTTCTGTGCTGTTAACATCTCCCTCTGAGGATGAGGTCCACTGTATACAACCCTGGATAAGCCATGCTGGGATAAAGCTCCTTCAGTGAGAGCCATGGAGCCAATGCTAGAAGGCTAAAGAAAAAAAGGTCATTCAGAACCTGAAGCCTTGCTACAGTGCAACTTAAAATCAGGTAGCTGATCAACACAGCATTCACACATAGATTTTCAAAGTTCTTTAGGTTATTTAACTACTTATTGTCTTGGTTTTGAGAGATGGTTTTACACTAAGGTTTTACACCTTACACAGAGTATAAGGTTTGGGAAAAGAGAAAAAAAATTATGCAGTTACTGCTATTCAGACGTTAAAAGGCCTCAGAGATACCAGTCAGCAGTAATCAGCTACATTACTATGCCATCATGCAAAATGTCAAACTAATTTTCACTTCTGTTCCTAATGAACAGGCCCAAAAAGCACACTGTGCTTCACAACCAGTAGCAACAATCGGCTGGGTTTAAAAATCACTTACTTCATGATAGACTGAAGGTTTGGACAGAGATGGAATTGTGAAACTCAGCACTTTGCTATGACCCTGCTTGTCAACTATCTCCTGCAAAAGACAAGAAGCATCAAGGGTTACACTGTGCTACAGAAGTCAGGCATTCAGAAGAAGTGTTAAATGCTAAAAGGGAGTAATTGCATAAGGAAAACAAACCAGTTACTATAGGACAGACAAGGATGCTATCAAAATTTGAGCTACAAACTAGAAATTATCTCTTTATTTGCTTTCCCACACAGTGGTTTAGTTTTGTTTCTGAAAAATGGCTGCAATACATTTGCTTTTAATATTCAAATGACTTCACAAAGGGCACATGCATTTGCATAGCTATTGGCTACCTTACAAGAGACTAACTGGAAATCTCAATATATTTAAACAGCATTACCATATTTTTAATTATGCACTATTTGCTATTTGTGAAGGTTAATGCTCAATAACTCTGTTCTGAAAAATCATTCACCCACAGAATAATGGCTCTATAAGCCATTTGTTTTAGAAACATTTTAGTTCCAAGACAAGTGCAGCCGCATACAGACTGATAATAGCAGACATCACAATATTTGCAAAGCCCATGTTTGATAATTATAGACTTAGAGAAGAAAAAAGTAACACAGGGGGGGAAAAAAAAGGATATAATGCTTTAGAGAAGCCTGTTTCCTGAAAGATACTGCCAGAATGGCATACTTAGCACTCCTCAAGTTAGTGGAAGGCTAAAGGGTAAGGCCAAAATATGCACCAGGATATCACAGAAGAGCACTGAAGTACTTTAGAGCAAAAGTTTCAGAAACAAGAAGCTCTGGGCTTCCAGATCAAAACCACACATGCAAAAACACTTTGCAGCACTATTAGAATTTACAGGAGAGAAATAACAATTACCACAGCTATTGCAAAGAATACTTTTAACAGCTACAGTCAAGAAGGTGATGGTACACAGGCAATATTCCAGTTTCTGGGAAAATTATTGGCTGCAACATGAAGGTTTGGCCTGCAGTGTCCCTATCTAGCACACACTCAGGATGCCAAAGATGTCAACCAATCTCATATAAAGATTTCAATATTCAAAAATAAATCCTACACACTGTGTATTTAGATAGTATACTCCCTTTCTGACTTCCTCTCTATCTTCTAGAACAAACATTAATCAGATTGCTTCCAGAGGTCTGCAGTGCAGTTCTGTGTTCCTCTCATCATCCGATGTTTTTTTCAGCAACAGATTTCATGCATCCAAAGGTGGAGATTAGAGCGGAACTTCAATAAAGTGCCTCTTACCAACCCCTTGGTTGAAGGGCTGGAGGACTGACTTCATATAGTAGTTATCAAAACCCCTGTCTTCAAGAGGAATGAAGTGTTAAAGGAAGACTGAGAAGATCAAAAAGGCAGAGAGAGCTTTTCAGTCTGAATAAAGTCATACAGCTCTGCTCTCCACCTAACCCACTTACCCTTTAAATTTGCATTAGCGCACAGATTCCTGCGTATTTGGAAGAGGAATGGACCTGACTAACTTCAAAACTTCAAAAATATAAAATGTTAATATTTTGACATTTCATTTTAATCTGATTTATAATCAGTTTCAGAAGTAAATTTCAGGACCTGAATACAACAGAAAAATGGATACTTGCAGCCAAGAAAGGCAAAAAAAAAAAAAAAAAAAAAATCTACTGCATGCACTACCTGCCTTTAAGTCTGTTCTTCAGTCATATCTCCAAGCTGAGAGAACAAAACAAATTTCTGATCTTAACTTCAGCAGCAATAATTTCATATCCCTAACAAAGTAGTGAATTTACAATTATTCTGAACAAAATTACACTTTTCAATTTGCTTCAGAAAGGGACTGCAGAACTAGGTTCAGGATGGTAATTCCCCTCAGATTCCAAGAGATTTCTGCACTTATTTACATAAGCATTAATATTTATATCTAATAAAATAAGCATCTAAAACAGATCTCCTATTACCTCTTGAACATGGCATACTGAAGAACTGTACCAGCCATATGTATCATCTGACCAGTACCATATTGTTAAAGTTGCAAGTATTATATTAACAGAGACAAAGAAATCAGCATCAGTAACTTGGCATTACTTTAGCGTAAGTTTTCACTACATTTTAAAGCAGAGTAGGGAGAAATGATTGTTTCCATAAATCCTGCACGTTTACAGCTTCCCACAGAAGCTGCTGTAAAATTTCTCCGACCCCAAGCAAAGACAGATGGATTGGATGGCAATAATTGATGAAGAAACTACTCAGAGCTAAGAGAAAATGTTACTGGACTGGTTTCAAGCTGAAGTGTAAATGCTTTTATCCTATAAGAGATTACAGACACATCCGTTTTAACCATTTTAGATGTCTTTCTCATTGATATAAAGGAGCGCTAGTCATAAGATGCACCATATGCTTTCCAGGAATTATTTTCTTCTCAGCTGCAATTAAGAACATAGATGGCACGTATAGCCTGTAATCTGTCAAATGCAGAATTGAGTATAAGGGTTCAAGGTTTTTTTAAGTAGGCTCCCAGATGCAAGTGTTTTTTATTAGCTTAGTGCAAAGACATTTGAGATTGTTGTGAGAAGAGGAATCTCCCAGTTTTCAGAATAGAAAGAGAACAAGTTTCATCACAGTTTCACTTTCCCAAAAGCCTTCGTAACACAATCCAGGACATGCAAACAGCTCCAAGAATCTCAAAAGACAAAACACTAATCTTTTCATAATAGTTATAGAAAGAGTAAATGCATTTGGCCTGTAATAACAAAAATATAGTGCCCTTAAAAAGACAATACAAATCAATATATTTTCATATCTATATGAAAAGATCTCATTAACAAAATGAGACACATTTAAGATCTCAAATCTGAATCACCTGTTCAAAAATCAAGGACAGAGTTTGCTGAAAGTAGCATTTTGCAATTCCTCTGGTAGAGGAGACATCTCAAGAAAATAGGGGAAACTGTCAAAAGTAGCTCCTTTAAGTCTCGAAGACTTAACCACAATGTCGAGGAAGAATGTTCTGTAGAAGAGTCTTCTTCAGTCTCTTCAGCTATTAATCTATTTGCAAAGGAAGAGTCACAAGACACAGGAATCTAAAGTTCACGTTGCAGATTTCAGACTAGAGCATCACCTTCAAGAACCAAACTTTGCAAGAGTGCATAGGATAGTTCAGGGGAGAGAAAAAACAAAACAAACAAAAACACCACACACTCGTTTTTCCCCAGCAAAATATCCAATACAATATTCCCCAAAAGCACACTAGTGTTTTTAGGCGTGATAATTACATGCAAATACAAACCAAGTTGTAAACTCCTAGGAGGAGAGCTTCTATGCAACCACTGCTCTGCAAATCTCTGCTGGCTGAGACAGCAAGATAGCACCACATCAATTCTGGTAGGAATTGCAGTGTAAAGCGTAGCAGTTGTTCCTCACCACTGCGATAGAACTCAAAGAGCTGATGGCAAACTGGCTCCAGAAGCTGAAACACAAATTACATTTGTTAAGACATATAACATTACAAGAAACTACACCTTGCACAGAAGCAAAATTGATGATTTTTTTGGACAAAGCCACAAGGCTATAAACATTACATTTTAGCTACCCAGAAGTGACTGATGCAGTAACTGGGCAAGTCACATTACACACGTTCCACCCCTTGTAACATACAGATGCTGGAAGTGGAGTCTGCCTTCCGTGTGAAGGAAGGAAACAACAGCTCCTTCCCCTCATTTCTGGTTCACTGCTTCCAGCTTCAGTGGGATAAACAGAGGACACTGGTTACCACTGCAGCTCATACCATGCCCTCAAGATGCAGGAAAGCATCTGAAGAGAATCTCTTATTACTCTTGAGCTCAAATAGTCTACACAAAAAGTGCTACACACTTTCACCTACCAAGTGAAAACAGTGTTATACCCATTTTCAAAGAATTAGAACTAGTTAATTCTTAAAACTGTTTGAACTATACAGTCAACCCTCATATCTTTATGTAAATATTTCAGACAGTTCCATCTATTTCTTTGAGACAGACACTGGAAAAATTTTTTGAAAAAGAATCAAGAGACTTGAAGTATTTTCATCAGTAAGATTCACAAAACCAATATGCAATTCTATGTTTTTTAAATTTCCAAACTACAAATCTGACAGACAGAGAATTCAAATGTATTTTTTTCCATCTTTCAAATTTAATTTTTCTTTGGAAAATTGCTTATGAAAATCTAAGAAGAAAAAACACAACAAGTCAAGCTAAATAACTTGTCAGTTTAAAGCACAATATCAGTGATCCTCTTGGAAAATTTCACATTTACCTTGCAAATGCTTTACTCCAACTTTTATTTTTCTCAATATTTGCATATTTTACTTTAATGAAATTTGAGTTCAGAATAATGTGGTTGAACTTTAAAAGAACTGAAATAGCTCTGACAGATGTCCATGTTCACACTGTTATCCCAGTTGAGATAGCTTTAAATCAGCAATTTTAAATATGTAATCAGTACAGAAACTGCTTTTCTTCCTCAAAACACCATCACAACATGGTAAAACCTAATATCAAAACACACTGACGAGTTGCTGCCATTTCAAACCACAATTTTACATTAGATAATTGTAAAACCAGACTGAGACTGAGATGCTAGAACAGAAGAGTATCCTAGCATTTTATCTTTGCTCCTTTTAAGTTGCATCCAAGTATGTTAGACAATGCAAACACTCATTCAGGCATTTGAATTAGGAAATATAACAGGTATTATATAAAAAGCACAACAGTACTTTATATACAAAACAACAAAAATCTCCACTTCCTAAAGGGACAAACCTCCTTAAAAACTTGTCCAACATTAAAGAGAATGTTAAAAATGTACCTGTACAGGAAGCATTTTACCCTCTGCCCACTAACATCTATAGACTTTAGCAAGTCTATATTGCTTATGCCTTTTTCAGAAGAGGAATGAAGATCTTAAGAGAGAATTTTCAAACACTTTTTTGAGCAAGCTCATACACCAAGGTTTGTTAGATGGCAGGAAGGGAGACAATACAGCTAACAGATCCAACCAAACCTGCTCAGTCTGTTCTGTTCTCCTAGACACATTAAAAGTGCAGTCACCAAGTATGAGTGCCCCTTACACATGTGCAGAGCAAACCAACCCTCAAGACATTTCTGAGGAAATGGAAGGGGTTTTCTTTTCTCACCACCTCAACAATACAGATCTGATGTATAGATGCATAAATTTACTAGTGCTTAGAACAACAAAAGGCCCACCCACACAATAACTTGAAAGGACTGCAAGCCTACCTAACCTTGTCTTCATGTTTGTAATAGCCAAACTTCTGATAGATATAGATTCACATTCAGGAGATACTGAGCTATAAAAAGAACTTAGTCTCAAACATATTCTTCAAGTCCATACTCAAATCTTGACAACTTTGAGCATGATCTACAAACTTATCTATGAGAAACAGCTTCCATCATACTGTCATTGACAAAATAACATCCTCCCCAGAAGTAGAAGAAAAATCATTTTGGAGTAGTAGTAGTTCCAGAGTTCTGAAACAACTAATTGCAACATGATTAACTAGCATACAAAATCTTTTTTATTTTGCTGTTGTTACATGAGACATGTCTTATATTAGAGATTTTTGATATACTCACTTCACTTTGTGGCTCCTGAATTACTTTGTAAAGAGATGAAACCAGGGCACTCTTGTCTTTCAAGTTTGTAGCATAATTGGATATGGATGCTTCTGGCAGTGTCTGAAATAAAAATATTTTTATAACTATTAGGAAAAGCAATTTTAGCATTAAAGTGACAGCTATTGCAACAGCAATTTTCCATAACAGGTTTCTATTATCAGAGTTTATCATAAAATATGTTTCACAAAGAGAAATACTCAGTATAGAAAACATTATGTTTGCAAGACAACAAAATTGCTAGAAGACACATTATATTTTATCATCATTTTGCAGATAGCTCTTTACAGAACATAATTAAATGGAACAGGAAACAGATGAATAGCTACAGTTTCAGATGTGCAATCCTCCTGAACATACATAAAAATACATTGACAACAGAAAGAAAGTCTTCCTACTCCATTTTTACCAATTTCAGGGGGTACACAGACACCTCTCAAAACCTGAGTACTGATTTGGAAACTGCTATGAAGTTTTCTCAAGTCTGACTCTAGAGAGCCAGTGAGCATTTCACAAGACATATTGATTGTACACAGTCAGTGAGCATTATTACAAGATAACACTAGCCACAAATTCAGGCTGACAAGCACTTCTTCAAGCACCATTTTTTTCTGGCAGTGCTTAAAAGGTTAAACCAGCTTTGCATTTAAACTTCCTAGCTCTTATATGTTTTTTTTATCTGTAAGCCTTCAAAGGAGATAACACTCCATTATACATATAATAACTTGGGACTTTCAGATAAAAAATACTGATGTACACCACATCAGAATAATGACATTTACTATTTGTGCCATTTTGCAAGCTAAATAGCAACATTTACATACGATATCATGCTGGCAAGGCTGCTCTGAAGTAAGACTACAGAAATTGTGGTTTCCTTGCAGCTAGCTTATCCATCTGTTGTTCTAGTTGCCAGACAGCAGCCTGACCAAGTTACTCATCAGGGCATGATAAAATGACAGTTTTCAGAGTTGTCTCTAGTACTGCTAAAGAAAGAACTTGGAAAATAACCAGTCCCCAAAAATATCTAGCTACTTTTTGGTGTATCCAGATGCTTTTTCCTGCAGTAAAGGCAGAGAAGACAAACAGTATTTGTACACTATTTTATTTTTTAAATCTTTTTAAAGTCTTCTCTTATATTGCTTTACCCACCCTAGAGTCAGATCTGGTCTAAACACTACAGTGCAATAGTTGGCAAATGCAAACTGCAAAGGAATTAATTTGGCATCATTCTGCAAATGATATTTGTTCTAAACGTGAAAACTAGAGCAATCAAAGTCAGAATAGGATATAACAGTCGCAGAAGCTCATCAACTAAGGTGAACTGAAACTATCAAGAGTTAAATTTTGAGTGCTAAAGGTTAAAGGTGGTACTCTAGAAAGAACAACAACTATACTATATCTGCATATATTCTTTAAAAGATAAATGAGACGCACTTATTTGACAGACTAGTATTTTGGGTACAACTTGATAGCCTATAGATCCTCATTCACAGCAAAAAGATGAAATAAAGTAAAAAAATAAACTAAAAAAGTAAAAAAAAAAATCTGTAATAAAAATTATTTTACTATAGCCCCAACATACATTTTCACTGTTCTGTATCTGTAAGCAACATCCAAGAAGACAAGGGAAAAAAAGAATCCTTTCAAGAACATATTTTTATAGTTAATGTTGTCTCGGTAAAACCCAAGGCTAGCATTTGTCTTCATTTTCTACAGTATTCAAGTGCTCTTGCATACTGCTCCAGCATGAATTCAAACATTATTACTGAATATCTGATACTATATTACCTTGAACTCTGATAACCACTCCTCCACAATTCCTGTATCCACAGCTAACATCTTCCAACATCTGTCCCAAAAGCTTTAGCCTGAAAGAATAAACAAAAACAACTTGTGAAAACTATGGAATTACTGCATTAAGCAGAGCTGAACAAGATCCAGTTGCTGTGAATATTTAAGGAATTCCATCTTGCTTTCATTTCTTTACAGTTCATATACTGACCTTACTTTGAACTTCTATTCTACTACACTCGCACAAGCTGCTGGAAACATTCAGTACACAAGTTTTCACATATAGCAGTTAAACATTCCAAGTACACATTGTGTAGGAAGCTCAATAAGTCAAAGATCTAATGAAATAGCATTTTAGAAACAGAAAACATTACCTTCTCATTCTCAATTTATTTTTCAGCAGGACTCACAAGAAAACTATATTAACTCAAAGAGAAATCATGATTAAGGTTCCTGCTCCTCCTGACTTGGAAGTAAAAGCCTGAAGAAATGCCCTTAATGCCTCCAAACCCCAGCACTTGGGAGAGTGCTAGCCAGCTGCCACAGCATGGAGCCCAAGACATTGGATGCACCAACCTAACCAATCACAAAATTTCAGAGAAAGAATCATCATCAGTACTACAGCTTGAACACCACAGATGTAAAATAGCTTTGAAAGTCATTTACGATCTCCTTTTATACTCTCCTTGGTATGTTTAAAAAACACTTTTTAAAAACAACTCTTCTTTGGAACATACCAAGATACAAAGCTATAAAAGGTCAAAAAGAACAGGTTGTGGGGAATACTCCAGGTATTTGCAAACTAATCACCAAGACACAGTGATTATTCAAATTGTGATGAGGAATTTCAAATAAAGACAAAATTAAATACTCATCTGTGGGAAAGAAAAAAAGCCACACACACTGCCATACACTTGAAGTGTTTGTTCAGTCATGTTAGATATCCCATCGAGTTTTGTTTTGCTAGTTTAAAATTAGTTTTGAAGTAGAGATACCCAAGTATGGAGCTTGTTCGGGATGGGAGGGGAAGAAGTGCCATCCAAACATAAGCCTTTGCTTCGAGCTCAGGCTTTAATGGAATATATCCAGAAAATAGTAAGCAGCATAAACAAAGGGAAAAGAACCAGATATGACTGCAGTGAGAGCTCACTGTAAGCCTTCCAAAGCCAGGGGGAAAAAATGGGCAAGTGAGGACACTTATGGAGAAAACTACTGAAACCTTTTAAGGCAGTTTACGGCAAGGAAAGAACTATTCAGATATGCACTACAGGAGGAATAAAGCAGGACTGGCTGTCCTGCAACTTCTTGAAACACGTAACGCACAGTAATACAAGCGAGCACCAACAGACTTGGTCCCCCTCACTAGCATTTCCTACCTATTCTCTCTTTGGAGGTGGAAAGAAGCTTACAGTATATATTAAATTAATGATTATTAAAAAAAAAAAAAAAGAAAGAAAGAAAGAAAGAAAGAAAAAAAAAAGAAAAAGAAAGAGAACAGTAGAATAATAGACTTAAAGAGAAAATAAAGCAATTTCAAACTCTCCTGAGGTTTTAAACAGGATTTCATGGCCAGTAGTTATATGGAAAATGTTGTTTAGGGGGGCTGGCAGTTTCTTCAAGAAACAGTCACGAGAGTACAACTATGGATTATTCCAAAGAAAAGGGAAAGAAAAACATGATAGTTTAATCATGAGCTCTTTAAAGGATCTAAAATTCAATCAAGAAGCATGCAGAAAACTACAGTCATGCGAAGTCATTCAGAAGTACAAAATATTTATGGTTTATATGGATGCAAATCAGAAATGCAAGTACACACCACTAAGAACACACATAAGAAATACACAAGAAATTATTTTGAGGGCATCCACTTTTCATTTCCTCCTCCAGACTAAAAGCTTCCTTGACAGATAACGTACCAAAGGTTGGCTTCTGGTTCCAGAGTTTGCTGGTTCATAGCTATTTGTTCATTGTCTTATTATTCAACTCTCAGTATTACTGGGAAAGAATTTACACTACTGATTTTTTCAGCTGATCTCAGCCAGGTAAAACACAAAGTCCTTGGGGAACTGACCAGAGCAGGCAGCTCCTACAACTCCTCGAAGATCTTCAAGTTTGTAATAAGACTAGGAGGAAAGTAAGAACAAAACCAGACAAGAATTAAAACCCAAATACTACTACATTTAATTTATAGAAGAAAACACACACAGTAGTAGCTATCAGCACCTATAAGATACAATGAAGTAGTAGTTCCATAGATAGGTTTCTCCTCAGCAAGTAGAAGGCTGAGGCAGTAACTAAAATTGATTTTTGAATAAGTAGGTCACAATAGGGCCTAAGCTATAGCATCTGTTAACATTTTAAGGAATAAATTCCAACAGGATTAGAAAAAAATGCATGCCTGGATTACACTTCCACTTGAGTGGATTCAGCTGCAAGATATAGGCCAGAATAAGCATTAAATGTCCCAGCCACTATAGAATCAAAGCAGCAAGAAGCAGATAAAGTGGAAATAGGCTACAAAAAGTGACTGTACTTTAAATTTATAGAGAGTTTTCTTTATAAATACATGATTACCAAAACCATGACTAAAACTCAAACAACATAGCAAGTACCACACAGCATCTTCCCCCAAACACAGTCTGCTTTCAAGCTAGATCAGCAAATAACCTCCTTTGAATAAATTCTTTTTTTTCCCCCTGGTCTCTTCCTGTTGGTCTCATGTGGAGAGTTCAAATGAAGAGATCTTAAGAATTAAGTGAAAAAAAAAAAAACAAGTTATAGTTGCCTCTATAGTCCCTAGAAGTCAAATGCTGACAAATTCATCCACAGCTGTGGCCATCCCCACACTTCTGACTCCAGGGGCAAAATGGGCTGAGGTATTTGATGCCCTGCCAGGAGACTGTTGCAGCAAAGAGAAGCAAGTCTCAAAGATCCACAAAGACTGACATTCATAACAAATAATTTTCTGGCAACAGATTCTCAGACATCTAACTTCTTTAAAGGCATTTGTATATATTCTTAGCTCATATCATATATATATGAATCAGTAAAGCAAGTTCAGGCACTTCCCCGTTGCCTTATGATGCATAGCTGGGCAGATCCATTCAGGGCTTTTAGCCTCATGTTTTAAAAGCACTTTGGAGTATTTACGCAATAATCTCACTTGGATTGGCAGCAGTAAGAAAGAGGATTCACATTAAGCAATAAGCAAGAAATCAGCTTCCTTAATAGATCACTTATTTAATACCAGTATGAATTTATTACTGTAAACATATAGGCCATACAACTCCTAGTAACCTTTAATATTGAAAATACGACACACTGTGGATGAAACGCTAAACTAACAAAAAAGTTAGATTTATTCTGGTTTAATTTTTTCCACTCAAAGTCTTCAATACATTTTGATACAGCTTGGGGTAAGACTGTTCTCTGGATCTGCTCCCAAAGTAATAAGCAGCCTCGGAGAGCTGTAAATTGTTCTGCTTTATAAAACTCTTCTAGTATTGGCGTTATCAATTCCTACATAGTTTCAAAATGAGTGGTACCTCTGGAATAAGATATCAAGCTTGTCTTAAGTGTGAGTCTTGGTTGAAAGAGATTTCTACGAAGTATAGCTGTTTCTTCTTCCCTCTATTGCAGTAGAAATATGACTCTACTGAATCAAACAACTTCCTGTTATATTACATCAAGTTTGCTATTCATCTTGACTTTACCTCCACAAACTTAGTAATGGACCCATCTACTTAAATGACTAATACTTCAGCTTTCCATACCAGACACTTGAAATTTTTTAAATGTAATGAATTATAGCCTAGAGTTAAACCACACCCAACCCCATACACATGCTGTTCTTAAATCCTTACAATAGGCGCCTTCCCTGCTCTCCAACAGGGCAACGTAATCCTTGCAAAAGTCATCAACCGAACATATCCTTGATCCAGAGATCCAGAGTTCATTCACACACAAGAAGGCTGTGTAACATGTAGTTTGGCAAAACTTCTTCAGAGTATTAAGCATGAGCTAATGGCAAACAGAAATATGGAGGAAGTAGGAGGGGAAAAAGAAAAAAAGAGTCTAGGGGCCAAAACCAGCTCAAGTCCTGTCCTCTGGGAACCAGTGAAGAGGAGGGAAGGCATTCCTGTTCTGAAAAGCATCCGCTTGAAAATTTGTCCCACTTGCTAAAAAGACTTTTTTTTTTTTTTGTCTTTGATAAAATAAATTTGGGAAGAAGTCTTGAGACAGAACATTATGATTTTTATGAACTATCAAAGCAGTCAACTCAACCCAGAAATAAGCTCACCTTCTGAGCAAAGTAGCTCTTATGAGCACTCTGTTATGGTGCTTCGGGCCCAGAAGAGAGCACATGCCTAGTATACGTGACTTGATCTCGTCTTCTATATTAGTTCACTAAAAAAAAGCAGGGAAGAGCTAACTAGGACTCAACTTCCTACCCTTTGAAATGGTAGAATTATTTCAGGGCAATTGTACCAGCCCACTTAAGGGTTACAGTCTATACTCAGAATTCATGCTGCTGAGGTCCTTCCCCTCCCCAGCTCCTTTTTGAGGCAAAGGCCCTGGAAGGCCTCAGAAAGAGAAATACCACTGACCAAATTGCCAAATAGGAGAACATGTTTTCTTGATGTAAATATTAATGGTTAATATGTTTCCCGATAGCAATACTATTATATTTTAATGACATAGTAATTTGCCCATTTACTCAAGTAAGGTTAAGTCTATGTCTGTCATTCAAAAAAAATACTGACTGCAGATCAACTTGCAAGTCTAGTAATGGATAGCAAATTATTCTGTCTCTTGAGAATAGGTGAAGAGAAAAAAAAAAAAAAAAAAAATGCTAGTCATGCTAGTCTGGAGTCCAGAAACCACTCTGACAGGTTTCAGGAACAACAAAAGCCAGGTCTGATTTCTTGACATTCTTTACGCTTGCGCAAAGAAACAAGAAACACACTGTTCAAAGTCGCCAACGGTCACAGGCTCTGCGCAAGTGTACAATGCAAGCATATTGAAAGACTCAGTATCAAATATTCTTATAATTGCTACCCTAAGTGTAAAAGCAAGCAGGACCTACAAGACAGCTATAGGTCCACTAAGCATCACTGACTCGGGCTCAAGCAAATTCCCAAAGTGACAAAGGCAGCTTCTCAGCACCTCCCAGCTCACATTAGGCAAGAGGTTCAAAACAAACAAAAGAGTTTGCTGAAGATTTAGTGTGCGACCTGTCTTGTGTCAGAATCTGGTGTCGCACAAGAAGTTAGCGTGGATACACCTAATAAGGAATCCTGGACACGTTCAAGGTTAAGTGTAAAAGTAGTTTCTTCCATTCAGGAAGTCCAAGCCAGAAATTGCTCCCCTCCGAAGCTCTCCCAGGTTCCCAAATCACTACTAGATGCTCTGTTTATTCTCCCCAAGCATCTGTTAACAGTCATACATAGACAGAGGAGCTTAAGAAACTCTGCTCTGCTCAGCAATGGTCATTTTTACTGTAGTCATCTTTGAAACTAAGGTGGTGAACTCAGACCAGGACATCAGGTTTGAATCATATTTGCTTCCCTAGTCTATGAAAGTTACTGTCTTAGGAACTGAAATTGCAGTCAGTTTGAATGCTGTGTTGCCAGGGGTATTTTTCTGTTTTGCTTTGTTTTCCAGTCCATCAGGACTGATTTGCAGCTTGCAGTTCAGATGAGAACATGCAACACTAGCCTTGAAAAGTCAGAGGTCAACTTTCAGTGGCCTTTTCCATGACATACACTTAAATAAGAGTTCCTGACCTTGTTCATTTATGCTTCTTGAAAGATTTATGCCTAGGGTATGACAAAGTGATGGATAACCACCCTTAAGAAATGAAAAAAAAAAAAAAAAAATCCTTTAAAATGATATCCAAATCAAGTTCTAATCACAGGGCTAACACAAACACAATATACCTCAACTTCAGGATTTATAAAAATACTAAAAACAAAACCCCTGCACGTTAGCCAGACTGTATACACACACTATAAAGTATTGGTTATTTCTTAGCACCACAGACTATTGATGTTTTGCAACCCAGAAACCTACACTCACAAATACTTGGCACATCCAGCTGTAACTTGGTCATAATTTCTTACATCCTCCAACTCTGTCAGTAGCAAAAAAAAAAAAAAAAAAAGTGACAGTTGAGGTCACAGTGCTATTTCCAGTCCTGCTCAGTAGTCACTTGGGCACACACGATCCAAAACATTCCTGGTGAAAGCTTTCCGAGATTGGGGAAGAGGGTGGGATCCATACAAGCACACCCTTCAGAATATTTTAATCCTGATCTTCGACCCCTTGGTAGCTACATTTGCTTACCTTCAGATTAGCAAACAATAATTATAAACCTTTGTGCACAATTGACCTTGTATTTACCCTTTAGCAGCCACCAGATAACACTTCAAACACAATCAAACAAATCATGCCAACTGAACAATTCGGTGAGGAACAGGAATGACATTTCACACAGGTGCATTCCCTCGCATTCATTCAAGTAAGAGTGAGATTTGCATTGTTAGACTAAACAAAAGCAACCTTACTACAGCACCAAACTGGAGTAAGGTGACAGAAAACCTCTACAGCGTGAAATAATTTTTTACTTCTACTCTACCGTGTCTTCTTTGCTTCCGTCTGCATGGAAGCGCATCACAAGGAGGATGGCCACGCTGGGGATCTGCAAGATCAGTTAAAACTGACTACGTGTACTGCACCTTACCTGGTTACATGACTTTCTCTGGCTTTTGGGAACCCCTGCTTCAAGGCCCTTCCCTTGCAGTATGTCTCTCAAATGCTATTTTTTCTACTGTTTATAATATGTCAATAGTTACACTTATTACAGAAAACTAAAATAAGAGCTATCAAAACACATCTTAGAAGACAAAATATTTGCTTCCTCTTTTGTTTTACACCATGCAAACACTCATTTACATCATCTTATATCTGTCATTCCTTAAAGATTTAAGCTAGTTGCTCTCGGATAAATGAAAAGATGCCTGGTTGAAAAATCTTATCTTAAAATGTTTTTAGATTAACGTAGCTAAGAGTTTATCATAAGCAAAGCAAGAGAAAAGTAAAAAGCTGTAATGACATGCATCATAAGGAAATAGGATTTAAATTACAGTAAAGGGAGCATGCCCACACACTTAACCAAACAGAGCAGTAACGAACCACAGAGATGTTTGGAAGCAAAGAGTGCCAGTACTACCCAAGTGGCCTCATACAAAGGCTTTTCAGTTTTGGCTTTAGCAGTAAAGCTCCACACTATTAAGACAAAGGCATTTTCTTTATACTGTGATAGGAAAGAACCGAAATGCTTTAGTAAAAAGCATTCTGTTTTTATCAGCATTCATGTAAGCTGTGTCAAGAGTGCCCAAGAGCAGCCGATACCAGAGCACGACTCAGAGCTCTCAACATGCACGCAAGAGAACACAGTGCCACACATGTTACCGCCATCGAGCAATATCCTGCACAAACTTCCAGGCATGTCTGCTGCTCTCGCACTCGCCACTTCACTAAACTCACAAGTCATTATGAAGTGGAGAAGCTTTCCTAAACCCCAGAAGATGATCTGAACTTAAAATAAGGAAGTAGAATAAACTATGGAGAAAGAATAGTTAGCTGCAGCTTTAAAAGAAAGTATTGCCTTGAACCAACTGTATTTTCAAGAGAGAAAAAAAAATATATATATGTATATATATTTTTTTTCTAGCAATGCCATGAAGCCTAGCCTTGGCCTTACCTCCTCAAACTCTAGTGCTATGATACAGTAGCTTTACCAGTGGTTATCAGGGAAATTCATTTAATCTGTTGTGAAGTCCATTTTCTGCAAGCTAATTTTAAAAACAAACTTTCCAAAGCAAAATTGCGAATCTTTGCAAGTTAAGAGCTTTTTCTGCTAAACTTTGAGCCACATATCAAGAGCAAGGTGCCAGAGAGTTTTTGACTGCAGGTGGAGCAGTCTTCATCCGGCAAATGGCTCATGAGCAACTTGCATCAAAAAGAAAGACTCAGCTCACAATGTAGGGCTGAACTTTGTGCTGGCTTTTCACCTTCTGAGCATTCTCCAGCAGTAACCTTAGCAATGTAACACTTGGCCGAAGCTTCCCAATTCCACTGGTAAGATTTCTGGAAATTCTGCCTATTTCCTACTCCCATTCTACATACTGCTCCACACTTTGAGACACACAGATGCCAACTGTCACTGTCGCAGAAGGTCTCTTTAAGGTGCTACACAAGCACCAGGAGGCCAGCCCAGAAACCAATAAATATGCACCAGCTCTTGGGACTTGATTTAAAAAGACTCTTATTTCTGCCTCCACAGAGCATGGAGAGTTCCACATACAGAGTATGAGATTATAAATGTTACAGGTGCTTCAGAAGCAACTCTTCTTGGCTGAAAAATATTATAAATTCTTAATGTTTATAATATTAAAGCATTTTTAACATTTAAAGAGAATCTTGTCACACAGCTTTGAATCACAGAGAGTTGGATATGCCCAATAAGAGTTCAGTCTACAGTATGGACTACTTTGAGAGCTTTCTTAAGTTTTAATGTATCCACTGAAAGGAACTGTCCTCTCAAAACATTAGTAGCTTAAGTCTAAAATACAGCATTTGAAACAAATGTAAAATGGAACTTTCAGTGCAGGTTCTGAGATAACTCAGTGATTTGGATGTCTCAGAAATTAGCTCTGAGAAAAGAATAACTCTGCGAACTGTAAGAATGGCCCCCAGGGTGTGTTTACTCAGGGTAGGTCTACAATATAGCATAACCACCTCATTAGACATATCAAAGTTGACTGCAATTGAAGGCTTTGTTTTATTTTCCCCTCCCTGAGCATTTATTTTGGATGAATGCTATGACGTTCCCCATCAGCCAACTCCACCAAGTCATCAGAATCAGCATCCTCAGTTAAGAAATTGCATGCAAAATATGATCTTCCATTCTACCATTTCCACAAGATCCTGGGAGAAGAGCAGGACCACTGCAACCATCACCAGTGTTATTACAGAGGTGTCTGATCCACAGATATCTATTTTAGTAGTTTAACGGGGGGGTTGGGGGGGGGAAGGAGAGAAAGAATAAGAAAAAGCTCCCCCTTAAAACACTATACATATATATGCATGTATATATATATTTTTTCCAGGACATGAGTATATCAGTTTTGCTTTGAGGGGCTGATGATTGCTCTTTGTTAAGTTACATAATATAATGCATATCCAATTAGGTTAAATTCATACCTGATAAAAAAATTTCTCACTTCACAAAACCATTTAAAGCTCAGAATATTCGTGATGGTAAAAGAGAAATATAAACCCAAGAAAGATAAGGTTAAATAGGATAGAAATTCTTCCAGGGGGGTTCTTATTTGAACAGTTCAAGTGCAGATTTCCAGCCTAAGTTGCATCACTAAGTTATTTGCCATGGTTCCAAAACTACAGCAACAGGAACGTAAATGAAACTATGAAGAATTTATATCAATATTCTTTAGACAACAGCAAACAGTTTAAGACTAAAAATATGAAAGCATGATTCCATTTGCCTTTTTTATTATTTATTTGCATTCTCATTGAATCAAGATTTTTATCTGTTCAACATAGATATGATTTTGCAAAAGCTTTATTTAGAAAAGCTAGATAAGTAAGTCTGAGGGTAAGTGATCAGTTGGTTGAGCTTGCAAGACTCTTAAAAGATCATCTAGTCCAACCCTCCTACTCAAGCAGGGACACCCATAGAACACATGGCACAGGGTCACGTCCAGGCAGGTTTGGAAGATCTCCAGAGAAGGAGACTCCACAACCTCTCTGGGTAGCCTGTTCCAGGGCTCTGTCCTGTAGCTTAACAAAATACTCAATATTTGTTTATATAATAATCTGAAGTATAAGACCTTGGAAGTTGTTCAGCGCATTCTGCTTACAAATGGCAGCAGAAGACTCAGCTGAGCTGATTATGACAATATGTCGAACCTGGTCACTAACAGCGTGGGTATTTGTAACACAGAGGACCCAAAAGAACCTGAGCTAAATGACACAAGTAAAGTTTTACAGCCCTAAAAAGCAAAAGGCTAAGTTCCTAAAAACCATCATATCCGCAAAACTATAGGTAACCAGTGCAAATGCACATACTCTTAATATTTGGGCATAAGACAATGGATAACTTTAAAGATATATATGCGCTAAAAGACAACGCAGCAAAGAAATTAAAGAAGCTGAAATAGTGTCATGTTAGAGATTTGCTGAGTTGTTTAGAATAAGCAGTTCTGCTATATTAAGCAGAACAGGTTTGATTCTGTTGCTGAAAAGACAATACAACTTGGACTCAAGTATTTCAAGTATCTTGACCAACCTCAAACAATTCTAGATGAAACAGAACCCATATATTAGAAGCAAAATCATTAAGTATTTTGCAAAATAGATATTCTTCTCTGATCATAAAGAGATGTGACAATTTGACCATCTGAAATACAGTATTTCATCACAGTACACCACCACTATGGTAAACATACCTGCCCTTTACAGTAAGGGCACAAAATGCTGCTGAGTAGACCTGCTATTTGCTCAGCTAGATGTGCCCACTAGCCACAAGCTGCAGCAGAATATGGAAAAATCTCACTGCCAAGTCCAGTCCAAAGTTGCTAGAAGGAATATTATAATGTTGTTTTAGTACTAAGTATCAAGAGCAAGAGTGACTCCCCTCTAATTTGACTCCTTCCTAAACTCCCAATCTATTTCCCTTCTTCAGCCCCACACAAAACATACAAAGTTGCACCGTGGTTTTGTGACCTACTTCACCCCTGAAGGGCTGCTACATAACTTCTTTCAACAACAAGCACTGAGAAGTGGTGCAAAGGGGAAAGTTGCACCCGAAGACCCTATAGCCTACTTCCACAGACAGGTTACTTTAGCATAAAAAGTATGTCTTACAAGATAGATTGAAGATATTCACATTATTTTAAATTTCAAAGAAGAGGGGGGCTGGCATTAAAAACTTTCAAACACAACCTTTTATTACTTAAGTCAACTCCTAATATTTTTGCTATGTCCCAATCATTTCCTTTAATACAAGAAATATTTTTATATTGAGCTCCAATTTTAAAATTTAGTATTTGATACAATTAAAATACAATTGTCTTTAGGTATGAGAACAGGATTTGAGTAATTGAAGGCAAAACTAAAATGATTACAATATTACAATATGGCATTTTCCATTAGCCAAACATTCATGAAGTTCTTATGCTATTGCTCACTTGGGTAAAATACTAACACTGTTAGACAGCTTAATTATTGAATACTAGATTTACTTAGTTCTCTGTCACTGATCAAAAATCTTCCCATTAGAATCTATTACAGTTTTGCTTAGACTGCAGATGTTTTAAAATAATTGCAATAAAGCATAGTATAGAACCTAATGTGTTGAGTATTAACAAAAATATTAAAATAGTATGCACAATTCATCAGGTTGAAGTCAATGCCTTGCTGAATCATAAATATTTATCCAGTGCAAACGGCAGGAAACCTTAGGAGACAGCATGGCTTTAAGCACTGAAGGGAGTTAATCAGCATCCAGGGCAGTTTCTAAGCCTACTATGTTGGTTTTAATTAAAGGTTAGCTTCCAAATAGAAAACAGTAACAAAACGCAAAGCATACTTTAACTCTTAAGGCAACTGTCTTTAATAGTTATTAAAAGTGTCAAAATATATACTAAGCTTCCTTCATTAAATTTATAACAAGAGCTCTTGTTCCAATGGTATGGAAAGTAAACACACACACACACAGCAGCAATAGGTGTTTTACTACTCAGCTTGCTATTGCCTTTACCTAAAAGTCTTTGTTAGGCTTTGTTTGCTACGAAGCATTTCTTATCACCAGGGGTTGGAGATGGAAGAATGCAAGCAAACACCTGCTTTGGAAAGATAACCCACTCCCAACCAAGGCAGCTAATAGCTAGACTCTCCCGCAATGCCGCTTGTTTAAAATAAAGGCATGCAGTACTGCAAACCCTCACTTTACACTGCAGTCTCCATGCCAAGAAATGAAGATTATTAACTACCTGCTCAAATTGCACATGCTTTTGAGCCCAGTTCTAATAAAAAATAGCCCTGATAACCTTTTATCAAACATACTACTCTTAAGTTTGCATGGCACTTAGAAGATAACTGAAGCCTTATAAACACAGCCATTAACACAGCACGCTGAAATACCAGCACCAGTATTCTCTGTTGCTGGCACCACAACCACAACCGTGGACTACATGCAGGTCACTTCAGTACTCACTTGGGCTGCAAGATCTGCTGCTTTCATGCCATGCCTTCACGGTTGCTTTATGTCAGACTACCAGTGCACAGAAGTTCACAAGGGGATGAGTTCAAAGAAATAGCTGTAAGTAACACCCACCTAAGCCGACCTACTATTTTTATGCTGCTGGTCTTGAACACAATCCTAATTAGGTGAAAAGCTTACAATAATTTCAAGAGAAGTACAAGCACACACTTCATATCCAGCACTGTTTGGAATGGGTCGTATACTGAAAATTTTAACTATCTGATCTTTCAGATTTTGTTTTCTAATTCAGAAGAGTTACAGGGAGCATAAGAGCAAAGTTATACTAAATAGTTGAATTCATATCATTTATAGTGAGAAGAAATGCAGAAGCAAGCATATTTCCCCTCAGTCTCATAGAAAACCTTTAATTATTGATTGATTTTACCAACCCTTCCAAGTTACTTCAGATATCTAAGATGTTTACAAAGGTTATTTACAAAGGTTATCTTCAGAGGTCTTTGAAGCAACACATCCTAAAGGTCTGTGTGTTCATGTACTACAATACTTTTATAGAGCACAGGGAAGATCCTGGTCAATGCATGGGCTAATGAAACATTTAACAGGAACACTGAACTTGAGCACACTAAAAGCTCTGAACACTGCTTTGTAGCAATATGTTGTTGCTCTATATTTTAAATATTTTCCGACTTCCATACTTGAGTAGTTCTTGTCTCTAGCTGCACTGATCTGACAGATTTCGGTCCATATCCTGACATTATCTTGTTATCACCTTCCAAAGTTATCTCAAGAAGTATTTAACAGTAAGTAATCCAATTTAAATTCCAAAGCTAATAAAACAAGGTTTTAACTTCCATACCTAATGAATCTTTTAAAGACACCGACACTCACAAATATGCATATAGTGCTCCCCATCATTTCATTTCTGGCAATTGATGATTGTAAACTGCCAAAAAGGTCAACCTCTCAGAAAAGAAATATACCTTTAAAGAAAATACATCACGTCTACAATTCTAGTTAGGGCTTTCTTTGGGATACTCGCATAATTGAACGCAACAACACTAAAAAAGCAGAAGCTACAATTCTGCAATCTGATACCGTTTCTTCAACAAAATACTAACAAAAACTGTCTAATATTTCCTGTCACAAATAAACCAATAAACTAACACCAAAAATATTGCATAGAACACACACACATTTTAAGCATGGTGCATTCTCTACACCATGCATATACGCACCATATAATACCGTGGAAGGAGTCTTTTAGAGATTACACAATCAGCTAAGTGATCAAGCTATTCAGAACATAAATACATACTTGCAGTCTTCATTAAAAAAAGAATTGGACATTAGTTCATAACTTCAAAGACAACAGTGCACACACAGCTAAGGTCATATCATGCTTATTTTCTCTACAGTGTGATAAGATCTCCTGCTTAAACATCATGCATATTGCTTCCGAAAGACTGATTGCTTGATAAATGGTAATAAGTGCAGCAGTATGTTTAAACATCATTTATTCTAACAAAACTACTCGCATATATTCTATAGTAGACTTTTAAGCATAAGTTTTGGATCTACTCCTACATTTGCTAGAAAGAAAGTATGCCAGGTTAAATGGGGCATTTGCCTGAAAGAAGGCTTGGGAATGAAACCTGGTCATCCAACTAACAGGTTTAAGCCTAAGCTGTTCCCAGCAAAGGCTTTGTACATGTGCAGAGTGACCAGGTGATCTTTATAACAGTCCAAATGCTACTGGCTTTTAATATTCTCATCAGCTTAAACATTTAAGCTTCATGCAAATTTCATTTGAAAGTCTCAAATAAAAAGTCCACTCCACAGGCCTTAGCCTCCAAAGGAAAGTTGGAAACTGAGACTTTTCTCCAGAAAGAAAAAAAGATTTTAACGTGGCATGTGTTAACACACCATATTTCAGGGAGACACAAATGTTTAAGGCCATATTAAACTAAAATGCATTTCCTGGCACAAACATGTCAAGAAGGTTCAAGACACTCAAAACATATACTCACTAACATGTACTAAGAATTAGATTTTAACTCAGTGGCTATCTTCAAGTTCAATACAGGCATACGACTGTAGTATGCCTGTAGTCGGGATCTCTTCTTCCCTGTCATAGCCAGTCCATAGTACTGACAGCACATACCATCTACAGTGCAATAACTTACACACATGCTTGTTTGCAGTACAAGTCCTTACAAAATTAGAATACAAGTGACTTAACTGTCCAGCTATGCTTGTGAAGATCCCTACCATGGACTCTCTAGAGTGAAAAAAAAAAAAAAAAAAAAAAAAAAAAACCTCCCATTGATGAAACTATGACAAAAGTTCATCATCATTCTGGCCTTCTCAGCCAGAATGTCAACAGTATTTTGAGTAAGTTTAACTTGTATATTAAAACAACTCAGCACTGAAAGCAACTGAACTGCTGTAACTAGTAATTCATTCAAAGCACTACTGAGCTCTACAAAATTGCAATAGCCTCCCTATTTGAAACACTGCCACTCTATCCCACATTGAGACTACCACAAAACAGAAAAAGCCAAATTTTGCATCTCAAAGATTGCATTTCTATGCTAGCTCCTTATGATGGAGAAAAAATTCTGAGAACAATATCAGATAGACTTAAAACACAACTTTAAAGTGTATTATTCTTTCCCAAAATATTTTATTGGGGAAAACAAAACAGCCTGGGAGTTAATTTGGTCACGTTTTAAAATCCTACTTACTTCTCACAATATAAAAGAGCTTACGGGGAGGTGGAGAGGGAGAAAAGGCAACAAAAGCAAGGACCTTGCTTGGGAAGAAGGCACTGTGTCAAGCACAAACTTCTGAAAAGAAGCTTTGAAGGAAGAAGTGTCTAGCAACATTCTTGGAGGAGGAGAAAAAAACAGAAAAGCTTTTAAATGGAATGCAAATGAGCAAGTAGCAATATTGCCTACACTCTGCTACATAAAACTGCCTCTCAAGTGTTATTGATTACAAAACACCTTTAAGAAAAATCTGATTTCACAGCTAAAAAACTATTCTAATAGCAAGTATTTAGCATTCTTCTGGCAAGTATTAACTTTTGTTAAAAAATATCAACGCCTCAGGCTTATATACACCTCCTTAACCCTGAAGCATTCAAAAATCTTTTGCTTGGGAAGGCAGGACTTTTTAGGAGCTTTTCAGGACAGCGTTAAAATTCAGTCGGAATGGGAGGCAGGGGAGCAATCCGGGGGCCTTTGGGGTTTCGGGGGACGAGAGGAGCGCGGTGGGCGCTCCCTGCTCCGTGCCGGCGCGCGCGCAGCCCGAAGCCCCGAGCACGTTCCCGCAGGGCGGGCAGGGGGGAGCGGGGAAG